>OY740767.1:4213302-4722093 GCA_963513935.1 Aphrophora alni
CCGAGGGCACAAAATCAGGTCAGAATGCAGAGATACACCAACTGAGTTACCGGAATTGCGTCACAGTTTAATCAGCATTACCATTGATTTTGACATTACCTTCACACTATATTTTGTGTAGTAATACCAGTCCTGATGAATAGAACGCTGGTTAAATGCTGGTCTTTAATAGAAAATATTATTTTACACTATCAGCTGATTTACAGGACGCAACAGCCTATATAAAATATTACTTTTACCTTCATATTATACACATTACGGCTCGTATATTTCAAATTGTTATATACTATCTTGTTTTCAATATAAACAGCAAATTTTACCTACACACTGTCGCTTTTTAAAAAAATTTCGTATGAGAACTAGAAAATCTTCAAAAGACAAAATGGGACATCCGATTTTCTCAATAATGCGAGATTCTTACTGACTAAAAATCACCTTCCTGTCTATTAGTACCCCTATCGCGTAGGACATGGATTCAGGAATGGAGTTTAATACCTTTCATCATTAGATATGGTAATTGGCATTTCATTGTATAGCAAATATAGAGTACTGTGCCACTTGCTGTACCCGCCTTCCCGCATTATATGATACAGCTAAGTGCGGGCGTACACAAGGGTCATGCGCTGTGTAACCGAAAGTTTAGTAAAGTAGTCTACTCAAGGGTCTTAAAACTAGAGGAGCAGCGTGCAATGATTTGAAAGTGGTTAAATGTAAACACTAAATTATTGTTGAATAATGGTTATTAGAAATAATTACCGGAGATAGTGGGACAACATACCTTAATTTATGTAAACAAAGTAGTAGGCACTGTCTAATTGACACCTAACAAAGAGAATTCAATACTATTATTTATGTGTGTTTAGCTAGACTCTTACTTTGAAGTGGATATTTAAAAAAACTCTGTAACACCTGTTAGAGTCCACAAACAGACATATAAAACAAAAGAAGGCAGTTTTAACTTTGCATCCACATAACCAATCAGCTTGTCATAGGTATGTTAAAGGATTGGAATTACTTTCATTCTTACAACTTTTCTACACTTGTGCTGTCTTGTCCGGTCTTCAATTTATATTTGTTTGAAAATCGTATATACAATATTTGGGAAGGAATTAATTTTTTACCAATAATCTCTCTCTCTCTCTCTCTCTCTCCCTCTCCCTCTCTCCCTCTCTCTCCCTCTCTCCCCCCTCTCCCTCTCTCTCTCTCCCTCTCCCTCTCCCTCTCTCCCCCTCTCCCTCTCTCCCCCCCTCTCTCTCTCTCTCTCTCTCTCTCTCTCTCTCTCTCTCTCTCTCTCTCTCTCTCTCTCTCTCTCTCTCTCTCTCTCTCTCTCTCTCTCTCTCTCTCTCTCTCTCTCTCTCTCTCTCAACCAAAATTGGTACACATATGACTTACAATCTGAGAAATTACTGTGGGGGTAAAGTCACCCCTAGCACTCTTAGGGGATGGTGTGGGAAGGGGTGACATATATAAATAATCGAAAACAACCGGTATTAGTGTCGAAACCATAGTTTTAGGAGTCTCTGAGATGAATAGTGATACTTTCATCATCGGGGGTGAAGATTAAACTGTCTAAAATGATTGAGATTATATTCCAGCATAACTCTGGAACGCTTGGACCAATTTCAACCAAACTTGGTATAGATATGACTTACAATCTGAAAAAAATACTATGGGGGTAAAGTCACCCCTAGCACTCTTAGTGGGTGGGAATGGGTGACATATAAAAATAATAGAAAACGACTGATATTAGTGTCGAAACCATAGTTTTCGGGGTCGATAAGCGTGACAGTTCCGATGACATTTAAGCCCAAGTTTAGTTACTTTGATTTTACACTATAGATAGAATATTGGGATAAATAAATATCTTGATAACATTGGGTAATCTGCTAGTTATCTTGTAAATAACATAATATACAATTACACTGAACACAACATTACAATAAACAAAACATGTACACGTAGCGCAATTGTTAACAACATACTAAAACTTTCTTCAACATCTGCAAGCAAGTGGAGTGATCTGATATATCAAGAAGTCATCTCTTTTCATGTAGTATTGGGTTAGATCCCTCTTTTTCATCTTTCCTATTAGAGAGTGTTGTAAGAATGAGTCTTACAGTCTTATAGGTTATATTCCACCTGGAAATTAGAAATTATTACGGTGACACATTAAAAACAAAAGGAGAAACGCTTTGTGGCGAATTGAATTTTTCTCAGCCTTGCTTCATAGACTTATAATTTTACATTGGTGTGTTGCGGGTTGCATAACGTGCCCTTGAGTCTGAATGACTCGAGTTACGAAACACAGTGAGTTAGTCGGATTAACAGGACATGTTTCTGTGTTTGTGTAGGTTTTAGTTTAAAATTGCGTGAATATATTGAGGAATGTTTGGCCTCGAAAGGTCGGGGCTAGGATCCTGAAATGATTTAATTAGCAGCGCATTCGCAAATTTACATTAAACGATGTAAATCCTCATACTGTACTAGGCCTATTAATGGTATATTAGTCAATGATAAATTCAAATGAACTGATTTCCCCCTAAAATTAAGTGTTATGATCTAAGTTTTGGTTTATTCAAATCAGTGTTCATCGAAGATGGCTAGTGTAGTAGAATGATCATGTGTCAAAACTTTTAGCAGTGACTTACCATACATGACTCTGGGGTCGCTCCACATGTCAATACAGCATTGATAACAAGTGCTGTAACCTTTACCCCCCCCCCTCCAAACGCCCTTACATTGTAACTGGTTCATTTTCAATGTGGATGTTATTTATTTGGATTTCAGGAAGGTCTTTGACCGTTCTGACTTATGAAATCTTTTTGATTCACCTGGAAAATTAGGAATTGTCAACCCACAGCTGTCAATAATAATGTTTTACCTTAAAATTGAAAGTACCAATATGTGTGATTCTACATCCAAGAGGGAGTTAGCAACTTGGTCCTTGGCTTTTCTTTTTTTATTATTGACCTTATCAAGCTTTCGAAAGAAATGTTTGGTTTATAATTTCCTGACGATTCAAAGATATTCATAGAGATCAATTTTATTTCTAATTGTGAGATTCTACAAGATGAGTCGTTGTTGGTTATGTACTCAAGAAGTAAAGTCGAGATTAATATTAATAAATATAACACTATCACATTTACCAAAAACAAATGGTGCATATTATTTGTGTTAGCTTTCTCACATTCATTATTAAATTCACACATGAAAATAAAAAACAAAATCAGTAACACTGAAGAAATGAAAAAAATAAAATACAAATAGACTAATTTGGAATAAAAACTGTTGAGATTGTGAAGACTAAACAGCTACATTAGTCAAAAAAGTTAACCAACAATGTAGTCATAAGAACTATAATTTCAACTGAGGCCTACTCCAAAATTTAAGTTTCAAATTTGTTGGTTATATAAACATTCATGAAAGAAGGACATTCATTCATGTTTTATAATAAATTAGGATATTGTATACAATCACTTGAAAACAAAATAATAATTGTTAAGTGATGTGTGACAATGTTTGTGAAAATGTGTATGAAAGATTTATGAAAGATTACAGTCTTCATAAATATTCGAAATTTTGAAAGCATTAACAAAATTAAAGTGATCTGTATAGAGGGAAACATATAGTCTATATTAATATATTTTTTATTTGAAAATTCACTGAAAGCATGAAGAAATGTATATCTTTAAAATTACATCAGACTTCATCAATAACGTTTACACAAAACTATATCAAATTTATCTTTTTATTCCACTAATTTTATTACATTACAGTTAATTTTTATAATTCAAATAGTTTACCATTTTCCCCGTATAGCAGCACTTCCAAAACTGTGTTTTAATAAGTTTCAAATATGTGACGCCAGGTGGCAGTATCTTACGGATGTTAAAAACAAAATTCATAAACGTTATAAAATACTATATTATACGTCAGCTGATTTACACTGTATCGCAAACTGATACAACCAGTAATTAAAGTTATGATTTTCCTAGAAATAATATTTATGAAAACTGAGAAATAAAAAATTTAAAGTCAATAGTAGTGTATTTTAATCACATTATAAATTATAACAATTAATTTTAATAATGATTACTGTCTCAATTCAGGTCCTATTTTATTGACAATAACTTTAGTTGTTCAACGCTCACTCGATCAAGAAAGCCTACATATCCTCTTTCTTAAAGTCCCAGATTCCTTTGGCCATTGTTTATTTTTGTCTCGGTTTGTTTAGTCGGTTTCACCCTTCTGTATTTCATAATTCATATGTATTTATTTTCTTTAGAAAGAAGTAATAAAGTAAGGTGAGTTTTCTTTTCTATTTTAGGCATTATTTTCTTCAGAATAGTTTATAGCAGTAAGTGTACACTATTTAAAGAGTTAGAGTGAATTCCAAACCGATTGATATTGTTTACAGTGTATAGAATTTGAAATTATGTTAATTCAATTGTCAGGGCTTGCCCTAACTCAACTTTGTATTCAAGACTGCCATTTTAAGTTTTCTAAAGGGCGCAATTTGTAGATCAACTATTTGAAATTTTGAATAACATGCTCGTCATAACGGTTTTTCAAAATGAATTTATCATGGTAAGTGTAAGTACTATGTAGTGTATTGTATTAGAGAGGAGAGAAATGAAATGTAATTTGAACATTACAGATAAAGTTGACCTCTTAATATTAGAAACTCTAATATAGGAATAAGCTAATAACTTGTGAAATGATGACAAAATAATTTTAGTGTTTTTCTTACATAAATTTGATAATAAATAACTCAGTAAACTATTAACTTTTCGGTATATATGTATTGAAGCTTACCTTAAAATTTCGTTAAGAAAATCATTGAAATCGTTTACTACCAAGATTATTTTGAAAAAATGAGATCATATTAGGTGTTGCCAGACACTTCTGAAGTAGCTCAATAAATTTTACTAGAAAATAAAAAAAAAAATGAAATCCAGGTTTGGTTAGTTTATTGCAAATGGAAATCCAGCTCTGGTTGTGACTATGTTATTCTAGTTGGTATTAAAAATATTATTGTTTTATTAAGTCTGGCTAGGTGAATATATATATATATATATATATATATGATATAATTATAAATATTATGTTATAATACACATGGAGTATATATATATATATATATATATATATATATAGGCTAGGCTATATATATAAAATTACCTAGCCAAACCTAATAAAATAAGTGATCATACATTCACTAACTTGACCAACGTAGTCGTAAATTTTAATGTATGCATTAATAATCTGAGCTGTATTTCGTACTTTTTAATTTCTTATTTCTTACTAAACTAATGTATTTTGTTACTTATAAAAAGTCTGGTGACATCTAATAGCCTATGATCTCATTTTTTCAAAATAAGGTAGGTAGTAGCCTAATGATTTCAACAATTTTCTTAATTAAATTTTATGGCAAGCTTCAACGCATAATTACTAATTTTTCTATTTAAGGTAGCCTAAAGTTTAAACTCTTAGTACCTAACGATTCTTCAAAATTTTGTTTTTTAAATTGTGGGGTAATTGTTTACTTAAGGTAGAGCCTTATTTTCCGGATTTCTTTTTTTATCGTCTACTACATACCTTACTTCTTACGAATAAATAATGTTTTCCTTGCGCAGATCACTATTATCACTATATTTAGCCATGAAATATAAATATTATGATAACTGTTATGCTATTTAAAGTACATTTTATTGTCTCATAAGAAATGAAATGCGCATGCATCATACGATAAGCGAATGTCTTGATATTAAATCATCATTTTTCAAGTTACGAATTCCAATTGCTTCGTGGTACATAGCCTAAGAATACATGGATTTTATAGTTTTCAATTTGTATTTTCGAGTGAGAAAGTGTATTTTACAATAACATTTTATTTTAATATAAGATATGTAGTAATCAAATTAGCAAGAATTTTTAATATCCTAACTAATCGCTAATTTCATAATTACCAGTTTTTTCTTAACCTTATATTCTTTGCAAATGTTTTTTACAGAACGTACGTCCTTGTCTTAGAGAACGATGTTGCCATACTTGTCCAATGTATCTGCAAGGGCTACAGCAACAAACAGTCCACCAATAATAGTCAAACAATTTAGAGACACATAAATTATGTGAGTTATTTTATTAATACAATTTGTTCAATTAATATAATGCAATTAAGCAACCTGTTCTTACTTGCCTATGTTAGCCTATTGGTATTAACAGGTATGGTAATGAGGAGTGAGATCAGCATTACTCTGTAGTACATTTTAATCCTAAAAAATTGAAAGTGTAATTTGTAAATATTTTAATTTTACATATTGTAAGTTTAATATAGAATATGATTAGAACATTTATTCCAATTAACCGTAACAACTTAAAAAAAAATTCTTATGTGTTTTGTGTATGCAAATAGATTACATGATTAAGCAAATTGCACAAAGTTTCTCGCACACTTATCCACAAAACAACAAATAAGTTATTGGTTTTTTTACATTTTATACCAACAACCGAAGGTACTTGGTAGAACTTCATAATTATTAAGGCTTGAGAAATGAAGACCTTATTGTGTAAAGATGGTAATTTAGTTTTTAACGATCAGGTTCTGTGCTACCTCAACCTTTGTCTAGGCCTTATGATCCCAGATCTATCTCGCATCCCTTCAGCTAACCTTTTACCTGAAGTTTATTTTCCTAATATGTATAAATTGTTTGCTTTTTAATATTTTTTCTTTAATCTGTGTTAAGCTGCTTTATAAATGCCATAACTGGTGAAACAATGGTCGTCAAGACTTAATAAATTGTAGAATATTTACTAAATATTATGTTTGTGTTTATTTTACTATTTCGCCAAAAATATTTTTATATTACTAATACGTGAGAAATAAAATAGATGAGTTTAATTTTTTTCTTCACCCTTTAGAACCTTTTTATTAACATTTAGAGACTAATTATTTGAACATTACCTTTGAACTACCTAGACTACTGAATCAGGACACAATTTTCAACTCTTAAATCAAAATTTCCCCCCTGTGTTTTTCTTATGGGGTGTGGTCTTAACACATATAGCCTACACTCACTCTTCTCAATATACTCTCCTCTCTAATTTGAAAAAAAATCAGTGTTTTTGGCCTTTTCTGTGTAGTTTTACTCTAAAAGCTACTTATACAGTTAATTAGAAAAAAGTATTTTTTAAAATTAGACCAACGAATTTTTTCCTTTATCAACTTTTGTGAAATTGTTATTAGTATTTTTAATCTAAGAAGGGTTTTTTTTTAGCCTGACAGATTTTTTCTGTAGGAATTTGAATAGAGCAGCCTATGCAGTATTTATTTGAAAAGTTGATTTAAAGACTATTTTATGAAATATGTTTTAATTCTTTTACTACATTCCTTATTTAAAAATTGTATGGCAATATTTTAACACGGAATTCAATTTTTCACTGAAAAATTTTAAATTGGAATGTACCAAATTCTTGTATGCATAGATTATATAGACTACACCCACCTATGGGAATTCATAAGTTCAAAAATGAATTCTAAAATGTTTACTTATTTTTAAAAGAAAGTAATTATTTAGCCATGAAATTTCAACATAAAAATAAAAAAAAGAATATTATTTTTTAAAGTTAGAATACTGTGTTAATACACTTTTCAGATTTTTAGTTCAACTAGGCCTACATTAACTTATAATAATTCGCTATATTAGGGTCATTGAAAGAAATGTCTTGTATAAGCAGTGTGGGGCAAAAATTAAAAAAAAACATTATGTAAAAGTTTATTGATATTGAAAGAAGATTCATTGAAGTTGTAGATTCATCATAAAAATGTGTGGATTTTAGTTTCAGGATACACAACATGTATTCATGAACAAACTGACAAAATATAGAAGGCTATTTATAAGAAGAGTTTTTCGACACAAACTTACAATGACAGCAATACATTGGATCATCCAACAAATGGTGAGAGCACAGTTTATTTATTAAAAATTAAAAATGTCGTTATTTTAGTTGATTGTTTATCAGGCGCAGCTAGATAACAATTTTTAAAGGGCTAAGATTTTAACGAAGTCAAATCTTTTTATTACTTTACAATATACTTGTCGAGATATTTTGGATAGGTCCTGAGTCTGAAACTTTTACTTTGGGTACTAAAATGTTGTAAAAAAAAGTTAATAAAGAACTAAAATGATCTGTTGTTTGTAATAAATGGTTCACAAACATACCGAGGGTTATAGAATGAGCACCGATCATATATACTAAACACGTTTACAGAGTGTGACCAATTTCTTTTATACTTTTGTAAGTAATATGTGCTATTATTCTAGATGTCTTGATATTTATTTCATTTTTTCCCAGTATATTTTTTATAATAACTTGGACTAGTTTATTGGCAATCAATGTCAGATGGTAATTTTAAAATTACAGGTGTTGTAAATAGTTTTTTGAAAAATAATGTTGTAGGTCCTTATGTTCATCATTTTACAGCTTTGGGAAAAGAAGAAGAATATATATATATATATATATATATATATATATATATATATATATATCGGTGCCGATCATCTTTCTGGTAGCCTTAATTAAAGTTGGATATCAGGCAAATTAAGCATATTGCAATCTTATACAGCTTTGTTACAATGTTAGATGCTATGTTTAAATAAATATGATTAAACATCATGAAATTTATTGAAAGATCTTTTATATTAACTACAGTTTTAAGGTTTTATTGCAAAACTAAAATGTTCATGATATTTGGACTTACCTCAAATATATTTTTGATTTAGGTTGAATTTATTAAATATTATGAGATTTTATTCTTTTATATTAACATTGTCATTTCCCCCTCTAGAAAAGAACTTCAGCATCATTCTCAAGACATCTATAAACCATCTCAGCTTCAGTTTCAAGACATCTATAAATTATCTCAGCATCAGTTTCAAGACATCTATAAACCATGTCTAATATATCATCAATCATCTCCTATAACACCATCCAATCCATCTCACCACCATCATCATCATCCAGCGTATTTGCCACCAGGTATGCTTGTCATTATTCAGCTATTTTTATATTTGAAGTATGAACAATATTTTGTTTTTAATTTTTATCAAAGCCTAAATTAATGTTGACACATCGACCTTGTGTTATCTTTTTAATACAGAACTTATTTTTATGTTCAAAGTTTTATACTATCATGAGTGATCATTTTTAAAGTAATAAAAATGTTGAATATTTATTAAGTGAGCGTATCAATTATTTACATTTGAAAATAAGTGTGACTAATTGTTCCGCCAATCCTTCAAATTGCCTTCATTAATTGTACATTAATTTTAGTAGTTTATGAAGAAAAAACATTTTTGTTCTCATTTTAATTGAAAATTCTATTTTTTTTAAAGATTAAAATTTAATATTTTTCTAGAAAATAATTCTAGTTTATTAAATTTATTTAATTAATAAATGAAAACTCTATTAAATAAATAATATTAATTGAAAATTTATAGTTATGAACAACTATGGATTTTTGATTGGCTCTATCTTATTGAAGGCTTAATTGTGAAATTTCTTTGTAAAATAATTTGGAGTTATATTTATTGTAAACTGCTAAACCGATTTCGCTCCAATTCACACATTCTTACCGATGCTAACAAATATACATCGCTGCCAAGTAACAGCTCGTAAGCTCCGTTGAACTTCACCTTTACTTTTATATTTTATTAATCCATTGAATACAAAACACAGTTTTTGAGAAAGGTTTTTCATCGTGTCACCCTCTATTATATTTGAACAGATTTTAATCAAATTTTTATTCATATATCAACCACGTATTATACAAATAACATTATTTTGGATTAATAGTTGGAGATTATTAAAATAATTATCAAAACAATTCTAGTTTGTTTGTTTTTTTTCATTAATAAATGAAAACTCTATTAAATAAATAATATTAACTGAAAAATTTGTAGTTATGAACAACTATAAATTTTTGATTGGCTCTATCTTATTGAATTCCTAATTGTGAAAATTTAGACAATAAATATTTTTGTCCCCATACTATTATGTAAAATATGACTTTAATTCAATGATAGTGAGAAACACATGTCTGTGGTATTTTCTATCATGTTGGTGTTTGATAATAGTATGCATAAAATTTACATATTTAAATTGCGTTAAGGCACGAGTTTATTGTAAGTTCAATTATTCATCAAATATATAAAATTTCCACTATTCTATAAACTATTTGTTTTTTATCTGATTAATAAATTTAAACAAGGTAGTAGTAAAATCAATCTGTTTCCAAATTTGGTCTGTAACATAAAAAAAAAAAAAAAATAAATAAATAAAATAAAAAAAAAACAAATTAAAAAAAACAATTAATCTCAATAATGCTAATCACAAATATAAGTAATAAGTATTTAGAACCTATTATTTCATTGTATTGTACATATCTTAGCATTACATTTCTTTTGTCTTTCTACTTCCAATAATTCCCTCAATCCATCTCATCCCTTACATTTTTGCTTTATCCAACTGGACTCCTTCATTATCCGAAACGTCAGTATTTCTTTCCTGTATTCCTCTCGTCTCATTTCTATTTTCATCTCATATTATTTTGAACATGATTCAATTTATTTTCCAGATTGGTACCATTGGTGTTTGATGTGCAGTTTAACAACAATTATAAACAGCACTGAATTTGGTGTATAATTTGGGCCCAGTAGCAACTGTTTTTGAATTATATATATAAAGATTTGTAATATAGCTGGATAGAGATCAAGGATTTGATGGTTCGTTCAAATTGTTTTTATAAATAAATAAGTAGAAGTTATGTTGTACCTATTTATAATACAACTCTTCTGTCCTTATACTTTTGTCCTTTGTTCCTAATCTTTCTTGGCTAGACACAAGTATCAATCAAATTCATCGCTGTAGCGTACTACAGTTGGTTTATAAAATAATAGGTTTATATGTCCCTTATGATATAGTCTGTAAGCAAAAAATTATTTTTTTACTCGTTTTGGCATTGTGTTAACATCAGTTGAATTTAAAACACAGTTGAGTGAGAGAAGAGTTTAAAAACAAAAAGATTGCTGAAGATCATTATTTGGTATTTATAAATCTACTATTATTATAATCAACCAACCAGGAAGAGTTTCATTTTCACATAACTATACAGATTTTTTGTTACATCTAGAATGAATGTGTTCAAAACCAGGTGCTGAAAAAACAGTTTTGACATTATGTGCAGATGTGTATGAATGGAAAAGAATATTTATCAATCAAACGACGGGAATGAGAGAAGTTTTGTCTTTAAATTTGTAATTGTTTGTTTACAATGAGAACTGTTAATTTATGAATTTTTAGTGAGTGTTTTTAAGCCTGCAACTACTAAATGACCAATCTCTATGCTTGTATTAGAATTACTATTGGTTATATTTTTGTCTTTAACTCTTTACAGATTGAAATCATAGAACAATGTGTTTTAGTTAATATGCCATTTGTATTATTTAGATGGTTACGGAATCAGCTTAATTAATATCTGTTATAATAGATCGCAATAACTGCTCAATTTGTGAATGTCATTGTGTTGTATGAACCCTGGCTTAAAATTATAAAATTGCTGGACCCACTGAATGATTTATTGAAGAATTATTTTCTCACTTACCAAAACATGTCATTAGAAGAGAGTGTGATAGATTTGAAGAACCGTTGTACAAACCTTCATACATTACCTGTCCATTTTGACATAAATGAATGTGAGGTTTGCGACGGCTGCACAGATATTTACACCATAAAACCTGTTATAGTGAAAAAGACTTTTTGAAGATGGTAACATACATTTTGAAGGGAATGGAATATTCAAACCAAATCATGTGTTTTGTAAACTATGTTGTACGGGAGTTAATGATGTTACCGTCTTCACTTCTTTTGACCAGCTGGAAGCTCCGGCTGGCTGGAGCTTCCAGCTGGTCAAAAGAAGTGGAGACGGTCACAACTGGTGTCAGAAGTGGGATCCGACCGTCTCTGTTTTAGAAGTGGAGACGGTCACAACTGGTATCAGAAGAAGGGGAGGGGAGAGACGAGGAGTGGAGGGCTTGAGCTAGCGAGCCGACCGGGGAGATAAAGCCACTATTAAGGCTTTATCTTGCCGTTATGTCTTTTTTATAAATCATAATTAATTCTGTAATCTTTTAATTCTGCGATAAAATAAAATATAACATTTAATTTCACTTGCGTTGCGTGCGTTCATTAGCGTCCTAACCCGACTCCTTGGCCCATCCTGACAAGATTCGGCTAAAGTGTACGCGGTCTCCAGCTAGCCGGAGCTTCCAGCTGGTCAAAAGAAGTGGAGACGGTCACAACTGGTGTCAGAAGTGGGATGTCTTTTTTTGTGTGTCTTTTTGGGACGAGGTCAGTGTTATATATTTAATTTGAAAATAGAGGAATTTAAATTCTCTTTTTTTTTAATAAAAAATTTAGAGCGTTAATTTTAGTTAAAATTCAAATAAATATTTGTAATTAATTTCTTACCTGTGTTGCGTTCGATGTCCTCTCCCAAAACAGAGACGGTCGGATCCCACTTCTCAATGACATGAATTGGTTTAATTTTAAAGATATTTGTTTAGGCTAAAAATATTTCAGACTAAAGTACTGTTTGGGGGGGGGGGGGTGATAAAATGTCAATCTCATGTAAGCTGAGTAGTTTAGAGTTGCTCCTTATTTTCTTGAAACAACAACAACACCCTTAGGCTTTCTACATTTAAGACAATAACACTATATTTTTCGGCTTATTGAAAAAGAAATAAAATTTACTGTTTTCTAGAGTTCTTGAAAATACTATTATGCCTATTAAACTATAAACTTTTAAATAACTTCTTTAATTTTTAAATAATTAAAAATGTATTCATAGTTGTACTGAGAAACCTATGCTCAATTTCACAATAGAAAAGTTATTTTCATACACGAACATGTTTACTAAATGAAAACTAATTTTTAAATGAGTTCATTCCAAAACCAGCAGCTTTGTAAACATTTTAGCCTTTGACATTGCATAATTTTAATATTTTGTAAATACAACTTTAAAATTGTACTTGGAAGCAAACTATTTTTTGCATTTTTTTCCATAGTATGGAGAAAAATTCTAGTGCACTTTAATAAGATACTGTAATACAATTTTGTTTAATCAATTAATTTCCTTTATCTTATTTTACAGACTATGTATATAATCGATAAATATAAAAGAACATTTTTGTTACAAGAATAAAACTAAATTTTAAAAAGAAGCAATTGAAACGCACATTGTTAATCTAAATAAATAATAAATGCATAACCATTTTTAAATATGATTTAGTTAAAAAAACCGAAGTAATAAAAATTACTAATAAATTATAGTTACTATTGTTCTATGTAACTAAGTTATCGGTTAATAAAAATCAATTAAAATATAGCAATCCAAAAAATTATAAATAACAGATAACAACCCTCGGCTCAATGTAGTTAACTAATAGTAATTATTTAATAATTCATATATAATACAAATCCAACTTCAAATATTGAGTAGTGGGTGTTTGAGATTATGAAATTAAAAAAAAAAACTGGGCAATAAACTTTAAACATATACAATCATAACTTATGGCTCAATCATCACTTTTTCTTATAAGTGTATGTAAAAAACAAATAAGGTAAAGTGCATTAATGTCAAAATTAAGTTTCTTAAATGTAGAATGACAAAATCAAAAAGAACACTTTTATGTGAAACAAAACGGAAACAGAGCTTTTTTTCTTAAGTTCATAAAAAGTTCATATACCTCTCAAAAAGCTATGGAAAAAAACCTCCGGAAGTGACATTTCGCAGCACCTCAGGTGATTTTCCTTCCGTGTGATCTTCCATTGTGCAGTTTATCAAGTCTTCAGAGTTAACTGGTTTAGTTTTATCCGTGGTTTTTTAAGGTACCTCAGAAAAAAAGTCAAGGATTCATATAAGCCGACCGTACTGACCACTCAATAGTGCCCTTACGACTGATCCATTGGTTAGGAAACACTTGGTCTAAGAGTATGTGTACCTCCCTAGTATAATGAGCTAGAACGATACTGAGTTGAAATTCTGTCCAAGAAGATTACATATTGCTGGCAGAATTTTGTTATTTAATCACCAAGTCTGTACTCACAACCAAAGTGATTAATTTTAAATTTCCTGAGGATTTGTACCAGACAGTGGGGAGCACCCCTTCTGGATGTTTTGTCTGCAACTCTTTTGTTTTTATTATCAGATAAGATAATAGTCCCAAAGCATTCCACTCTGTCCACTCTAGGCTAAACAGATAAGTAACACACTAATTCCAAACATTGTTCTTTGGCAATGACTACCTCCCCTACTGTTTGGAAGCAGGTAGTTAGTTATTAATAACACAGAAAGGCCAAATGAAACTTAAAAAAATTAATATTTAAATAAATTAAAGAAGGTGAAAACATCACCAACGGTAAGTATCTGTTGTACATTATCATCGGATTTTGCTATGAAATTGTTAACTAATTATAATGTATTCTAACAATCAGATGAAATTTTTTGTCGGAAGACACATTCCAAGTCCTAAAATGCATTTCTTCCCTGTCAAATAACAAATAGAAAACAAAGGAATCCAGCTCTGATTATGAAAGCCTACGTTAATATATAGGACTTCATTAGTCAAGTTAGTGGCTGTGTAATCTTTTGATATATATAGCCTATATGAAAAATTTTAATGAGAAAAATTTTTGGGTACTTAGCCAGACTTAATCAAAAAAAAATTTTTTACCATGACAAAACATGTTTTAATAATAAACATTAAAAGATTTTATATATATATATATAGTCACCTAGCCAGACGTAATGAAACAAGCAATCAAAACATTCACTGAATTGACAAAATGTAGTTATCAATATTAACATAGAAAGTCGTAATGTAAGCTGGATTTCATACTTTTATATTTCTTATTTTCTACTAAAATAATGTATTTTCTGACTTGAAAAGTGTCTTCCGACAAAAAATATGAACTGATTGTTTGAATATAAGGTAAATAGTTAACGATTTTATAATTTTTAATAATAAAATCTGATGGTAATGTACAATAGATATTTACATATTTACCTCACCAACACTTTTTTATCAGGACCTCCTACTTTGCAATGTTAAAACCTTTTATTTGTTGCCACTATCATGAAGTAATGGCCTCAAATGAAGTAATCTAGTGGTAATACAGATAAAGAAATTAGCATTCAAGTGATTTTTAGCTGCTTCTGCTAAAAGAAATGTGGAGTTGAACCATCATGCTGAAAAATCATATGCAATAATCTAAAAGAGCAGTCAAATTATTTTTCAAAAACATATACTGAAATATATTGAGCAAGCCTATGTTTTGTAATGGGTAGGTTGTTTATTTTCTTTGTGTTATGTTAAGTTTGTCTATGTGAAACTCAGAATACATTAAAACATTTAAAATATAAATGGAAGGAAAAAACAAAATTCCAGTTTTTGGAAGAGTCAAATACAAAAGTTTATACTTTTTACTCAACTCCATACTTTTGTATTTAAAACATTTCATCGTAATCCCCTTTGATGCATTACTCCTGATTGCCATTCTCAGAACTGGTAAAGAGTATTCATTTGATATTTTTTTAAGATCTAAAATGAGGAATTTAATTTTGAAACCATTGGTCAACCAAGTAATTTGGTTCAATTGATAATTGTTGCAGACATATGCAGTTTGTTCTATTCTTTACTCAGTTATACATAATCATAAAAAGAAACTAGTTCACTCCATTAACCAAATAAAATTAAATTTTATAATACAAAAGAAAGAAGATGGTAACAAAGAGGAAACATAATAATAAATACATACAAGTATATTGTTATCACTATTTTTGTGTTTAATTCCATAACTTCTGATAACCAATCAAAAACAAGGGTTTTCCTGTTGCGTATTTTATTTTGGTGTTCAAAATTTCACTAATTTAAATTGTAAATGAAATACAATTATACTCTTTTTAGTTCAATAGTTATCGTAATAGTTTTACCAATTTCCAACAGAATGTGTGGGCAGTACTAAAAATGAATTCTTCAGATAAAGTCAATCAGTTTCTATAGTTTTTTTAATTTCGCAGGATAGGTGGAAAATCTTCAAAAGACAAAGGGTGAAATCCGCTTTTCCCAATAGTGTGAGTTTCTTATTCACTAAAAACCATTGTCCCTCCTGTTAGTACCCCTATCGCATGGGACAAGGAAACAGGAAAGGTTTTCCATGTACCAAGCTGAGGAGTTCTTTCTATGGGCATATCAAGATTGTAAATGTGGAAGAAAGCAGAACATAATGTATACGTGCGAAGGGTGAGGTAAAGAACTGGCTGGGACAAAGTCCAGTCAGGTAAATCTGCATGACAGATCAGGAGCCTAGGTTTGGTAGATGTGGCGTGCAAGGTGAAGAAAGGGAGTTACCTTACAAATACCTTGTTAATGAATTTATTGGAGGAGCTACAAGCTACATCTTCTGCTGCCTACTCGATACTCAAAAAAGTGTGCAAGATTAGACTGCATGCAACTGCGTCCTGCTGGCGGCAGCTTGGCTCATGCCGCTGCGGTGCACCTTTTGGTTTGAAACAGACCTAGAAAGCAAAGAGGTGAAATTTGGTATGTAGTAGGCTATGCACATGGCTTTATGTGCCCAAATGAGAGATCAAAGTTGGTCTTGTGAATAAAGACAGCAGCCATCTGTGTTTGTCAAATGATGTGTCGTATCTCCCTAACGAAGATATTAGTGTTGATGTTGGGTGTGCATGGGCCCCCTTGTAGAGATTAGCTGATAATCGTTGATTGTGTTGTTTGATGACCGGCACATTTAAGTCTTTATGTAAGGTCATAACTCCGGTGCACATTGGTGCTTTAGTGATTATTCTCAAAACCTTGATTTGGAATATCTGTAGCCTGCGCATGTGTGTATCCCCAGTGTGTCCCCATATAGGTGATGACGCTTCTAAGTACAGATAAATTGATTGTGGTGGCAGTTCTCAATTCAAGAGAACTTGTTTTATTGAGCAATATATAGAGGTAACAGTGTCATGTTTGCTCTTTTAATTGTGTCGGATATGTGGGCGGACCAAGTCAGTTTCCTATCTAGGATGACCCCGAGGTACTTGACCTGACCCTGCCAGTGTGTGACTTCGTTGAATAAGCGTAAGGGCATATTAATTTTAGTTAGTGTAGTAAAGAATACAGCTTGATAAATATACGAAAGTTTTATGTCATCTTTTTTCTTTCATATATTCCGCAATTGTTTACGATACAGGCTAAATTTATAAATAACCTTGTCTGGTAATTGGCAAACACTTTAAAAACGATTTTGTAATATGTTTTTGAGTTTTGTTAAACAGAACAGCATTAAATAAGAAACTGAATAGTTGTTTATTACTAGTGACAAAGTTTGGTAAATTTAATAAAAATTGAAATGTTAGGAAAGAATTCCTAAACATGACTTGTTCTTTTGTTTGTCCTTAAAAATACAAAACAGATAATATTATGTGGAATAAATTTGTTGGCTGTAAACTTTAGATTGTTTTTGTAAAAAAGTACTAAACAGAATTCGTTTGAATTCATGGACTCTTTTACTATTGATACAAACAAACAAGTCTGCTGCCAAGTAACAACTCATAAGTGACGTAGTATTTCCAATTTAATTTTTGATATTTAGTTCTTCATTGATGACTTGTAAAAGAGGTTTACAATTTTTTTCTATCAAATAAAATGTGAAATAAATGGGTTTTATGCTATCATGACATTTTGTTAGATGTTCAGTATGTGTTGTGGCTGATTTTTATAAAAATTGGACCTACCCCATGTTTATTACCAATTTATAGTACGCCAAGTAATAGCTATGTAGCACCGCAACTTTCTATATTCATTAATAAAAGAATTTACCAATCAGTAATTCTGTATTTAAATTTCAGTAATTTTACATAATTTGCAAAACTACATTATGATATGGAATGCATTTGTTTGTAAAACGATCTGTGGGGTTTGTCATTATTTTAAATTACTAAACCAGTTTTTCACAAATTTATTCGTACATTTCTATAGATGCTAACCAACATAACACTGCTGCCAAGTAACAGATCTTAAGTGACGTAATACGAAAGAAAAGACACTTCAAAAATTTTTTTATCTATTATAAAAAGTTAAGAAATAGATTTTATATCAACAACAAATTTATTAACATGTTGTAACTGGTTATTAACAGTAATTAGGTCTACTTCACAGATCACTGTCAAAATCCTATAAAATTTTAAGAACTATAAAGACGGTTATCACCAATTTAGTGATGCCGAGTAATAGCTTCGAAGCACCACAAATTTGCCTTCGTTATTCACTGATAAAAGAATTTACCAATCCGTATTTCTACCATTTTTTCAATTTGAATAATTTTAAATAACTTACAAAATCATTATGTTGTGTGGAATAAATTTGTTTGTAAAATTATATGTGGTTTAATTTTGTTATTAGCTACCAAACCGATTCACTCCAAATTTATCACACATTCTTACAGATAATAACAATTATACAACGCTGCCAAGTAACAGCTCAAAAGCGACATAGTACCTCAATTTTATTTTGTTATTTTAGTTTATTATTGATGATTTGATAAAGAATGGAAATTATTAAATTTTTTTTATATAATAAAATGTTAAATTTGTTTTGTGCCAACAACAAATTTGTTAAAAGGCCAGTGTGTTTGTGGGTGGTTTTTATCAAACATTAAGCCTCCTCTTATCTCGATCAAAATCGTACACATTTTTAAGGACTATAACATACATTCTAGTGTGATGCCGAGTAATGGCTACCAAGCTCCACAACTTTACTTTCATTATTCACTGAAAAAAGAATTTCCCAGTTGGAATTATTATTATTATTTTTTATTTGAATAATTTTAAATAACTTATGAAATTATTATGAAGTATGGAATAAATTTGTTTGTAAAATGATCTGTAGCTAGTTTGTTTTTGGTGTAAGCTACTAAACCTATTTCGCTCCAGCTCATACATTGTTACTGATGCTAACAAACATAGACGCTGCCAAGTAACAGCTCAAAAGCAATGTAGTACTTCAAGTTAAATTTTTATTTTAGTTCATTATTGATGATTTGGTAAAGAAAAGAAATTATTAATGTTTTTTTATGTAGTAAAATGTTTAATAAATTTGTTTTAAGTCGTAAACAAATTTGTTAAACGACCAGTGTGTTGGAGGCTGGTGTTTTTCAGAAATTAGGTCTACTTTTATCACGCTCAAAATCCTATGGTTTTTAAATACTACAATTTACTTTTTATTGTAACGCCGAGTAATGGCTACCAAGTACCGCAATTTTATTTTTGTTATTCATTGATTGTTTGAATTTACCAATTGGAATTTCTATTACTTTATTTTTATTTGAATAATTTTAAATAACTTGGCAAGGCACCTCATTGTGGAATAAATTTATTTGTAAAACAATCTGTAGTTTTTTTTTGTAAACTGCTGAACCGATTTTGCTCCAATTCACACATTCTTACCAATGCTAACAAACTTACATCACTGCCAAGTAACAGCTTGTAGGCTCCATTGAACTTCAGCTTTACTTTTACATTATATTATTTATTATTTATTATTATTATTATTATTATTATTAATTTCTGTTGCTGTTGACAAACATAATTCGCATAGCAAGAGTCACATAAAAAAATTAAAATTAAATTTATAATAATTACAATAACTTGTATTACAAGTAATTCATAAGTATTTTTAAATACAGTTTACATTCCTGCATTAGTCAATCACATATTTACAAACATATAATTACACAATACAATATAACAAATATATACATATATTATATTACATACACACAAATACATATTTAACAAGTAAGGCTATAACTGAGACAAATGCAGGGCAGATACTGGATCAATTCATTCATAAGTCATACCCGACATTAGCAGAATTGGTTTCAGTATTTCTGGCCAGATATTCTTCCACAGAGTAGAATGCATTTTCTAGAAGGTAGCCTCTGAACTCTAGAAACTCTGGATAGAATCCATTTTTTAAAATTTTTTCCGGTAGTGCATTGAACAATTTAATACCCGAGTAATATATTCCACGTTCAAAAAATTTTAGTCTGTGGACAGGATATTGCAATAGTTTTTGACGGATAGGGTATTTGTGGTGGTGCTGATTCACTTCAAATAAATTATGGTTGCTCTTAAAGAAAATTAACGTCTCTGTTAATATAAAAGAAAATATTAGTCCTGTGAATAGAATACACAGTTTTTGAGAAAGATTTTTCATCATGTTACCCTCTATTGCTGGTTTTTGGACCGATTATAATCAAATTTTCATTCATATACCAACCACCTATTATATAAATAAGATTATTTTGGAGTAATATTTGGAGTGAAAATGTGAAAAAAAAATTACATAAGAATAACCAAGAACGATGTTTCATTAGGTATCTTTATCAATTCAAACCATATTTATTAGAGTTTTAATTTATTATATCCTAGGATAATCATTCAGTTCAGAAATTTTCATAACATTTGAAGAGAAAAACTATGTGGATAAAATGTTAAAATTCTGTTTGTCCATTGTACAGGGAAGGGCATAATTTTGGTTGCATTTATTATTTTAGTTTCTGCCCCATGTATGAAGTGGATTCACCAGGCATTGGAAAGAGCTTTACTACAACACTTTATAGAGAATGTTTGGTAGTTATTCAGTGTGAAATAATTTTTTAGGTAGGCTAGGAGGATCAAAGGTCTTGTGGTTTTGGGTAAATAGTGTAGGAGTGAATAATGTCCAATTCTCATTGAGGATGCGGAAAGCTTGGAGAACTTGGGGTGGCCATGGGGAGCTTAGGGAGGGGCTTAAAAATATAATTTTAATTTGTCTTAGTTAATTTAACATTTTCAGGTTGTATTCACATAAAAGTAGGCTACATTTAGCTGAAAAAAACAACTTAAATACTAACTTTGTTTAGTAGACATTGAATTATAACTGTAGTAGTTACATTTCTTAACTGGTAAAACAAAGAATGGTTCAATAAAAAGGAAGATTTTAATAGAAGATAAAATCGACATTCATAAATCTCGTAAAGACTAATGTGATGTGTGCATTGGGTACAAAATGGGTTCAGTTTATAAAGAATCCTATCAAGACTACATCTCTATGATCTATGGGGTGATAGTATGGTGGGTTGGGACCAGCGGAGATAACCGCTACAATAGAAATGTTACTTGGGCTTCCATCAACAAAGATGCATGCCCTAGCTGTTTATGTTTTATCAGAACTTAGAATTAATATTTCAGGAAATATGTAAAAATTATATTATATTATAATTTTCTGATTATTGAAATTCACTTCCTACGATGAATGGTTGAAAACAGTGAATAAATCTATATTTTTCAATCTAGACTTTTTCTAGTTTTATTTTGAGGTATATTGTTTAATCAAATTATTTTGAAAATGTCTTGTTTCAGGTTTCTGCAGAGTCTCAAGCAAAGTACTTTGTGACATGGGTGAGTGCAGAACATGGTATAATCTCCGGGATACTGAAATTTTTACAATAACAATACTTTTTTTCTAAACCATTTAAATCATAGGTTATATAAAAAAATATAACCTAAATTATAATGTTTTCTATTTAAATTTGTAACCCACGATTAGTTAAATTTTTTAAATATTTGTTAAATATCTATAAAAATATTTGTTTTATTTTCAAAAAAATTATGTTAGGCATTTAACGTTTACTAAATTCATAAATCAATTTTTAAATAAATCAGGAGAAATAAAATCACAAAATTCTTTTATTACAGATGTAATCGTTTATACACAATACACCAATGTCCCAATTTTGTGGGTGGGTTTAAAATTAATTGGGTTATTTTAGTAAACAATGCATTTGGTTTTTTTCCTTTGTATGAAGTATTGAAATATTAAAGTATTTCTAATACTAAAAGTAAGTTGTATGTTATACCGAAAATATACAATAGATAAGATACAATGGAATATACAAATATACAGAACTTAATGGTTAAAATATACTATAGTGTTGTCGTTAGATTTGTCTAATTGTTGGTGATTATTAGTTTGCTAATTCTATTGATAGGTTAGATATTTAAGTTTGTTCTTAATTGATGTTGTTTGTCCATTGTTAAAGTTATTTTAAGTCTCGATCTATTGTCTTGATCACACAGTTTTAATCATGATAGAATTTTCATTGTTAAAGTTATTTTAGGTCTCAATCTGTTGTCTTGTTTATATAGTTTTAATCATGAGTTTGTATGTTTTAAAATTTTGATTGTGCCAAATATCAGTGTATATTTTGTAAATTCAATCTACTTTTAGTTTTTGCTTTACTTTAAGTTCATGCATACTTCAAAACACAGAGAACAATAAACAGATGTGAGATTATAAAAATAATCAAACACACGGATATTCTTTGAATGTGTGCAGCAGCATGAAACAAAGAATTTTATTAAAATTACCGTTGTATTACATATCACTTTAGTCTTTACGTACTGTAATTCTCATTACATAAAGGAAAAATATAGTTTTATATGGATAACAATTTATGTAGGTAATAAATATTTAATTCAATGAAAAACTCTAAAACAATTTCTATAAAAACTAAAAAAAATTCTTAAAAAACCCCAAACAAATTTATAGTTTAAATTTGTATTCTACAAAACTGTTTAAATTTTAAATATAAAATATTTTAAAAATAATTCCAAATAAAACACAGAAAAATGTTTAATATCATTTATACAATTTAAGTTTATCCTTGCAAAGTTGGCTGCTTGACCTTTCCATTATAGTTTTAAGTCTTGCTTTAATTTTATTGTTCAACAATTAAAGTGGATATTTATAAGATCAAACAAAATAAATAATGTTAAAAAAAATTTCTCTAATTTGAATAGTAGTATAATAAAATTGAATAATTAAAGATATTGAAAATGAATAATATATATTTTTTAATGTATAATTTTTAAGAACAAATTAAAATAATAGTTTTGTATACAAAAATTCATATAGGCAAAACTAACAAATACAATTATTAGGTGTAAGAAAAAACATAAGGGTTCTGTGTCAGAATTCACTGTGTAAGAGTAGCCAATTTATAGTTATTAAGAGTAGGGAAAAATAGTATGTTTATGGATAAAAATGAATAGTTTTTGTTTTGTGGATATCTATCTAATGCTATTAAATTATTAAATATTATTGCTTATGTCTGGTAGCCTACATATTTTGGATATAAATAATGCTGATTAAAAAAAGAAAAAAAAATTAAGTTCTAATTATGTTAATGTAATTAATTATTTTGGTTAATCTGCTATCTTTGTTGAGTTTTGAAATGGAGCAAGTTAGTTTTAATTATTTTAAGTTTTGTGTATCAATCTATGTGTATGTGTTTCTCTTTCAGGTCACTTACACTTGGCTCAGCAGAAGGGTGAGTCCATCACACTAACAACACCAAGACCTTAACATTTAGTGATGAAGATCATTGATGGGTTGACCTAGCAAGGGTGATACATCCTTCCCTCTTGTTAGGTTTACCTAGCAAGGGTTGTATTTTCTCACCTTGGTTGGATCTACTCAACAAGGGTTTTTATGTTTTTCCGTTGATCTCTAGTTACAACATTTATCACACACAAGTGTACACCACTTTTGTTACATTTCTTCAGGAGTAAGTCCTCAATACTTTAGAGCCTGCATCAGTACTTGGTTTGAAATTAAATTAGATAATAAGTATACGAGGCCCCTGTTAGAAATGTTGGGATGTACTTTTTGTTAGGATGTTTTTGTTTCAGGTTCTGCAGATTTAATTATTTTCAATCTCAACATCAGAAAACTTTTGACCAGGTTCATTAGAAAATGTCTACTGATTTGCTATATCATCATAAGGGCTCTTTTAGTTTTAAGTAATTTAAAGAAAATATATATTATTACAATTTTGGTTTCTGAGACCAAAAATGAAGACGATTTTCAATTTGAAGAAGATGCTGCTCTACTATGAAACATATGGTGAGTATTCAAATAATTATGTTTTGTTTTACTTTATGTGAGTTTGTGAGTGTGTGTGTTTCAATTGGTTTGTATTATCACAAAGTTGATAGGTCATTGGTTCGCTATGGTGAGAGTAAATAAATCGAGCCACAGTTACCCACTTATCTCTTCTCTATTGTGATGGTTTCAGATCATGTTAGCCTCGCTGGCGAAAAGTTTGGATGCGTGTGAATCTAAGGCATTTTTTATTTATCAGAATAAAATTAATCTTTTATCTTTATTGTCACATAGGTTTTCTTTGGATTGTTTTACTTGAAAACATTAAATCATTCATTGAAGTCAGGTAACTTCATAAATATGGAGAACTTTCTAATGTCAAAAAACTTTGTAATCGGAGAAATTCACACACTCAGAAGAGAACTTTGTAGACTCGGAGAACTATAGACAGAGGAGCGCCAGATGATAATAGGTAAATAAATATGTTTTAGGATATATCATTGAATTTAAATACTGTGTGTTTTTATAAAACACTGAAAGAAGGGGTAGTCAATGCGGAAAATATGATACAGCGACACAAATGGTCACTGTCCCCCGAAGAGAAAAGCCAAACTTAACTGGATATACATAAAATGCAATATATAAAAAGGTTTCTAATCTGTAAAACGTGTATATCACAAGGGTAGATTAACAGGTACATAGATTGTTTATATCAAAGATGGATAATAATAGTGAACAAAATGTGTTTCTAAATTTAGAAATAATTGCATAAGTGTTGATAATTCACATGTACAAGTGCATAGTGAATCATTGGTTTGGAATATGATTTACGGTGGCTGAGATATGTATAAAATACAAAGAAAAGGTATTCTGTCTGAGTGTCTGTGATGGTTGGTAGTGATTTCACTCTGTAAATACTTCCTTATTGCCACCATGTAAAGTAAGAAAAGTAGTATATATTTGCTTCACTAATTGCTATATCCAAGCTAATGTTTTGTGTTTTTGGTTTTATACACTTGTAAAAAAGTTTTTGAAATGATTACTATTTTATTTGTGTGTTTTCAGGTGGTATGGCATTCAACGCTTCCTTGTGGTGTGCTTTGGACTTAGACAGAACATTCAACACAACCAACACAACCGTTGTTTCACATTTACAGCAAGGTAAGTTCACATAAGAGATTTAATTGTATTTATAAAACTTCTTCTTCTTCTGGGATATGGATGAATAAAACCTGAATAAAGTAGCACCCAATAATTAAGCGGAGATTTATATACTTTTTACTAGTCATAATTGATTGTAAAATACCCTGAATAGGAATTTGTTGATATTAACTCATGAGTTTCAGTTCACCCTTGTATAACCTTTAACAAATTTATCTTTGTGAGCCCTTCAACCTACACAAGTTTACCAATAACTTAAGTCATAGTCTTAATCATAGCAGCCTGTTTCCTGTCAATTTTTGTTTGAATTTTTCAAAACATAACCTCTGACGAATAATTATGTACGGTTACATAAAGAATTGATAATTTGTGAAATTTATGAAGACAAATGTGTTAATATGGAATGACATTGGAGTATAGTACTACCTACCTATTACATAATTTAGATTACAACTTTAAAGTTTAAGGATGAAAGGAGCATGGCAAAGATGTGGTATCACTGTTATTTAAAACAGGCCCACCTGGTATGGTCAGGAATTAGGTTGGCCCCGGACTGATGATCGGGCATGGAGGGTAAGAAGTCTTTATGTGGTCACAACATTCCTCTCACCAACCTTCCACTGGTCTCTTCTCCTAACCCATAGGGGGTGTGATGCATACAAAGCTTCTTTAGACATACATTTTAAAAATTATTTTCTTTATCTTTAGTAAATCATACCTGGTTTTTGATTGTACTCCATGTCCTCCAACTTTAACTGCAAACAACTGATACCAAATCAAAATATTTATTCATTTTGTAGAGATGTTGCTGAGGGATGTGTTTCCCAGCATACTGTGAGCTCCACCGTGATGAGTTGTTTTCTACTCAGGGAATAAGCTGTTATGTCAGGGAAAAAATTAACTTTGGAAAGTCAAACCTTGACCGTTGTGATGATTTCCTGAGAATTCCTGATGAAATCTGCCACTGTTATGATGGTCTTGTGTTTTAGATTTTATCCATAAGCTCCGCTAGTATTGGCCCTGTATCCTTCCAGATTATCATTGGATTAATTGTCATTTATTCAAAATTACCACTGTTTCACTGACTGAACCACCACCACTAGCTCCCTTCACTGATTTTAATTTCTAATTTAATTTTATTTTATTTTATTGGCATTCTTTTAAAATATTTTGACTTTTTCAAAAGTTTATTAAATTGTTACTTTGACCAGCGTAGATTCTGGCTAGTGCATTTTAAGAATTTTTTTCTTTACATCCCTTTCAGAGAGGATGAGTAAGTAGCCTGAAAATTCCCAATTCTTGTACCAATTGTTTTCCCTGTAGAGAACTTGAGAATATTCGGTTTTTTAACTTTCTTAATGCCATTATTTCATCTTTTATTTGTTCTAGTGTGTTTTACTAATTAGTGGTTACTTTATTTAATAAAACTTTTTATTAATTACTTTTTGTAATTATTCGTTACTACCCTAGATATGGCTTTAAGTTGGTAACACAGGTTCCTCCCTCTTTGATGTCACGATCCATTGGAGCTTGTCTTCTAGCAAAACGTAACCTGTATCTGCAAAATCATCTATTGTTTTTCTTTAAAGTTTTCTAGCATCTTTTCTTTCCGAGCTATCTCACCTTGAGTGAGCTTATTTTGTAAGTCTTCTATGCTTGCGTAATCGCCGATCTAATCTTACGTAGATCCCATTTTCTCACAAAACTCGCTAGTTTTGTAGCGCAACAGAATTTTTATCCGTTATTTGAAACACTCTTTTTTACACACCTATTTTCACTCCTTCGCATTTCACACTTTGTTGTGAATTAATTTACCTGGGATTGACATAAAATGTTTAATACTTGTTATAAGCTTTACTCTAGGATTTAAACTTCTTATCATTTTAGTTGTCAGAGTAAGGTGAGAAAACTATATCCTACAGTTTGGTTATAAAATGTATTTTTTCCCCTTTAATTTACGTATTCATTCAGCTAATTGATTGTATTTAAACAATTTTAAATTTCTTTTTTATTCTACTTTTATTACGTTAGCAAAGTACCACTTTTTCGTTAACTTTTTCAAAAATTATTCAAACTAAATTAATCTTATTTTTCTTTATTGTTTTCAAAAATGTTTTATTTTCCCAAAATTGAATTATTTTTGAAGTTTTTTAAATTTTATTTTTCCTCTATGTTGGCGTGTGTCAACTTATATGAAATACCCGTAACAGATATGAATTACGGACAGTTTGTATTACAATTACGCAGCCTCTACTCTTGGTATTTCATATTTTCAAATTTCAGAAACTTTGGATTTTTACTTCACAAACTAGCTGACCCGAAATTTTGCTGTTGAGACAAGTCGGTGAATCGTGACGTCAGAACAATGCATAGTTGAGATACCCTTACTTGTCTAAACAGAAAAGTTTGCTACAACTTTGTCAATTCTTTGCATTAGGATAGAATCTTGCTACAACTTTGTCAATTCTTTGCATTAGGATAGAATCTTGTAAACCTCATACAACGAATTTCCGTTGTAGTACATATCAACCTAAGCTTACATTTAAGATTTCTTTTTAACACCTTGAGGGCCCTCCCTCAGTATTTTTTAAGCCAGATATTGATTTGAAAAGTTGTCATTTCATAACCTCTACCTAGTAAACATTATTAAGTTGTTTTCAACATACCTGATGTTGTAGATAATAAGAACTTTAAACCTACGCTATTTTAGCTAGGGTGAATCTTTTAAAGTCGGCTTTGCGACATTGTGTTCTACTCATAAAGGCCTTTAATTCGATGTACAACTCGGACCTATGCTGTCATTAAGATTTTCTACTTACTCCTGGAAAGGTAGCGGTCCACTGAATACGTGCTAAAATAGGTATTGGTGTCCATTAACAATGTGCAAAGTTTTGTAGCTCCATCTTAGTTAACCTAATCTTAACATAAAAAGTGATTTAAATATTTTACATGTTAAAAATTGGATTACTAAAAATGTCAGGTTATTGTTTTTTTTTTCACAACTAAAAAAAATCTAAATTTAATTGACCCTAAATTGAATACAGGTTATATTATACTAATCAAGTTTGTAGTAACATTATTTTATAAACAAATGAAATATTCGTACAATAACATTTATAAATACAAAGAATATAATTAGTACATTTTTTAGAAAATACAAAAATAAGAGTACTGTACTTAAAAATTCAGGCGTAAGCACATTTCAAAACAGAGCCAATAAAGTGGCAAATAATTAGGTACCACGAAGACCCAGAAAGGAGGGCAAAAGTTCAGCCGACACAATGCGTGAACGTTGTGTTAATATGGAAATACAAGCGTAACCTTTCATCATTAGAAATGGTAATTGGCAGTTCATTGCATAGAAATATAGAGTACTGTGCCACTTCCTGTACACGCCTTCCTGCATAATATGGTACAGCTAAGTGCGGGCGTACACAAGGGACATGCGCTGTGTAACAGAAAGTTTGAAATTTTAATAAAGTCAAGGGTCTTAAAACTAGAGGATCAGCGAGCAATGATTTGAAAGTGGTTAAATGTAAACACTAAATTATTGTTGAATAATGGTTATTAGAAATAATTACCGGAGTAATGATATAATTAAAGTAATTTATATGGGACAACACACCTCAAATTATGTAATAAAGTAGTAGGCACTGTCTAATTGACACCTAACAAAGAGAATTCAATACTATTATTTATCTGTGTTTAGCTAGACTCTTACTTTGAAGTGGATATTTAAAAAACTCTGTAACACCGGTTAGAGTCCACAAACAGACATATAAAACAAAAGAAGGCAGTTTTAACTTTGCATCCACATAACTAATCATCTAGTCATAGGTATGTTAAAGGATTGGAATTACTTTCATTCTTACAACTATTTACACTTGTGCTGTCTTAAGGTCCGGTCTTCAATTTATATTTGTTTGAAAATCGTATATACAATATTTGGGAAGGAATTAATTTTTTAGCAATATATATATATATATATATATATATTCGAGGGCTACAAGTCCTTTTTGCTCTTTTTTTATAAGAGGATGAGGATCGAAAGGTTTTTTGCATTTAAACATTGAAGAAAAATATATTAACAGCGCTGAGCGATTAAACAGCTCCCTGCACGAGGCTAACTCCCGAGCGAGGCTACTGACGTCTTACAATGCTTATTACATAAGCAGTTTTGTTAAGTTTGTGTAGTTTTTTTATGAGTTCAGCGATAGTATTTGTTTTAATAATTTAACCATGTTAAATCTAACTGATACTTTAACATAATGTCAGCGGTACTGATATATATTTATTTTTTAAAACATTTTTTTATTTAAACGGTAATAATTATTTCTCCTGTAATAATAGTAATAACTCAGTACAAAAATAAATATTAGTTTTTGATTGAAGTTTAGGAGGAAAGATTTTTTAAAGATTTATTTATTATATTGGAAAATATTGTTTTTGTTGAGAAATTTGTTTACAAGAAAAGAAATCAGCTACGGATATATTTCTTCGTTAAATTGTGTTCGCAACTAACTGTGACGCAGAATGAAATGAAGTTTATCTATGATTTACCCGAGCGTTTTAAATCAATGTAACTGCAAAAGAATGGGAGCGCCAAGCGCTTTAAACGAGTAAACCCGCACGGTACCTATTGTTTTATTCAAGGTCAGGCTGTCTACCGGCTCCTCCCTAGTAGAAGGATACAACTACGCATGCGTGGCTTTTATATCACCTGTTGCGCAGTAGATGTGCGCAGATGGTACTTATTTTTTAGACACGTCGTACATATTTACACATGGTAAGATATTTATTTAAACTGCATTTTGGATGTGGAAAACAGAAACGGATGTTTGCGAAACAATTTCAAAATGTGCTCAACATTTTGGTTTCTGCTCAACATATTTCTTCAACGTAATCCATTTCAATATGATTTTTCGTTTCGTTTAACTAGATAATATAATATATAGATAATTTGTTAAAAGAAAAATGAATAGTAAGATAAAATTATCTTCCTACATTTTTATTTAAAATTTTGGTATTAGCAAGTTTTACGCTCTTTGTAGGAAGTTTTATAAAAATGTAAATAAAAACAAATACAGTAGTTAATTTTTTCTTATAAGAATCTAAAGTGGTCTCAAAAAAAAAATCAATAAATAATGCAATCTTATTGAAACTAAGTCAGTTGTATCTTCTTTAAATGGAGCTTTTATAGCTCCCTTCATTTTTGACGAAAATATTTCTAAACTATTTCACTTCGAAAATGATCTTTTAAACGGAAAATTTAAATATGATCATCTTTTCAACTATCTATAATTTTAAAAGCAGTAACTAACTTCTATCTTTACCAAAAAATTAAGTACACCAAGAATGCATCAGTGTGCTGAATAGCTGTTTATTTTTAACGTATGTCATAAATTTAAAAGGAGTATTGAATTCATAAACATAATGTAATAGATTCTTAAATCCAAAATAGAATTTGTAAAGCGTCCATTTGTTCATAAATCATAAACGGAACACGTGCATAAACATTGAAAACTACTTATGTATTGTTTCTTCTGACTCATAGGCTACAGGTAATGTATTTGTTTATGTAGCGAGACAAAACAGGGCATTTCAAATTTAGTTAACTCACCGAACTAAAACTCCAGGAATTTCAATAAATATTTGGCCTGCATCCAAACTTATGTCTATATTTGACAAATTGCATTGCGTCATTTTACCTTCATATTTCCATTATTAGTTTCTGAAGAAAAGTAATATAATAATATATTTTTAAAGTACTTCCCAAAGCAATGAAACAACTGTATTAAAATTCTTCTGTAACACTAGGCCCACCTGATACCATCGATGCTTCGTGGTTGTCTCCCATCTTGCTTTCTAAAATATCTTTGCAGGTAACCAATGAAACCATGGAACCTGTTCTTGTATCGCAGCAAGTTACAAAGTTTTAATTGTTGCTATGGTAACGTAACAATGTTAACCAGCATTACCAACTTATACAAACAAAAACTAAATAAAGTCAGCTGTCACATGATGTATCATTTCAATCAAATGAATAACCAATTACTTTTATATGAAGATATATACTCATGATAATAAAAATGCTTATGTCTCTGCTATGGCAGGTCTTCACTAATTTATGGTTTATTTTATTGGAAGTGGCGTGGCTCAGGTGGAAGAGGCGCTTCTAGCTTGCTGTATTTTGTACTACTCTCGGTTCCACGTTCACCTTCCAGTACGAGAAGTAGCAATGTAAATTAAATGGGAGTTTCAGAGCTACTACTCATCATGACCATAGTTTATATTGCGACTAGTCTTATATTTACGTCAAATGGTCCGGATAATTTTTTTAAAATTATTAAAATATTAAATGAATTAATTAATCCTTTTTTAAATTTTTTGTATAAGCCAAAATCAAACCTATAAATTCAAAACTAAGAGAGTTTTAATTAATGTAGATTATTTGTTTACAATTTAACTTTATATGTTTCAAACTTACAGCTATTAGATTTGATTTATAAACACCCTTTTTCAGTTATGTATAGTGTAGCTAATTGTTTTCAGATTTTCCTTTCTTAGGAAAAGTTTTGTAACGACACGAACTGTTCAGTTCATTTTTCTCACTTTACATGATTTATTTTTATTGTAATTATTAATTATTAAATACAATAATTGCAACGTTCAGTTACAAATACAACAACTAAAAATGAAGAATTTAATTATTACGATTGGCATAGAACTGTTTTTTTCACAAAATGGCTGTAGGCCTATGTCTTTCTTACTATTTTGTAAATTTATTATAACTATTATTTTTTCAGGTTGAATTATATAATTTTAGTATTTCAGTAAATATTATTAATTTCGAAAAAAATAACCTTACTTACTTTGAAAACATTACATTATTCCCCCCCCCCTTCATTTTAGTTTCTCTTTAATTCGAATAAATATTTGACTCCTTATTTTTATACTTCATCCCGGAAGTAGTTGAGATGTGTGAAGAAATTCGCAAAATATATTTTCTCATTGAATCTATTCACATTTTACTAGTATGTGTAATATCTTGAAAATAAATTTAGTAAATTAAAATTGATTACCTTTTATTTACGTTCAATCAAGTTCAAACAAAAAACGATGAAAAATTCGAGGATACTCTAAATTTAAAATGGCAATGCTTCTTCTATAGTCTACTACGAATTCTATACCATAAATGTAAAATTATAAGTATTTTGATTTCAAAAATAAATTATTTCTAGTAATTGTAAAACAAACTTAGTAATGAACAATTTATACATACACTATCAAACTACATAAGTGAAGAGAATAAAAATTGTTTGTAAATTTTAAAAGATTATTTATTATTAATCACTACAACGTAGCAAGTAGTTACTAAGGATGACGAAATTGTTAACGAAACGAGTTTCAATTGTTCGATTTGTGGGATACACGTGTATTTCATTATAATTTTTAGTAATTTTTTTGGAAAATATAAAAATAAAATTGTTTTAAAGCGAATCATATGGTGCTACGTTAGTAACTGGGGTGGCGCCTTCAATGTATCGATGCAACACCCGCTCGACACTATAAGTTCAGTTATCTCCCGCCATGTTGGTGTTGAATTAACATTAACTAATAAAATACTCAAATATATTTCAACTCATGCTACGTATTGTAATAGGAAATACAAATAGTCTATTGTTGAGATTTTCATGGGTAAATCAGCATTAGGCTGAGTCTAACTATACAATGTCTGTCAGCACTGATTTCTAAGAAATCAATTGTTTGAGTTTGTTCAAAATTTGTACATTTGAGTTCTTATATAAAATCAAAGTAATTTAAAATTTGAGATATCTTCCGCAAGGAAAAATTAATTTCTAATAATCAGCTCAACCGGTTTCGATCAAATTTTGACGAAGTGTGGTGACAATAAGCCTAACTTACGTAAAATAAAATTATCGTTTCAGTGTCCCCCGTTTATAACTTGTTATCACACAAAGAATATTTTTTTTAAATTATTCAAACTATTAATTTAATATATTGTTTTGTATTTGTGCGCATGTCACTAAGTGTATTGTTTTTTTGCAATATTTATGCGCTATTTATTTAATGTTATCAATGGACTTTTAACTGTAAACATTTGTAAACATTTGTTAGAACATTTTCTTTTAATATCATCGTAAATGAAAGGACAGACGTAAAAAATTTGAAAACTTTCACTTAAAAAAAAACAAACTCGACACCATGAATTGCTGTTTATAGGAAGGCTTAAATAACTGTATCTGATCGATTCATAACAATTTACATTATTTACTTTGTTGTTACATGAAGGATGAGTTATTTATTACCGTCATTAAAATCTTGACAATTGAAAAACATAATCTATTAATTTAAATGTAATACTGTGGTTGCTTTCAAACATATTGTGTGTGTGTGTGCAACTAAAAAATCGCGTATTATATTCGCGACGGTGTTCCGGGTTCTTTTATCGTTTTAATTGTTCCTTATTAACTAGACAATGACAAATAAATATTGGACAGTATCTGTTTTGGATCTTACATTTAAGAAAACTTTAATTAGAATTTTTTAAGTTGAAAGTTGTATTTCGTCAACTTTATCGTTCCATTCTCACCCTAACTTACTTAGCAGATTTATCCCATCCGCTGACTACAGTCAGCCTGCCTTAGAAGACCACATTTTTTTGTATTAAGGACATTTTTTGAAAGGTAAATTACCACAAAATTTGTTAATCTATTTAGTTCACCATTACCTAATTTTGTCTACATTACGGATATGTAAGAAAGCAAAAACCAGAAGGCAAGTATTTTAAATTGAAATTTTCCTTTACGTTCGAGTCTGATTTAATGCTGCCTTAATTTTGGTTTAACAGTTTATAATTGATTACTTTCGAACCGCATTTCTGTGATGATGGTTTTGTTATGGTTTCAGAGACTTCATTGGAGCAGTTTTATCTAACTTACTCTTGTGTTTATCACAAGGACAGTCTCGGCTATTCACCCATTTTCAAGTTTTTATTTCGTATAGGTATTATCCAGTCACATATTAAACGCTTACATTGAAATCATGTCCTGTAGGTGCACTGTTCAGATAATCGATGTCGAGTGTCATTGTCGTTCAGTACGTTTTACTCAAACCAGTGAACCGATTTTGATGAAATTTATTATGTGAGCGTTGAACAAAATTCACCCAAGTTCTTTACTTTGAATTCCGCAGATTACGATTCTAAGCCTGACCAGACTGCCCGGGCAAACTATATAAACCTTCAGTAAACGCTTCACGGCAAGAACATAAGCGCTCCTAGCACAGCTTACAAAACACACACACACCTACTCAATATCAGGTTCTCACAGGGACTTCAGCTCCCTCATCACCACTCGACTTCGCTACACCTATCTGGGCAGGCCACACGCACAACATACCAGGTTGGAATCTTAAGCCAAGTTGCAACCGTATTTTCTTCTTTATCCACCATCACATCAAGTCCAGTGGCGGCTTACTTGAATCAAGTCTACTCCCACAGCGAATTGAAATCGAAATCGAACCCGGCGACCCGCCTCCTGACAGAAGTTAAAACGGGATGACACCCGTCGACCGACTATCTTTACCAAAAACATCCTCCTTAACTACCAGTCCTATTAGTTCATCAGCATCATCCGTTCAAGGCAAACCTACCTTGCCAGACCCAAGCCGTGCCTGGTCTCTACTTCCTCCATCCATGACTAAGCTTTCCAACATCTAACATCCAGGTATATTTCAAACTGTTCTGAATAAATAATACAAACATACAACACTAAACATGCTAATCCGAGAAAATAAATGTATCACCTTTATAATGGTTTCCCCATAAAGTAGAGGTTTAGTTAGTGTCATAAAAACATGCATCAAATTCAAATCCTTGCTCCCTTTAATGTCTACATTCATATTTTATTGCCGCTTGGAATACCCCTACTGTGACGAGAAGTAAAATATTACCACCAGATACTAACCTAAACCCAAGTATCTTGACTATGATTAAATATAAAATCAATTTGTAGTTATGAGACTTACATTAGGTAGTAAACGTTTTACGTTACTTGGTTTAGTTTCTGTTTATGTATTCGAAGGTTTGGAACTCCAACACAGATATTACCACTTCTGGGAGTGTGGACAAAAACACAGTGGCGCCTAACTAATTAACGTGACAACAACAACTAGATCGCAGAGCAAAGTTAACACTTGGTAGATTGTATCAGCTGTCAGAACTACAGCCACTACGTCTGCATTGGATGGCACGTTATAAACATACCTCTTTATTTTTTCTTCTCTAAAGAAACATGCTTCTATCTCAAATCCAGCTCAGGTGAATATAGTTCCTTGAGTGAGGGAGGGGGGAGTTTGTATCGTCAAAGACGTAAACAAAATTCACCAGAGTTCCTCACGTTCAATTCCACAAGAGATCACGCTGCCCGGTCAAACCAAGCTATATCTGTCGTAAACGTTAGGATAGCGCTCCTAGCAGAGCTAGTTCTCCCTCTACCTCTATCGTGTAGAACAAGCTCTTTCATGAGGACAGAGTCTAGGTAGGGATAACCTCCTAACAGAGCTAGTTCTCCCTCACTTAAACCTTTAATACCTCTATCGTGTAGAACAAGCTCTTTCATAAGGACAGAGTCTAGGTAGGGATAACCTCCTAACAGATCACGCAGGACCCTGAGACAAGAGTACACTACGTCGATCTAACCAAAACACTTCTAATCACATACTAGCCTACACATTTCTATTTTTCACTACCTCTAAATTTAAAGGAATATAAACATTGTAGTCACTACTTTTTTTTTTGTAATTAGGTTCACATGAAATTTCAAGGAATATTTTGTCAAACATAATGCAATGAAACCTAATGAATTGCATTATGAATATACAGTTTTAACAATAATGATGTAGACATTAGTTTTTAATGATATTTGCTGTATTAATTGCCTGTATAACAGTATAATAATATTAATTATTCACACAGTTATTTATGAGCCTGTATTCAATGTAGGCAGGAAATCAGATGTAAATTAATGTAATTAAACAGTGGTCCAGCGGTGCTACATACAGAAGGCAATAAATAAATAAATTAATAATTGTTATATTTTGGTTTAGCAAATTCAGATTATGTAATGCAGAATGTTGATGAAATATTTTCACAAGGAGCGGATTTCTTACATAAAAATAAATAAAAAAATTCATATGAACATGTGTCCGAAACTGATTCTTTTTCTGACAATCCGCCATTTTGTATTTTTACAAAAAATAAAGACTGTATTTATATTATTTTCAAATTGGCGGTCGTTAAAATTTTTAATGTTGAATGACTTGAAGACCATAAATTTTAAAAATAAATTATAAGAGACAAAAATTTTCCTTTTTTAACTATCAATAAAATGAGTTTTTTAAATTTTTTCTGTAACTTAAAAAGCAACATTAGGTTAAACATATTTTTTTATAAATTATAAGAATAAAAAAATAAAAAATATAATAAAAAAAGTAGCTTCTAACTTATTTTAGGTGCTATAGAGAACTACCAAGAATTATGATTTCAGATTTTTGTCACTCAGTTATCCTTTGACTTATAGAAAAAAAACTCATTTTATTTGTAGTTAAAAGAAGAAACTTTTTTGTGCCTTGTATTTTATTATTTTTCTAAAAATTAACAATATTTGATAAGATTAATTCTGGGTGCAGGTAAGAACTTCTGGTGCAGATTCCCTTCCACGCTTCTCCACACAAGCTGACGAAACCTCACCTTACATTTCTACAGAACATTCAAGACAGAAAAATATGAATACATTGTTGTACGAACTGGAATGAAGGTAATGACAAATTTAACTTTAATACAATTAAAATCATTTAGTGTTCTGTTGTTTTTTGTATTTTGTTCCTTACCGTTGTATTGTTATTACAATTTTCATTGTTTGGTTAGTGTTTTTGTTTCTATAAATTGTCGTCTGTAATGCGTTTGGCTGTTATTATTGTCAATTTCTTTTTTAAATTAATTTTTAATTTTTAATTTATTTATTTATTTTTTTAATTATTATTTTTTTATTATTATTACAACTGAGTACAAACCCATCTAGTAATTTACATTTAATAATATATACACTTTGAGGGAAAATAACCCATTGGTCATTACTCCCTTAATGTCCAAAGTCCATTAAGTCCAATGGTTTTATTCGTTACAGTCTTCTAATTAAACCAGTTGTATCCATCAATCTGCGTATCTCCGGATGCTCATGTTGCTCAATGTGTTGTCTGTGCTTGCTTGCTTTTTTATTTCTTCTCTAACCGTATCTATTTTCAAATCCCTATGCAAGTTGTCATTTTTTATATACCATGGTGCATCAACAATACATCGGAGCACATTATTTTGAAAGTTTTGTGTTTTTTATGTTAGACTTCTTTGTACAACCCCATAGCTGTAATCCGTAGGTCCACACCGGCTTTAAGACTTGCTTGTATATGAGCATTTTGTTATGGATTGATAGTTGGGAATTCCTTCCCAGAAGCCAATACATATTTCTGAATTTAAATTTTAACTCTTGAACTTTCTTTTTAACGTGTTCCTTCCATTTCAATTTCACGTCCAAAGTCATTCCCAGGTATTTCGCGGTATTAACATGGGGAACTTGTACAGAATTGATTAAAATTGGTGGGTGATAATCAATCTTTAAGTTGGTAAAGTTAACATTGGCTGATTTTGTTTCATTTAAACCAATACGCCACTTCTTGGTTCATCTGCTCACCGCATTGGAGGCCCTCTGGAGCTTCCCTGCAGCTTCCTCAATTTTCTTCCCAGTTGCTAGTATTGCAGTGTCGTCTGCAAAAGTAGCTATTGTTACATCTTTGTCATTTGGAAGATCTCTCGTGTAAAGTAAATACAAGACCGGTCCCAGCACGCTACCTTGTGGAACACCCGCTGATATCCTCTTTAATATGGAGTATTCTCCCTCAAATTTCACTCGGAAATGCCTCTCAGTCATGTATGACTTGAGTATTTCGAAATATTGTTTAGATAGTTCTTTTTCTAGTTTCCACAACAGACCCCTATGTCATACCTTGTCAAAGGCCTGTGCTACATCCAAAAAGACACTTGCACAAATTTCTTTTTTCTCCAATGTGTTTTCTATGATACTTGTAACTCTATGAACTTGATCTATTGTAGAAAATCTTTGTCTAAAGCCAAATTGACGGTCAGGGATGAGATTTCGTTCCTCAATAATGGGCCTGAGTCTTCTTAGAAGCAGCTTCTCGAATAATTTTGAAATTATTGGGAGCAATGATATTGGTCTATATGACTTCCTACCATTTGGTGATTTATCCGGTTTTAATATCATAATGACTTCCGCTACCTTCCACTGTAGGGGAACATACCTAATCCTTAAGCTTGCATTTATTATGTGCAGTAGCTTTCTAAGATTTTTAATTATTTGCCCAGTAATCAAGTCATACCCTGGTGCTTTATTCGCATTCAAATGGTTTTTGATTTCATTTTTATAATGAAGGTAATGACAAATTTAACTTTAATACAATTAAAACCATTTAGTGTTCTGTTGTTTTTTGTATTTTGTTCCTTAACCGTTGTATTGTTATTACTATTTTCATTGTTTGGTTAGTGTTTGTGGTCTGTAATGTGTTGGGCTGTTATTATTGTCAATTTCTAAAATAAAATAAATGGAGACGAATATATTGAAATATCTCGTTTTAATTTTAGAAACCTTAAAGTTTCGATTATCTTAGGGACGGGAAATCGATGTCACCTTTATTTAGATGCGATTTCAGCAGAATCAGGTTTTGATTGTTTATCGTAACCGTGATTCTGATGACAATAGAAAGGTTATTGAGTCCCAGCCTCCAGTTATGTATCAATCTAATAAATCACCACGAATGATGCCAATGAAGTAGGATCAATTTATTAACTATGGCCTGTAATAAGCTAAGATTTTCCCCCTTGTTCGTATCAATAGCTTCGTATGATGTATGGTTTAACAATTTATGTGTTACATCTATGACATTTAGTCCCAAAATATCCGATAGGAATATTTCTAGTGTATTTATAATTATTTAACTGCAGTTTTGTTTGTCCATTGTCCCTGCAACTACACTCAAAAAACGTTGGTCATATTTTTAGGCTTTATTTTTATTCTTTGGATAACTTGAAACTTCATAAATTATGTCATAGGATCAAAACTAAAAATTTGAACCTTAAAATAGTTTATAATAATTTTGGTACAATTTTGCTGATATGCAAAAAATATTTTGGTTCAATTTTGCTCATATGGAACGAAAGATTTTGGTTCAACCTCTTATGGATAAACATAAAACGTTATTAGTAGCCATCTTCCTCAAAAATGTCTGTACAGGAATTATCGTAAAGTGCAAATGACCTTATTACAAAATAATTATTTTCAGGAGTTAATTTCAGTCTACATTTTTACTACCAAACATTTTCTATGGATATATATTTTTTTGCTGGAGTAATGTTTAAGTAATTCTGAAATTTGGACATATGATTTTGAGGATATAGAAGCAGCAAGTAGAATATATAGCTTGAATCTAATCGAAGATGAAAACTCACGATGGGAGTATGGACCGAGTGTTATTGGCCATTGGCGTATTGAAGAGTCTACTTCTTGAGTGATTTCGGCTTCTTAGTGGGAGGCTTTTATTCGCCTTAGCCGCAGCTACCTTCTTCACGGACGCCAGTTTCTTAGTATACTTTATTTATTATTGCTTCGGACTTGGGACTCGCGTTGGGGGAGGGGAGCCGTTAGCACACTGTTGTCAATTTTATAGGACAAGTGTTTTGGCGAGATTAGAAACTTTCTCCCTGTCTGGGAAACGTGACAACATGGCAGGATTGTAAACTCGCCAGCCACCCTCTAATTGGTCGGAGAGCGGGCGAGCCTCTGATGTCCTGCTACCGCGGAAAGGAGGTCAAGTCCGAAGCAATAATAAATAAAGTATAGTCGAGGTCTTTTCCTTGGGTTGTTTGACTGCAGTCGCCTTTCTTTCATCGGACAGTTTGAAAGATAAAGAGACCACCAGAAGCGACAGCCGATTTCAAATACTTCTTGATGAACGTCTCTGGTTCAACCTTACAGTATCATCGATGATAGGTTTCCAAGTTTGGTTAAAATTATGAATTAGTTTTTTTTTTTTTTCCTAAAACGTGTAGATCCTTACAGAGCACGAATATATTTCTGACTAGATATTATTACATTTTATGTCAGTAGGGTTTATATCGCTAATTTCTCGACAATCTCTACAGATTCGACAATTTTCTTTCGAACAAAATGATTTAAGAATGTCTTGCTTCAACTAAATCTCTTACCATACGTTTGAAAGCGTCACCCGACCGAGAAATGCAAAGGGGTATGAAAAATTGGAGTATGAATGAGAATGTTAAACTGAGAGTCACAATTTTGTAAGCATAATCCAAAACGAGTCAAAAGAAATCATTTAGATAGGCTATTAAGAGTTAACATCACTGAATAGTAAGGTAGAAACTTCAAACTCTATTTTTGTGAATGCATTTACTTCTTTTCACCACTGAATCTTAGAAACGTTTATCCTACAATAAAAGTCTTACTTAGATAATCTTAAAGAGAATATAAACCTCCCTCCTTAATGCATCCCTTCCATAAAGAAAGAATTTACATTAGGACATAAACACCGACCTGAAATCCCTGCTCTCCTTAATACCTTCATACATATTTCATTGCTGCCTGGGAAAACCCTCAGTTGCTTGTCGAAATACAAATGTGGTACATTACTGGATACAAAATCCGAACCTAAGTATTATGGCAATAATTAGATATTCAAATAATATTTTTAGTGTAGATAAAAAAAGTTTATTTATGATTAATTAAGTTTTAACTTAAGTGTGAAACAAAATTCTGCTTTAACATACTGTAAGGTGGTCGGTTTTATTCTGAATCTAGTAAAACTTTATTCCGACTTATAAGGTTTAAATGAAAGAAGTTGAATTGTACACTTTATTAGAATGTTACTAAATTACTTTTGTACACATATTTAGTTGTAACTATTTAGTTTAGAAACAAGAGCCATGTATACAGGACTTCAACTCATCATAATATGTTGTCACACAATTTCACACACAAGGTTTCACCTTGGTTTGGTATGTGAGGCAATATATTATATACATTAAACTACGAATTTCTTAGATTTGGAGAATATTACTTATTAACCGATGTACAAATTTAAACGTAAAAACAAATTTTATTAAAATAGGCCTATAAAGAAAGAAAGATTTAATTTTCTGTTACTGGTATGTTAGAAATGGGAATTTGTTACTAATTTTAAAAATAAAGATAAATTTGAACTTAACAGTTTAAAAACATGATATTATAATTGTCATTAAAATTAGTATAAAATTAAAATATCGAAGCCATATTTCTATCACAGTTAGTCGTAGAGAGTTGGACGACGTATATAGAGCTTTAATATTACTCTAAAGCTAAAGTAATAAGTTTGGTAAAACAATAATGTGTTTTAATTTGTTTTAAAAATATTGACAGCTTTTATTTAATAAATTTATTTACTGGGAAACTTAATTAATGGAAGATAAATTGTTAAGCCGGTTTTGATTGCAAATTAATAAATATTTCGTTAAAAAAAGTTCCTATACAGTATTTTAACACACAGACACGTACACACGTGGACGCACAAAAATATATGTATCTGTAGATATATTAAATATTAAAAAAAAATTCTTTATACAATATTTCCATATTTACTGGAATCTTCAACAGTTTTATTAAACTTAACTATACTGTTATAATGAATTTGTTTTGAACATGTTTATGTACCTGTCAGTCTGTGAGGTTTGATATTTTAATATATTGACTTGTACAGGGTGGGTCAAAAGTCATTACCTTTTGTAAACATTAAGATGATCTTGTTCATGATCTTACCATCGATTTTAAATTATCCAGCTTTTGTTTTCATCTGATAGTTGATGATACTAGAGTGCATTGTTAATCATACAAACAACTTTGTATTGAGCTGTTTTATGTTCATTGGACATTGTTGATTAAAAAGGGTTTTTGCTTTAAAAACCTGGTTGTAGTTAAATAGTTAATGAGTGGAATAATCATTTCAACACTGTTCCAAAATCATGGAAGGCAGTCTATAATTTATGAAAACGATTTGAGAGAAATGCATGTGCAGCGTACTTCCCCAGATCAGATAGGGTGTCAGTTAGAGTTGAAACTAAGCTTTAAGTTTTATAAGAGCTTACCCAGAGTCTTGAAACGTCTAATCGTTACAGATGAACTTCTGTAAGTGAATTTTACATAACGTTAAATTCAATCATTACCTACATACTTCGTCTCCTACATGGCTACAATTCTCATCTTAAGCTACAATTTTATGAGACAATGGCGACGGTAATGAATTGTTTTCAAAGTTAATTGGGAATGATGAGGCAAGTTTCACGTTAACAAACACAACTGTACCACAAAGTACCATAGAATTGTATGGAGAGGTAGCTAATTCAATCTGGTGTTAATGTATGGTTTGGTATGCATGTATTGAGTCAATGCAGTTTTTGATGTTACTGTCATTGGAGAGGAATACCAGGAAAACGTAGCTACTTATGTCATTTCAGGGTTACAAATGAACTACGACATGCTGGTGCTCCACCAGAAGCTGTGTGGTGAGGTTGTTTGGTGATAATGTTATTGGAAGGCGAAGTGCAATTGAAGTGCCGCCTAGAACTCAAGACATTACACCTATGGATGTTGAAGTTGCGGCGAACGTCAGCCCTCGTTATTAGATATGACCAGACGTTTCAACCGCTTAAGGTTCCGGAAGGAAGGTTTGGAAAAACGTGCTAGGACTTACCCAGTAAATATATTGGATCGTTAATTAACGCCTAGTCTCAAACCCAACTAATCACTATGTTCACAGCCAGCTTATGATGAGATATAGTTTAATAACTAAACTAACTTATTAATTATTATAATTGAATAACTTATCGGTTAGGTACAGGCGTGATGGGAGAATTATGTTGGTCATAATAATTCTACTCAATTTAGTCGGATGACCTACAAATGACTGCGTAATACCCGGGGGTCGATCAGACCCCGCAATTAGCGGTTTAGGCAGTCATTTAGGTTTATTAGTAAAACGTTAAGAAACAACGCGAAGATTGATGTCCGGTCCTTCCGCGCACTAGAGAACGACTGTGTTTGTCTTGACTACGATGCGCGCGCATCGCATATCTTATACCGTGATGCCGTGTATTCACCACAGAGTGTTCTAGATCGTCTACAGATATCGATAAGAGAAAATCTATAAAGTGTTAGTTATCAATTCAATTTGTACGGTTTTTAAAAATAGCCTTTATTATGGGTAGTGAATGTTTACCCACTCATTATTATATGTTACGGGTTAAGGTTTTGAACCACCATTCTGAGGATTGATTTACGAATCCTGATTATGCAAGGTAGAAACATTTAAAACATTGGAAACTCAGTGTGATGACTCAGCCGTCTAAGAGACCTGAGACTACAATGGTCTGTTGCATCGAGGATTTATTTCATGGAGAGTACACATTGGGTGGGTTGGGCAGTTTGAGTGAAGTGTGGGCGCCATATTTCGGTTGTATATACAGTAGTACCTAATAGCTTTAATTACATTAATTTAAAGGTAGAATCATAATTTACGGAGGGGGGGAGGGGATTATAATTTTTTATTTAAAAAAATAATATGAGGATGATGTCAAAGGTGATTTTATTCTAATAGTAATAATAAAAAGAAGGTGAAATTTTATAGATTTGAGTTTACGATGGGCGTTGAGTGCAAGATAAGAAGAAGAAGAGTTTTGAAGGGTGGAAGGGGGGGCGGTAATAACATCTGCATTGTATCATCAAATTCAAATAACAGTATCGTTTCAGAATCTTACAGCACATCCATAAAAGTAATATCCCTTATATAATTTAACTTTGGGAACAAGAGTTTTAATAAATTCTTTTAGTATCCACATTTTTAAACGTTTTTACACATTATAGAGAGTCTAATGAAAACAATCAAGATCTCACTGCTTACAATGATACAATATAAAAGACATCTCTTTTCAGTGTGCTACTTCAAAAAGACTTCTTTTTGGTCGATAAGGTAAAAGGCACAGTAAATTGTTGTGTTTTGATGTTGGATAATTGTTTTTTTTTTTTTAAATTTTGTTGAAACCATCAAGTGTTTATCAGAAATAGCTAAACCATCGAATATAGAAACTTATTATTTGTCATGCATCAACGTAATGCAACAAAAATACTATAAAAATAATGATAAATTTGAGTAGGTTAATAAATAAAAGATCTTAATTCTTTTAATTATAAATATATTTATTATTATTTAAAATTATTACAAATATATCACGAATTAGGCCTGTTTATTCCTTTTTGAATCTGCCTGAAAATATGAAAAATATATTTTATCTCACTCTCTATTCTCTACATGGAAGGTCTTAAAACTCTGGAAAAAATTAAAGTTGATACTTCCTCCTACCAGTCTCAATTATAGAATAGGTTTTTTGTATCTATTGAAGTGGAAAGAAGACTTTTTTATTTTGTGTTTGGGGCAATACTGGTTAATTAACTGCAAATTCAAAGTAATATTTCAATCATCAGCATCTCAATTATATTATACTTATGATACATTAAAATATATATTCAAAATTTGGCATATGCTGCTCAAAATGTTGCATAAGTTGTGAAAACAGTGTGTCAGAGACGATACTGCTGTATATTGTACAACAGACTGTGATGTTCTAAGTTGTAATGATTACTTTAAAACAGTTTTTAGTCATTTTGTTATTGATATCAGGACCAGGACTCACTGTCTTGGATATGCTTCTTGTGCATCCTCATTCCCTGGACCTTCCTTATCAATCCAGTCTCAGGTTTTAGAAAATCATGAGTTGCTTTGAATGATGTTGTCCCTCACTCTAATAATGCCAGGGTTAGAAAAGAACAAGAGTTGGTCAAGAGAGATCTGATAGGAAAGAGAGGAGTCTAACCCTAGTATAGATGAGATTTGATAGGAAAGAGAGGAGTCTAACCCTAGTATAGATGAGATTTGATAGGAAAGAGAGGAGTCTAACCCTAGTATAGATGAGATTTGATAGGAAAGAGAGGGGTTTAACCCTAGTATAGATGAGATTTGATAGGAAAGAGAGGAGTCTAACCCTAGTATAGATGAGATTTGATAGAAAAGAGAGGAGTCTAACTCTAGTATAGATGAGATTTGATAGGAAAGAGAGGAGTCTAACCCAAGTATAGATGAGATTTGAAAGGAAAGAGAGGAGTCTAACCCAAGTATAGATGAGATTTGATAGGAAAGAGAGGAGTCTAACCCTAGTATAGATGAGATTTGATAGGAAAGAGAGGAGTCTAACCCTAGTATAGATGAGATTTGATAGAAAAGAGAGGAGTCTAACTCTAGTATAGATGAGATTTGATAGGAAAGAGAGGAGTCTAACCCAAGTATAGATGAGATTTGATAGGAAAGAGAGGAGTCTAACCCTAGTATAGATGAGATTTGATAGGAAAGAGAGGAGTCTAACCCTAGTATAGATGAGATTTGATAGGAAAGAGAGGAGTCTAACCCTAGTATAGATGAGATTTGAAAGGAAAGAGAGGAGTCTAACTCTAGTATAGATGAGATTTGATAGGAAAGAGAGGAGTCTAACCCAAGTATAGATGAGATTTGAAAGGAAAGAGAGGAGTCTAACCCAAGTATAGATGAGATTTGATAGGAAAGAGAGGAGTCTAACCCAAGTATAGATGAGATTTGATAGGAAAGAGAGGAGTCTAACCCAAGTATAGATGAGATTTGATAGGAAAGAGAGGAGTCTAACTCTAGTATAGATGAGATTTGATAGGAAAGAGAGGGGTTTAACCCTAGTATAGATGAGATTTGATAGGAAAGAGAGGAGTCTAACCCAAGTATAGATGAGATTTGATAGGAAAGAGAGGAGTCTAACCCTAGTATAGATGAGATTTGATAGAAAAGAGAGGAGTCTAACTCTAGTATAGATGAGATTTGATAGGAAAGAGAGGAGTCTAACCCAAGTATAGATGAGATTTGATAGGAAAGAGAGGAGTCTAACCCTAGTATAGATGAGATTTGATAGGAAAGAGAGGAGTCTAACCCTAGTATAGATGAGATTTGATAGGAAAGAGAGGAGTCTAACCCTAGTATAGATGAGATTTGAAAGGAAAGAGAGGAGTCTAACTCTAGTATAGATGAGATTTGATAGGAAAGAGAGGAGTCTAACCCAAGTATAGATGAGATTTGAAAGGAAAGAGAGGAGTCTAACCCAAGTATAGATGAGATTTGATAGGAAAGAGAGGAGTCTAACCCAAGTATAGATGAGATTTGATAGGAAAGAGAGGAGTCTAACCCAAGTATAGATGAGATTTGATAGGAAAGAGAGGAGTCTAACTCTAGTATAGATGAGATTTGATAGGAAAGAGAGGAGTCTAACCCAAGTATAGATGAGATTTGAAAGGAAAGAGAGGAGTCTAACCCAAGTATAGATGAGATTTGATAGGAAAGAGAGGAGTCTAACCCAAGTATAGATGAGATTTGATAGGAAAGAGAGGAGTCTAACCCAAGTATAGATGAGATTTGATAGGAAAGAGAGGAGTCTAACTCTAGTATAGATGAGATTTGATAGGAAAGAGAGGAGTCTAACCCAAGTATAGATGAGATTTGATAGGAAAGAGAGGAGTCTAACCCAAGTATAGATGAGATTTGATAGGAAAGAGAGGAGTCTAACCCAAGTATAGATGAGATTTGATAGGAAAGAGAGGAGTCTAACTCTAGTATAGATGAGATTTGATAGGAAAGAGAGGAGTCTAACCCAAGTATAGATGAGATTTGAAAGGAAAGAGAGGAGTCTAACCCAAGTATAGATGAGATTTGATAGGAAAGAGAGGAGTCTAACCCAAGTATAGATGAGATTTGATAGGAAAGAGAGGAGTCTAACCCAAGTATAGATGAGATTTGATAGGAAAGAGAGGAGTCTAACCCAAGTATAGATGAGATTTGATAGGAAAGAGAGGAGTCTAACCCAAGTATAGATGAGATTTGATAGGAAAGAGAGGAGTCTAACCCTAGTATAGATGAGATTTGATAGGAAAGAGAGGAGTCTAACCCAAGTATAGATGAGATTTGATAGGAAAGAGAGGAGTCTAACTCTAGTATAGATGAGATTTGATAGGAAAGAGAGGAGTCTAACCCAAGTATAGATGAGATTTGATAGGAAAGAGAGGAGTCTAACCCAAGTATAGATGAGATTTGATAGGAAAGAGAGGAGTCTAACCCTAGTATAGATGAGATTTGATAGGAAAGAGAGGAGTCTAACCCAAGTATAGATGAGATTTGATAGGAAAGAGAGGAGTCTAACTCTAGTATAGATGAGATTTGATAGGAAAGAGAGGAGTCTAACCCAAGTATAGATGAGATTTGATAGGAAAGAGAGGAGTCTAACCCAAGTATAGATGAGATTTGATAGGAAAGAGAGGAGTCTAACCCAAGTATAGATGAGATTTGATAGGAAAGAGAGGAGTCTAACCCAAGTATAGATGAGATTTGATAGGAAAGAGAGGAGTCTAACTCTAGTATAGATGAGATTTGATAGGAAAGAGAGGAGTCTAACCCTAGTATAGATGAGATTTGATAGGAAAGAGAGGAGTCTAACCCTAGTATAGATGAGATTTGATAGGAAAGAGAGGAGTCTAACCCAAGTATAGATGAGATTTGATAGGAAAGAGAGGAGTCTAACTCTAGTATAGATGAGATTTGATAGGAAAGAGAGGAGTCTAACCCAAGTATAGATGAGATTTGATAGGAAAGAGAGGAGTCTAACCCAAGTATAGATGAGATTTGATAGGAAAGAGAGGAGTCTAACCCAAGTATAGATGAGATTTGATAGGAAAGAGAGGAGTCTAACCCAAGTATAGATGAGATTTGATAGGAAAGAGAGGAGTCTAACTCTAGTATAGATGAGATTTGATAGGAAAGAGAGGAGTCTAACCCTAGTATAGATGAGATTTGAAAGGAAAGAGAGGAGTCTAACCCTAGTATAGATGAGATTTGATAGGAAAGAGAGGAGTCTAACCCTAGTATAGATGAGATTTGAAAGGAAAGAGAGGAGTCTAACTCTAGTATAGATGAGATTTGATAGGAAAGAGAGGAGTCTAACCCTAGTATAGATGAGATTTGAAAGGAAAGAGAGGAGTCTAACTCTAGTATAGATGAGATTTGATAGGAAAGAGAGGAGTCTAACCCTAGTATAGATGAGATTTGAAAGGAAAGAGAGGAGTCTAACCCAAGTATAGATGAGATTTGATAGGAAAGAGAGGAGTCTAACCCAAGTATAGATGAGATTTGATAGGAAAGAGAGGAGTCTAACCCTAGTATAGATGAGATTTGATAGGAAAGAGAGGAGTCTAACCCTAGTATAGATGAGATTTGATAGGAAAGAGAGGAGTCTAACCCTAGTATAGATGAGATTTGATAGGAAAGAGAGGAGTCTAACCCTAGTATAGATGAGATTTGATAGGAAAGAGAGGAGTCTAACCCTAGTATAGATGAGATTTGATAGGAAAGAGAGGAGTCTAACCCAAGTATAGATGAGATTTGATAGGAAAGAGAGGAGTCTAACCCTAGAATAGATGAGATTTGATAGGAAAGAGAGGAGTCTAACCCTAGTATAGATGAGATTTGATAGGAAAGAGAGGAGTCTAACCCAAGTATAGATGAGATTTGATAGGAAAGAGAGGAGTCTAACCCTAGTATAGATGAGATTTGATAGGAAAGAGAGGAGTCTAACCCTAGTATAGATGAGATTTGATAGGAAAGAGAGGAGTCTAACCCTAGTATAGATGAGATTTGATAGGAAAGAGAGGAGTCTAACCCTAGTATAGATGAGATTTGATAGGAAAGAGAGGAGTCTAACCCTAGTATAGATGAGATTTGATAGGAAAGAGAGGAGTCTAACCCTAGTATAGATGAGATTTGATAGGAAAGAGAGGAGTCTAACCCTAGTATAGATGAGATTTGAAAGGAAAGAGAGGAGTCTAACCCAAGTATAGATGAGATTTGATAGGAAAGAGAGGAGTCTAACCCAAGTATAGATGAGATTTGATAGGAAAGAGAGGAGTCTAACTCTAGTATAGATGAGATTTGATAGGAAAGAGAGGAGTCTAACCCTAGTATAGATGAGATTTGATAGGAAAGAGAGGAGTCTAACCCTAGTATAGATGAGATTTGATAGGAAAGAGAGGAGTCTAACCCTAGTATAGATGAGATTTGATAGGAAAGAGAGGAGTCTAACCCTAGTATAGATGAGATTTGATAGGAAAGAGAGGAGTCTAACCCTAGTATAGATGAGATTTGAAAGGAAAGAGAGGAGTCTAACCCAAGTATAGATGAGATTTGATAGGAAAGAGAGGAGTCTAACCCAAGTATAGATGAGATTTGATAGGAAAGAGAGGAGTCTAACCCTAGTATAGATGAGATTTGATAGGAAAGAGAGGAGTCTAACCCTAGTATAGATGAGATTTGATAGGAAAGAGAGGAGTCTAACCCTAGTATAGATGAGATTTGATAGGAAAGAGAGGAGTCTAACCCTAGTATAGATGAGATTTGATAGGAAAGAGAGGAGTCTAACCCTAGTATAGATGAGATTTGATAGGAAAGAGAGGAGTCTAACCCTAGTATAGATGAGATTTGATAGGAAAGAGAGGAGTCTAACCCTAGTATAGATGAGATTTGAAAGGAAAGAGAGGAGTCTAACCCAAGTATAGATGAGATTTGATAGGAAAGAGAGGAGTCTAACCCAAGTATAGATGAGATTTGATAGGAAAGAGAGGAGTCTAACTCTAGTATAGATGAGATTTGATAGGAAAGAGAGGAGTCTAACCCTAGTATAGATGAGATTTGAAAGGAAAGAGAGGAGTCTAACTCTAGTATAGATGAGATTTGATAGGAAAGAGAGGAGTCTAACCCTAGTATAGATGAGATTTGAAAGGAAAGAGAGGAGTCTAACCCAAGTATAGATGAGATTTGATAGGAAAGAGAGGAGTCTAACCCAAGTATAGATGAGATTTGATAGGAAAGAGAGGAGTCTAACTCTAGTATAGATGAGATTTGATAGGAAAGAGAGGAGTCTAACCCTAGTATAGATGAGATTTGAAAGGAAAGAGAGGAGTCTAACCCAAGTATAGATGAGATTTGATAGGAAAGAGAGTGGTCTAACCCTAGTATAGATGAGATTTGAAAGGAAAGAGAGGAGTCTAACCCTAGTATAGATGAGATTTGATAGGAAAGAGAGTGGTCTAACCCTAGTATAGATGAGATTTGATAGGAAAGAGAGGAGTCTAACTCTAGTATAGATGAGATTTGATAGGAAAGAGAGGAGTCTAACCCTAGTATAGATGAGATTTGAAAGGAAAGAGAGGAGTCTAACCCAAGTATAGATGAGATTTGAAAGGAAAGAGAGGAGTCTAACCCAAGTATAGATGAGATCTGATAGGAAAGAGAGGAGTCTAACCCTAGTATAGATGAGATTTGAAAGGAAAGAGAGGAGTCTAACCCTAGTATAGATGAGATTTGATAGGAAAGAGAGGAGTCTAACCCTAGTATAGATGAGATTTGAAAGGAAAGAGAGGAGTCTAACCCTAGTATAGATGAGATTTGATAGGAAAGAGAGGAGTCTAACCCTAGTATAGATGAGATTTGATAGGAAAGAGAGGAGTCTAACCCAAGTATAGATGAGATTTGATAGGAAAGAGAGGAGTCTAACCCAAGTATAGATGAGATTTGATAGGAAAGAGAGGAGTCTAACCCAAGTATAGATGAGATTTGATAGGAAAGAGAGGAGTCTAACCCTAGTATAGATGAGATTTGATAGGAAAGAGAGGAGTCTAACCCAAGTATAGATGAGATTTGATAGGAAAGAGAGGAGTCTAACTCTAGTATAGATGAGATTTGATAGGAAAGAGAGGAGTCTAACCCAAGTATAGATGAGATTTGATAGGAAAGAGAGGAGTCTAACCCAAGTATAGATGAGATTTGATAGGAAAGAGAGGAGTCTAACCCAAGTATAGATGAGATTTGATAGGAAAGAGAGGAGTCTAACCCAAGTATAGATGAGATTTGATAGGAAAGAGAGGAGTCTAACTCTAGTATAGATGAGATTTGATAGGAAAGAGAGGAGTCTAACCCTAGTATAGATGAGATTTGATAGGAAAGAGAGGAGTCTAACCCTAGTATAGATGAGATTTGATAGGAAAGAGAGGAGTCTAACCCAAGTATAGATGAGATTTGATAGGAAAGAGAGGAGTCTAACTCTAGTATAGATGAGATTTGATAGGAAAGAGAGGAGTCTAACCCAAGTATAGATGAGATTTGATAGGAAAGAGAGGAGTCTAACCCAAGTATAGATGAGATTTGATAGGAAAGAGAGGAGTCTAACCCAAGTATAGATGAGATTTGATAGGAAAGAGAGGAGTCTAACCCAAGTATAGATGAGATTTGATAGGAAAGAGAGGAGTCTAACTCTAGTATAGATGAGATTTGATAGGAAAGAGAGGAGTCTAACCCTAGTATAGATGAGATTTGAAAGGAAAGAGAGGAGTCTAACCCTAGTATAGATGAGATTTGATAGGAAAGAGAGGAGTCTAACCCTAGTATAGATGAGATTTGAAAGGAAAGAGAGGAGTCTAACTCTAGTATAGATGAGATTTGATAGGAAAGAGAGGAGTCTAACCCTAGTATAGATGAGATTTGAAAGGAAAGAGAGGAGTCTAACTCTAGTATAGATGAGATTTGATAGGAAAGAGAGGAGTCTAACCCTAGTATAGATGAGATTTGAAAGGAAAGAGAGGAGTCTAACCCAAGTATAGATGAGATTTGATAGGAAAGAGAGGAGTCTAACCCAAGTATAGATGAGATTTGATAGGAAAGAGAGGAGTCTAACCCTAGTATAGATGAGATTTGATAGGAAAGAGAGGAGTCTAACCCTAGTATAGATGAGATTTGATAGGAAAGAGAGGAGTCTAACCCAAGTATAGATGAGATTTGAAAGGAAAGAGAGGAGTCTAACCCAAGTATAGATGAGATTTGATAGGAAAGAGAGGAGTCTAACCCAAGTATAGATGAGATTTGATAGGAAAGAGAGGAGTCTAACCCAAGTATAGATGAGATTTGATAGGAAAGAGAGGAGTCTAACTCTAGTATAGATGAGATTTGATAGGAAAGAGAGGAGTCTAACCCAAGTATAGATGAGATTTGAAAGGAAAGAGAGGAGTCTAACCCAAGTATAGATGAGATTTGATAGGAAAGAGAGGAGTCTAACCCAAGTATAGATGAGATTTGATAGGAAAGAGAGGAGTCTAACCCAAGTATAGATGAGATTTGATAGGAAAGAGAGGAGTCTAACTCTAGTATAGATGAGATTTGATAGGAAAGAGAGGAGTCTAACCCAAGTATAGATGAGATTTGATAGGAAAGAGAGGAGTCTAACCCTAGTATAGATGAGATTTGATAGGAAAGAGAGGAGTCTAACCCAAGTATAGATGAGATTTGATAGGAAAGAGAGGAGTCTAACTCTAGTATAGATGAGATTTGATAGGAAAGAGAGGAGTCTAACCCAAGTATAGATGAGATTTGATAGGAAAGAGAGGAGTCTAACCCAAGTATAGATGAGATTTGATAGGAAAGAGAGGAGTCTAACCCAAGTATAGATGAGATTTGATAGGAAAGAGAGGAGTCTAACCCAAGTATAGATGAGATTTGATAGGAAAGAGAGGAGTCTAACTCTAGTATAGATGAGATTTGATAGGAAAGAGAGGAGTCTAACCCTAGTATAGATGAGATTTGATAGGAAAGAGAGGAGTCTAACCCTAGTATAGATGAGATTTGATAGGAAAGAGAGGAGTCTAACCCAAGTATAGATGAGATTTGATAGGAAAGAGAGGAGTCTAACTCTAGTATAGATGAGATTTGATAGGAAAGAGAGGAGTCTAACCCAAGTATAGATGAGATTTGATAGGAAAGAGAGGAGTCTAACCCAAGTATAGATGAGATTTGATAGGAAAGAGAGGAGTCTAACCCAAGTATAGATGAGATTTGATAGGAAAGAGAGGAGTCTAACCCAAGTATAGATGAGATTTGATAGGAAAGAGAGGAGTCTAACTCTAGTATAGATGAGATTTGATAGGAAAGAGAGGAGTCTAACCCTAGTATAGATGAGATTTGAAAGGAAAGAGAGGAGTCTAACCCTAGTATAGATGAGATTTGATAGGAAAGAGAGGAGTCTAACCCTAGTATAGATGAGATTTGAAAGGAAAGAGAGGAGTCTAACTCTAGTATAGATGAGATTTGATAGGAAAGAGAGGAGTCTAACCCTAGTATAGATGAGATTTGAAAGGAAAGAGAGGAGTCTAACTCTAGTATAGATGAGATTTGATAGGAAAGAGAGGAGTCTAACCCTAGTATAGATGAGATTTGATAGGAAAGAGAGGAGTCTAACCCAAGTATAGATGAGATTTGATAGGAAAGAGAGGAGTCTAACCCAAGTATAGATGAGATTTGATAGGAAAGAGAGGAGTCTAACCCTAGTATAGATGAGATTTGATAGGAAAGAGAGGAGTCTAACCCTAGTATAGATGAGATTTGATAGGAAAGAGAGGAGTCTAACCCTAGTATAGATGAGATTTGATAGGAAAGAGAGGAGTCTAACCCTAGTATAGATGAGATTTGATAGGAAAGAGAGGAGTCTAACCCTAGTATTGATGAGATTTGATAGGAAAGAGAGGAGTCTAACCCAAGTATAGATGAGATTTGATAGGAAAGAGAGGAGTCTAACCCTAGTATAGATGAGATTTGATAGGAAAGAGAGGAGTCTAACCCTAGTATAGATGAGATTTGATAGGAAAGAGAGGAGTCTAACCCAAGTATAGATGAGATTTGATAGGAAAGAGAGGAGTCTAACCCTAGTATAGATGAGATTTGATAGGAAAGAGAGGAGTCTAACCCTAGTATAGATGAGATTTGATAGGAAAGAGAGGAGTCTAACCCTAGTATAGATGAGATTTGATAGGAAAGAGAGGAGTCTAACCCTAGTATAGATGAGATTTGATAGGAAAGAGAGGAGTCTAACCCTAGTATAGATGAGATTTGATAGGAAAGAGAGGAGTCTAACCCTAGTATAGATGAGATTTGATAGGAAAGAGAGGAGTCTAACCCTAGTATAGATGAGATTTGAAAGGAAAGAGAGGAGTCTAACCCAAGTATAGATGAGATTTGATAGGAAAGAGAGGAGTCTAACCCAAGTATAGATGAGATTTGATAGGAAAGAGAGGAGTCTAACTCTAGTATAGATGAGATTTGATAGGAAAGAGAGGAGTCTAACCCTAGTATAGATGAGATTTGATAGGAAAGAGAGGAGTCTAACCCTAGTATAGATGAGATTTGATAGGAAAGAGAGGAGTCTAACCCTAGTATAGATGAGATTTGATAGGAAAGAGAGGAGTCTAACCCTAGTATAGATGAGATTTGATAGGAAAGAGAGGAGTCTAACCCTAGTATAGATGAGATTTGAAAGGAAAGAGAGGAGTCTAACCCAAGTATAGATGAGATTTGATAGGAAAGAGAGGAGTCTAACCCAAGTATAGATGAGATTTGATAGGAAAGAGAGGAGTCTAACCCTAGTATAGATGAGATTTGATAGGAAAGAGAGGAGTCTAACCCTAGTATAGATGAGATTTGATAGGAAAGAGAGGAGTCTAACCCTAGTATAGATGAGATTTGATAGGAAAGAGAGGAGTCTAACCCTAGTATAGATGAGATTTGATAGGAAAGAGAGGAGTCTAACCCTAGTATAGATGAGATTTGATAGGAAAGAGAGGAGTCTAACCCTAGTATAGATGAGATTTGATAGGAAAGAGAGGAGTCTAACCCTAGTATAGATGAGATTTGAAAGGAAAGAGAGGAGTCTAACCCAAGTATAGATGAGATTTGATAGGAAAGAGAGGAGTCTAACCCAAGTATAGATGAGATTTGATAGGAAAGAGAGGAGTCTAACTCTAGTATAGATGAGATTTGATAGGAAAGAGAGGAGTCTAACCCTAGTATAGATGAGATTTGAAAGGAAAGAGAGGAGTCTAACTCTAGTATAGATGAGATTTGATAGGAAAGAGAGGAGTCTAACCCTAGTATAGATGAGATTTGAAAGGAAAGAGAGGAGTCTAACCCAAGTATAGATGAGATTTGATAGGAAAGAGAGGAGTCTAACCCAAGTATAGATGAGATTTGATAGGAAAGAGAGGAGTCTAACTCTAGTATAGATGAGATTTGATAGGAAAGAGAGGAGTCTAACCCTAGTATAGATGAGATTTGAAAGGAAAGAGAGGAGTCTAACCCAAGTATAGATGAGATTTGATAGGAAAGAGAGTGGTCTAACCCTAGTATAGATGAGATTTGAAAGGAAAGAGAGGAGTCTAACCCTAGTATAGATGAGATTTGATAGGAAAGAGAGTGGTCTAACCCTAGTATAGATGAGATTTGATAGGAAAGAGAGGAGTCTAACTCTAGTATAGATGAGATTTGATAGGAAAGAGAGGAGTCTAACCCTAGTATAGATGAGATTTGAAAGGAAAGAGAGGAGTCTAACCCAAGTATAGATGAGATTTGAAAGGAAAGAGAGGAGTCTAACCCAAGTATAGATGAGATCTGATAGGAAAGAGAGGAGTCTAACCCTAGTATAGATGAGATTTGAAAGGAAAGAGAGGAGTCTAACCCTAGTATAGATGAGATTTGATAGGAAAGAGAGGAGTCTAACCCTAGTATAGATGAGATTTGAAAGGAAAGAGAGGAGTCTAACCCTAGTATAGATGAGATTTGATAGGAAAGAGAGGAGTCTAACCCTAGTATAGATGAGATTTGATAGGAAAGAGAGGAGTCTAACCCAAGTATAGATGAGATTTGATAGGAAAGAGAGGAGTCTAACTCTAGTATAGATGAGATTTGATAGGAAAGAGAGGAGTCTAACCCAAGTATAGATGAGATTTGAAAGGAAAGAGAGGAGTCTAACCCAAGTATAGATGAGATCTGATAGGAAAGAGAGGAGTCTAACCCTAGTATAGATGAGATTTGAAAGGAAAGAGAGGAGTCTAACCCAAGTATAGATGAGATCTGATAGGAAAGAGAGGAGTCTAACCCTAGTATAGATGAGATTTGAAAGGAAAGAGAGGAGTCTAACCCTAGTATAGATGAGATTTGAAAGGAAAGAGAGGAGTCTAACCCAAGTATAGATGAGATCTGATAGGAAAGAGAGGAGTCTAACTCTAGTATAGATGAGATTTGATAGGAAAGAGAGGAGTCTAACCCTAGTATAGATGAGATTTGAAAGGAAAGAGAGGAGTCTAACCCAAGTATAGATGAGATCTGATAGGAAAGAGAGGAGTCTAACCCTAGTATAGATGAGATTTGAAAGGAAAGAGAGGAGTCTAACCCTAGTATAGATGAGATTTGATAGGAAAGAGAGGAGTCTAACCCTAGTATAGATGAGATTTGAAAGGAAAGAGAGGAGTCTAACCCTAGTATAGATGAGATTTGATAGGAAAGAGATTAGTCTAACCCTAGTATAGATGAGATTTGATAGGAAAGAGAGGAGTCTAACCCAAGTATAGATGAGATTTGATAGGAAAGAGAGGAGTCTAACTCAAGTATAGATGAGATTTGATAGGAAAGAGAGGAGTCTAACCCTAGTATAGATGAGATTTGATAGGAAAGAGAGGAGTCTAACCCTAGTATAGATGAGATTTGATAGGAAAGAGAGGAGTCTAACCCAAGTATAGATGAGATTTGATAGGAAAGAGAGGAGTCAAACTCTAGTATAGATGAGATTTGATAGGAAAGAGAGGAGTCTAACCCTAGTATAGATGAGATTTGATAGGAAAGAGAGGAGTCTAACTCTAGTATAGATGAGATTTGATAGGAAAGAGAGGAGTCTAACTCTAGTATAGATGAGATTTGATAGGAAAGAGAGGAGTCTAACCCTAGTATAGATGAGATTTGATAGGAAAGAGAGGAGTCTAACCCTAGTATAGATGAGATTTGATAGGAAAGAGAGGAGTCTAACCCTAGTATAGATGAGATTTGATAGGAAAGAGAGGAGTCTAACCCTAGTATAGATGAGATTTGAAAGGAAAGAGAGTGGTCTAACCCTAGTATAGATGAGATTTGAAAGGAAAGAGAGGAGTCTAACCCAAGTATAGATGAGATCTGATAGGAAAGAGAGGAGTCTAACCCTAGTATAGATGAGATTTGAAAGGAAAGAGAGGAGTCTAACCCTAGTATAGATGAGATTTGATAGGAAAGAGAGGAGTCAAACTCTAGTATAGATGAGATTTGATAGGAAAGAGAGGAGTCTAACCCTAGTATAGATGAGATTTGATAGGAAAGAGAGGAGTCAAACTCTAGTATAGATGAGATTTGATAGGAAAGAGAGGAGTCTAACCCAAGTATAGATGAGATCTGATAGGAAAGAGAGGAGTCTAGCCCTAGTATAGATGAGATTTGAAAGGAAAGAGAGGAGTCTAACCCTAGTATAGATGAGATTTGATAGGAAAGAGAGGAGTCTAACCCTAGTATAGATGAGATTTGATAGGAAAGAGAGGAGTCTAACCCTAGTATAGATGAGATTTGATAGGAAAGAGAGGAGTCAAACTCTAGTATAGATGAGATTTGATAGGAAAGAGAGGAGTCTAACCCTAGTATAGATGAGATTTGAAAGGAAAGAGAGGAGTCTAACCCAAGTATAGATGAGATTTGAAAGGAAAGAGAGGGGTCTAACCCTAGTATAGATGAGATTTGAAAGGAAAGAGAGGGGTCTAACCCTAGTATAGATGAGATTTGATAGGAAAGAGAGGAGTCTAACTCTAGTATAGATGAGATTTGATAGGAAAGAGAGGAGTCTAACTCTAGTATAGATGAGATTTGATAGGAAAGAGAGGAGTCTAACCCTAGTATAGATGAGATTTGATAGGAAAGAGAGGAGTCTAACCCTAGTATAGATGAGATTTGATAGGAAAGAGAGGAGTCTAACCCTAGTATAGATGAGATTTGAAAGGAAAGAGAGTGGTCTAACCCTAGTATAGATGAGATTTGAAAGGAAAGAGAGGAGTCTAACCCAAGTATAGATGAGATCTGATAGGAAAGAGAGGAGTCTAACCCTAGTATAGATGAGATTTGAAAGGAAAGAGAGGAGTCTAACCCTAGTATAGATGAGATTTGATAGGAAAGAGAGGAGTCAAACTCTAGTATAGATGAGATTTGAAGGAAAGAGAGGGGTCTAACCCTAGTATAGATGAGATTTGATAGGAAAGAGAGGGGTCTAACTTTAGTATAGATGAGATTTAAAGGAAAGAGAGGGGTCTAACTTTAGTATAGATGAGATTTGAAAGGAAAGAGAGGGGTCTAACTTTAGTATAGATGAGATTTGAAAGGAAAGAGAGGGGTCTAACTTTAGTATAGATGAGATTTGAAAGGAAAGAGAGGGGTCTAACTTTAGTATAGATGAGATTTGAAAGGAAAGAGAGGGGTCTAACTTTAGTATAGATGAGATTTGAAAGGAAAGAGAGGAGTCTAACTTTAGTATAGATGAGATTTGAAAGGAAAGAGAGGGGTCTAACTTTAGTATAGATGAGATTTGAAAGGAAAGAGAGGAGTCTAACCCAAGTATAGATGAGATTTGATGGGAAAGGAAGGGGTCTAACCCAATTATAGATGAGATTTGATAGGAAAGGAAGGGTCTAACTCAATTATAGATGAGATTTGATAGGAAAGGAAGGGTCTAACCCTAGTATAGATGAGATTTGATAGAAAAGAAAGGGGTCTAACCCTAGTATAGATGAGATTTGAAAGGAAAGAGAGGGGTCTAACCCTAGTATAGATGAGATTTGATAGGAAAGGAAGGGTCTAACTCAATTATAGATGAGATTTGAAAGGAAAGAGAGGGGTCTAACCCTAGTATAGATGAGATTTGATAGGAAAGGAAGGGTCTAACTCAATTATAGATGAGATTTGATAGGAAAGGAAGGGTCTAACCCTAGTATAGATGAGATTTGATAGAAAAGAAAGGGGTCTAACCCTAGTATAGATGAGATTTGAAAGGAAAGAGAGGGTCTAACTCAATTATAGATGAGATTTGAAAGGAAAGAGAGGGGTCTAACCCAATTATAGATGAGATTTGGTAGGAAAGAGAGGGGTTTACCCAAGTGTAAATGAAGGAAGGTGCAGATACGGTTAGGGTACCTTGGGATTGCCATACACATACTATAAGTGATTCCCTAAGAGGTATCCCTATTGGGCAAACTTTTACAGGTTGTCGATTCTATAAAGAAACTGAAACGAAATGTATGTTATGAAATAGTTACATCACTATTGATTGATGGAAGTTTTTTGATTGTACTCTTTTTTCCTTTTCCCAAGTTAACATTTTTTTTTAAATAGTTAATTTTAAAAAAAAATGTTTGTATATTGAAATAGAAATATATTTAAGTTTGTTATGAAATAGTAAAGCCCTCATTATCTTCATTTTGTCTCTTGGATTAAAAAAAAAACGAATAATGCAATACGTCAATCACCTTAGCTAAGATTTAATATACAATAATATTTCAAGTGAAAAATATACGACCTAGACTGGGAATCGAACCCAGGATCTTTGGCTTTACGCGCCATTGCTCTACCAACTGAGCTACTCTAGTCACTTGAAATATTATTGTATATTCAATACGTGCTAGTAAAAACGTGTAAGCGGAAAAATCAAATAATTAAAAAACCAATAAGATTTATTGTCAATCCGTTATTTAATATCTGTTTTACTTGGCTAAAAGTGTTATTGTTATAATGTTTTTAAATTATGATAAATGTTTTTAACTGAATCTATTTTAAATGGATTGTAGTTTTTTTTAGTTGTTTTGAGTTCCAGTTTACAAAGTTAGGATTGCATCAATGACAAATAACAATTGAATATAATTTGTATAATTAAAGCTTTGTTAAATAATATTTATTGAAATTATGTATATGTACATCTAAATAAGTTTACTAGCAAAACTCGAATTATACAAAAATAAAAAAGACAAAAGAATGAAAGAATAGAAGTGATAGTAAGGTAATTCATATTGTATATTTATTTATTGTATAGTTGTTGAAAAAGTTTATAAAGCGATTTTTGAAATTGTTGAACAATTAATTCTACAGGTGAATTTATGAATCAATACATACAGAACAAAAGTGTTATTCGTGACATGATATAGTTACAGATTTTGCAGAAATTAACAAACTCGTTAAAATAACCATTTCAAATGAAACCAGTTGTATTTATTTCATAGATATATTAATTTTGTTTTTTTAAATTATAGATTTTAATTCAGTAATGAAATACAATCTTTTTATGTAATGCCTTATGTTGGAAATGTACACATTAATTATAAGCCCATATGTTACATATATAGCAGTCAGTTAGTTTATGTGGGTGGAGGGGGTAAGGGAGCCCCACATGTAATCACATATTCAAATACGGCTGTTGGTTATGCATGATCTAAAATTATACAGTCTGAATCCATATTCTTTGTACAGTTTGCTTAAAAAAAATTATATTTCATTCAAAGTTGAGAATAAGTGTAGTTAATGTTATATACATTTATTATATTTTCATTTTTATCTATGGCAGTTGAGCGTTGTATGTATATTACTTAAAATGAGCTATGTATAGATACATTTTATTTTCAGCATGTATGAATGGTGACTATGAATGGGAGAAAGTAATTGGTAAGTGAAATATTTCTGTTAAGGATAGTTGTGAGTAAATTATAAATTTCCTCTGGAAAGGTTTAAGCTCTCATCAACTTTGTTAAAAATTTTCATCAAAGCAATTAAAAATGTTAAAAGCCGGGTAAGTTAGCTTTGATAACATATAAGCTTAATACAATCATGTCTACAAATGTTTGGGGTTTTAAGTCAAAACTAAATTATGTGACAATTACGTTAGGCGCAAGTTTCATAATGCTGGGTTTGTAGGTGCTAAATATGTAAACTCCGATGACACTCGGCGTTTCAACGTTTAAACATTACATGTAAAGTATTACTAGTTGCAACAAATTGAACTGTAATAAAATATTCATAAATTTAGAACCAATGCCCTTTCTCAACTAAATATTTTAAGTGATTTTAGCATAAAAATTTCTAATTTATTTCTTGGCACAACTACCCCCAACATTAAATTGCAAAATTTGGAGTCATTTGGACTATTTATTATTGAGAGAATCACTTTCTAGCCCATTCTAATTTGATCAGACATTCAATTCTTGTGTGATTTGGTTTGAAGTTTAATAATTATATGGGATAACCACTCACGTTAAACTATACAATTTTGAATCAATTGTTCCCCAGTCATGAGAAGAATGTTACAGAGAGACAAACGGAAACAACCTAAAAAACTTAAAAAAAAAAAAAAACACTGGCAAACTCGTGCACAATTTAAAAAAATTCTTTCTAAATATTGTAGTTTTTTTTAAAATAAAGACTTTATCTAAACAAAAGAAACGAAATATTTTTCTCTAATATATAAATACAAGGGGAAGTAAATTATTTACAAATGGAAATATTTATTTATAATTGTTATATTTGACTTATTTGCTTTAAAAATAAAAGTAAATAAAAATGAACCTTTTTTCTATATTATTCTCTTAATTTTTTGTTATATATATATTTAAAATATATACGTTATTCATTTACGTAGGCTATAGAATCTGCATACACCCACGGCAATGGACGCTCAACTATACAAAATACTCCTCATGTACCGTAAATCATATTATCTGTCACAATTTGATTAATTAAAATAAATTTATTCCCCATTCTGTAATAAAGTGATTCCAGCATGGTTCTGTAAGCAATACCCATATTAGCTGTGTGTTAAAGTGGTTTACAAAAAATAATTCCATAAACATGGATTTACGATTTCAAATTCGCTTTTACAAGTTTCAACCACGTTTGTTGTGTCGACCTAAAATTGTGAATATTACATTTTATATTAGAGAGACTTTTAGTAATTTCGTTAAACAAGTTCCTTTCAGTAATGGAGAATGTAAAAAAATATTAAAAACCAAATTCTCAGAAACTTTGATTTACAATTTAAAAAAATGTTGTATATATTACAATGCAATTCATACGATGTTTATGGTTTGTCTTTCTGTATACATTTTTCAATAGTTATCTAATTATGAAAAAAAACATAATTTTATTGAAACCACCTCTTGGTTATGACTAGGAATTTATTGTGAATGATATAGCTCAGAAAAATCGTTTGCAAGGATATGAAGTTGGAATCCAATTCAAGAAAGAAATAAAATAAATCAATACATCCTCCAAGGAGCAATAAAAGAGCTATGTCCTACTTTATACTCTTCAAAACGATTTGTGCGCATGCTCATTGTAATGTTTTAGTGTCTCAACTTATATCATAATGTGTATCATTGCGATAAATCAACTTAAACTAAGCTAAATGTCTGAAGGTGTATCGATTATTGTATAAGCGAATGAATTACTTTAATATTGTTGTATAAGAACAAAATAGTTAGTAATAGAACTATTAGTTTAGCAATATTTGTACAATATTTTATCTTTGCCGAGATTATTAAAGTTCTGTTCCTAGAGTCTTTGGTTTTAATTTGACAATTGTAAAGTCTGATAATTAAAAGGCATTGTCGTACTTGGTTCATCGAGAGTGGGTGCTACAACATAGTAAACACTAGTATAAGATTTAGAGAACAGTATATAAGACAAAGAGAACAATATTGCAAGACATATAGGATATTGACGTATACAAATTTATTAGGCAAAATATACGAAAAATAATATAAATGGATTTTGTATTTTTCTTGGCATTATTCTCAAACAAAAATGATATATTTTACAGAGTTCGTATTGCCAACAGCTAAACTACATTGACTTACAGTAATTTATTTTTACTAACGTGAATGAGAATTTTAATTAGATAGACACAGCTTTTAATTGGTTTATTATATATTCTGTCACACACATATTAACTGCCATATTGAAATTGTTAACAACAGCATTGTAGAAAATAGAAGGACTAATTGAAAAAAGTTAAAAGCTAAATAAAAGGGTTATGTTATTTTAATATCTTCATACACTTCGGATTATAATCAAAATGCTATTAATATTTTACTGATGTTAGCTTTGCCACGTGATCTGGTATTTGAGCGCTAATTAAAATTATCTGTTTTTCATTAAATAAAATTGCAATGTTTTTCGTTTAATCATTCGTGTGATTTATGATAGAAGCAATAAAGTACCTCAATTCTGATTCACCGAGTATTGAAAACCGATTTGTTTACATATGCAGCGTGTAAACCTTGCATGAAGTATATATAACCTCAATATTTATGGAAGCGACTAATAGCTACCATGTTTCAGTGTATATTAGATATGATGAATTGCTTGGCACCTTGAGCTGTGAGTGTGTTACTTGTAAGAAATCACATACAAAGAGATCATATTCTTGTTCACGTGAAAACAGACGGACCAGGATATGGTCAGACATACCAAATACAGTTTTAAAGACAAGATTATGGGTATTCAATAAAAGGTGCGGCTACACAAATCATATACTGTATAGAGGTTTGTTACCAAACACACCATACAGACAAACCATATACTGCATACAGACACGAGTAAGGTCAGACAATCGGTGTCAAAATGGAGGCATGGAGTGTTGCATTGTGTCAAATAGTACAATTTGAAATGATACTTTGTAATCAAGCATGTCTCTAACTTTAAACACCATATGGGTTTAGAATTCGACTTTCAAATCAAACTTTCTATACAACTTTAAGTTCTTACCATTTATAATACAATTTTTGCTCTATTGAGGAAAAGGGATTTTTTAGCAATATTTTGAGTAAAAACAAAATCATAAAATTAAATTTTATAGTATAACGATTAAATTAACATTCTACTAAGTGAATAATTTTAGGTCTAAATTTTAGAGTGCAGCATTTTAATACTAAACTATTGATTACATGTATCAAATTTTCACTCCCCAATGTATTTTCAAAATTACATTTTCTTATTTAAAAAAAGATTTAAGTTACTCCTTCTTAGATATAGAATATGTCTTTTCCCCTACATTATTATAAACAAATTTAATTCCTGTAGAAAATTTGAAGTGGGCGTATTTTTTGAAACCTAGTTCACTGATTTATATATAATATATATTTACAATAGATATGTTGTAAAATATCTACTTCTTTATATTCAGGGAAGGTGAAAATAATTGTTGCACCCGCTAAATGAATTATTCAGCGAGAAAATAAAAACTAATGGCCTATTAGTTAAAATTCAGTGAAAATGGCAGACTTTAGTGCCTCTTATAAATAATTAATTAAATTTTATAGTCTGTTATTTTATTTCACATTAACAATTTGTTTTATCGATTTTTTTTGTTCATAATAGATTTTGTTATTTTAATGAACTAGTTTGAATTACATATACAGAGTGACCAAATAGTATCAGAATGACGTTATATTGGAGATTAAGTAATAAAACATAGCACATCAATACTATACCTTAAACTCTACCTTTTGAAGCAACTATCAATTTTCCATCACCTTATGGGGACGGCCGGCAGGGTGCCACAAGAAAATCTTAAATGAGAGCTTAGATCGAGTTTTACGTCATATTAATGGTCTCAGTTAGAAGAATACAATGCCGTAAATCCGACATCAAAACGTTCACCTTAACAAAATGGTGGTGGTTTAAAGTTTCAACAACTTTGTTGTAGTAATGTGGTCAGAGAGCATTTTCATTTGGAATTCCTAAAGACCATAAATATTATTCTAGAGTTTCCCATACAATCAAGGGAAGAAATGTATGACTTCTAATATATTATTTAACTATGGGTGTACCTATTTTAGTATTCAACCGACAACTATTGACAGAGAATTTATATTATTTATATCATACTCAGTCTGTAATCAATAATATGAAACTGAGTTTAATAAAGTGTAATTTAACTATGAGTGATACCGTGATCAAACCTATATGATCTCGTAGAAACACACACACACAGCTAATACGTCTGAAACATGGTAGCCTTCAGTTGCTTCTCTAAAATGAATATAAAGTTGAGGTTGCTTAATATGCAATACATGTAGTGGATGAAGCCAAGTTAGCAAAGCATGGCTTTGAACTAAACGGTTTTCTATACTCCAATTGAGGTCATTTATTGCTACTGTTATAAATCATATGAGTGGTTAAACGAAAAACAATATATTGATGGACTTGTTCAAATCAAGCTTGTAATAATAAAATATCAACGGCATTTTGATTATATTTTATATGATATAAAATAAAATAGTCCTTTTAAACATTTAAAGTTGAATTTAAAATTTAAATAATCATTTTAACTTACTTGTCCATAAAAAATATGCTTTCTCTATTGGGTGGGGGACGAATATTACAAATTAAATTCTCTTGTGAGTTGTACATACCTCTAAGTTAATAAAAATATTATTGCAAGACTGCTTTCAAACTATCTTCAAAACGTAATAAAAATATTTTTGAGTTATAATTTTTTAGCTCAATAACTTTGGATATGACTCAGAATACATTATTTGTAACAATATGAACTTCAAATGCAATTCAAGAAAGAAATAAAATAAATCAATAGATCCTCCAAGAAGCAATAAAGGCTATGTCCTGCTTTATACTCTTCAGAACGATTTGTGCGCATGCTCATTGTCGTGTTTTTGTATCTCAAGTTATATTGTAATGTATATCTTAGAGATAAATCGACTCTACTAGGTTTTGTAAGGCTAAATATGCGAAGTTGTATCGATTATAGCAGAGGACTTTAAAATTGGTGGAACATTAATCTAGTCGCTCAGTTTTTGTATAGCCTGATGTTGGCTGAAGTGCACAAACGAATGTAACAGTTGACCGAAACTATTGTTTGCGTGGAACCTCCTGTGGACCAAACTTGGATAATTTTCAAGATATATCTACACTACACACAGATAATATTATTATAAAATAAATAAAACACTGTTAGTGTTAGCCTAATAACAATGTACATGATTTTGGGTATGTGGCAAATTCCGTTAAGCAATAAATAAAACAAAATAAAAAATGGAATCAGTGTCGTGTTGACTTAATTCCATCAGACGTCTTTTTAAGTTCATACTTTTAATTACTTATTTATTCCATGGCTGAGAAATTTAATACTGTACAAGCAAACTGATTATTCTTCCCCACTATAGCAAGCTTTAGGTTATTTATGAGTTACAATATTACTTTAGAATTTATTGTCCACATTAACATTCAAAAATAACAATTCATACATTAATTTTTTTATTGTGATATTTTTTATTTTCCGAAACTTACACCAAGTTCAAATTTGACTACAATGTGTATGACAGTTTGGGTGTATTTCTAAAAATACCATTTTCCGTAAACATCATTGGGTTTAAGAATTTGAGTTTTGGTTCTGAATTAGAATTTTATTAAACGTCATGTGGTGATTACCAGATGTTTAACTATTTGGTTGGTTTTAAATAAAATTTTAGTTGGATGTTAATCAAATCGATAGGTGCTTAGATTTAACATTGTTGCAATTTAATTAGGACTGTCCTCAGCTGAAATATTTTGTTTACCAATTACGTTTCTGCTAATCACAATCTCCTCACATACACATTGTGGGAAGATATTTACTTTTAAATAATACATTCAACGCACAATTTCCATAAATAAAAAAGTAAATAACATAATGACAATTATTTGTTAGTTTGGATGAAGTGTAAATTTTAAAAGCAACCGTAAGAAGAGTATGAGTTTGGACTAAATAATATTAGAGCCATAATAATGTGTAACCAATAGCCATGTTTGAATATGTGATTACATGTGGGGCTCCCTTGCCGCCTTCACCCATTATACATAGACTAATTGACTACTATGTGTAACATATCAGTTTATAATTAGTGTCTACCAACATAAGATTAAAAGTTTTTCATATCTAATTTAAAATATAAAATCTAAAATTAAATATATAGAGAAAATTTGGATTTCTCATAGTTGAGACTTAAATAAAACTCAGTTTATTTGAAGTGATATTTTAAAAAGGATAAATAATATTTGTGTATATTGAGGAACTGAAAAGAATGTTATTTGTTTGGTTTTTGGTAATGACTAACCAGATATTCCTCCCTCAGTTGCGTAATAAACACATATCAAATAAAGAGGGCGGGGGTGTGATTAAATAGTTGAAAAATTCTTCTGAATGGTGGAAGTTGTGTGGTTTTCTTAAGGATTCGCTTTTTCAACAAAAATATTGATAGGTTGTTTTTTGTTTTGACCTAGGTCCTTTGTCACATCTTCCCACTATCCTTCTGTTATGCACTTAACAATTTTAACTATGACTTGAAATTCTTTATGTATTTATGAGTTGCATTTTTACACCAAATATATTTATACAGGTTCCAAAAACGTTAAGAGTTTGGGAAGAGTTGGAAACTTAAATTAATTGTTATTCAATTTGAAACTTATATTTTGAGGATATTGCAATTTAAGTTTGTGTTATTAACCCGTTAGATATTTACTGCATAAAAAGTTGGAAGTCATTCTTTTCATTAAAGTAATCAGATTGTTTTTCCCTTTGAGGAGGTTTAATACTTGTACATGATTAGAGCTTACTGCGCACTTAACCTTTAGTTAGCTCAACAAACATTAGAATCTTTCTGATAAGGTTGTCTTGAGTGATTGTCGGGTGATCATCACTTCAGTTTTATTATATCTAAACTTTAAAATGATCAAATTGCAACCTTCCGTACACATATGAAGATTAATTTTAACCAAATAAACATTTTGTTTTAAACTATTAAATCATCTGCACCAATCCTCCAGCACTATTAAAAACCCACAAACTTTACAACAAAATACATGATAAATTTCACCACTCCATCCTCCAAATATACTTCAATATATCCTCCACAAAACTCTCAAATACATTTTTCTGCAAGTTTTCAATTTTATTTAATATTGTTTAGGAAGGATTTTAACACAAATTTCATCGTATTGTAAAAATTGTATGCCTTTTTATAATATACAAATAAAATTTTCCACCTTCTATATAATTGAAGTATATAAACTATATACTTGAAACTTTTTGCAATACCAACGAGTACCATTTGAGAACATGAAGAGCCCGACTAAACTGACATGTGTTTATTACAGTCTGTATTACTTTAATGTTCAAATTTCTAAGTTGAAGGGAGCAAATATAAACAATACGTTAACTTCTTCAGCATAAAGTTTATAAAAATATATTTCTCACTTTCTTAAATAATGCACAATGTTTATTCACCACCTCAAGGGTTGCCAAGTTTAAGACTTATTGGACAAGATTATATGTTCCATCCTCTTCCCTAAATTGAATCATAAAATGTTCAGAATAACTCCAGGGATTACTTTGCTCGTCTAGAACTCTAACTTGATTTTCATTTCGAAGTTTAGCTAATCAATTATCTATATTAGCGTCTGTAATATTTCCTCTTCAAATTTGAATATATAGACTGTAATCAACGCTAGAAGACAGATCCATGTGTTCCAGAGATAATTAGAGTTTCATCTCTTTGTATTTCAGACGGTTCAAGATCGGGATTTATTGCATTTGGATGTTTTTGTGTTACTGTAAAATGTGTAAGTGAATCCAGTAAAACCATCAGTTATTTTGTAATGTTTTTAATTGATGTACTCAGAAATTTTTAGTTTCGAGGTAAATAAATTAAATGTGTGTATTTGTATTTTATAACAATACACAATTGTGTAAGATAAGTCAAAGATAAAGAAGAAAAAATCAATTAGGCTAAAAAGAACTAACAATATTAATTTAAAATTAATAAAAATATTATTAAAAATAATTTCAACAAACACAAACAACATTACAAATTATTAGAACAAGATAAAATCTCAACACATTAATGTCTGTACCTTGACAGAAATACCTTAAGAGCATCTATGGCTGATGAACTCCTCACTGAATCAATGGATCCGGACAATAAAAGACGACTATTCATATGTTACAGTTTTGAAATTTTTTAATGTTGTCTAATTAACGCTACACCAGCTTGTGATAGTAGCTTTTTATGCTTACTGATACTGTGCTGGCCTAACCGTAAGTAGTTTCTGAACCACAATAATGTACGTCCCTATTAGGGTAGTATGACACTTGTATTTAATTAATTACAGATCTTGAAAAGTATTTTTACAAGTCCCTAGATTATTTATACCTGTTGTGTAAAAAGTGTTTTAACTTGCTGAATTAATGAATCACCCCATAATATGATTCCATAGTTTATATATTTCTAATCCAATACTTTCTAAGTTTTATTTGTAATATCTTGCAAATACATTTATTAAATTTAAATTGATTACTTTTTATTTACGTTCAACAATGTTCAAAGTAAATTGATAAAAAAATCGAGGATACTATAATGTAAAAGTGGCTATACTTGTTGAAACATATCGAAAGGTGAATGTGAAACCGAGAATAGTATATATTATACGTTTATACCACTAATATTGCTCTAAGCCAATAATCATTTTTAAATAATCAAACAAACATTGCTTCTGTCTTGTGAATCATTAAAAAGGATGCCCAGTTGTAGCTGTTGTGTTTGTTGTACACACTAGCTGTGTATAGTGGAACTGGACTACAAACACATTCTAACTAGCTCGGGACTGACTCCGCACTCGCCAGTTCTATGGGTGTATCCCTACTTTTACGTATATAATTTCACTTGTTGGTGGATATGAAAAAGATTTTAACGACTAGAAGTTTGAGTTTCATAACTTTTAAATGCTTTTAAAACAGGTCAAGTAGTTTTTCCAACAGGGTCCGATTCTTAGAACTTTCTTAGCCTTTGTTTGTGTAATGTGACTTTATACGGGAGATTTTTGTTTAGGAATTAGTTGAGCAGGGTGATAGGTAAGTTGGTTTCGACCGTGAGGAAGGTTACAGGATCAGAAAGCTGCATGGTATTGTAAGTTTAATCACAATCTTGAACATTTAGTTCCATTTTTGTCAGAAATTTAGGTAAAACTAAAGTTCCACTTACTCATCATTTCAAAATGTATCTATTGCCGAATTATATTTAAAATAATTTATTAAAGTATTTTATTTTGTAAAGTAAGTCATTTGAATTTATCCATGAATATTATTGCTTTCTCGAACACTTTGAGATTTTGTTCTCGCGTTGATTAGATAAATCGAAGGTATATTGCAGAAACTAATATAGATAGTGAACTAATCGATTATCTAAATCTCGGAATGAAAATCAAGTTAAAGTCGTTGAGAAACAAACTAACCTTTAGATATTCTGAATATTTAACGACTCAAATTAACCAAGAGAACGTAACACGTAAACTTCTCCGTTAACTGTGATTCTCGGCAACACCAACCCCATTACCTTAAGTTGGAGATAAACAAAAAGAAAGTGTGAGAGGTAATAAATTTGTTTCAACTTTTATTCTGAAGAAGTTTAAGGTATTGCTATACTTGCTTCGTCATATATTTAAGTTTTAATCAATTAAAAAAGTCGCTACAACATAAATAAAAATAAAATGAACAACAGTATTGAAAGTTCCACATAGAAGTACACTGTAATAAAGTTGTCATAAAGTCTCCTTAGTCTTATGTGTCACTCATTTTATATAAGAAATTCATTTGAGTTTCATTCAAAAGAGAACAGACAGAAATGAAAATGAATTGTATTTTACGGAAGAATAATTCATTTGAATTTTACTAAATAGAACGTTAATTGTAGGCAAGTAGATCAATGTTACTGAAAACATAACTTTTAGTATCAAATTAATTAAACAGTATATGATTTATTTTTGAAAAGAACAGAATTTTCCGGCACGTAGGGAGAAAGAAAAAGGAGAGAGAGAGAGAGAGAGAGAGAGAGAGAGAGAGAGAGAGAGAGAGAGAGAGAGAGAGAGAGAGAGAGAGAGAGAGAGAGAGAGAGAGAGAGAGAGAGAGAGAGAGAGAGAGAGAGAGAGAGAATGTATGAAAGAATGAATAAGTACTTTACTTTTGGGCGAAGTCGGGAATATCCTCTCTTCAAATTAACCCTTCAAAAAAATACATTTTAACAAATTAAAAATAAATTAATCGTGAAATTAAAAATTAAAATTGATGCAAAGTCCAAAGAACATCATTAGTTCTCTATATAAACAATAATTGTCCTCGTACACCCCGAGCAAAGAATCACAGTGCATGACCATGCTTTTCATATAATGCAACTTTGAGATATATCAAAATGGGCACTGTTGTCGATGGATTTAAGGGAATCTGAAAACGCCTTCCATAAATGACATATTGATACAGTAACAAATTTCTTATACATAACTAATCTCTGCTTGGTACTTAGTTACATTTTAAGGCAGAAACTAACTTATTTGCTCTCCAATTTGAAGAACAGGATGCAAAATAGTTAAAATATGAAAACATTTGAAATAATTAAGTTTTAGGAGAAATAACTAGGGGAAAATATGAAACAGATTTTAACCAGAAATGTTGGCTATACTGGAATGTATAGAACTGTGTCTGATAAGAGAATATAACATTGAATACATCATAATCAAAACAGACAGCCAAGCCGCAATTTAAGGCTTTAACCACACACTCATGCAATTTACTGATAGTGTGGGAATGCTACCAGACTTTGACTAAGTTCTCAACCCTCACACAGATGAAACTAAATTGAATAACAGGCCATAGAGGATACGAGAGGAATGAGAAATCTGAAGGAAAGAGCTCAAACACCATACATTGGTCCTGAATCTGTTTGCTGCATAAACAAGACCGCAGGAAAAACAACACTGAAAAGGTGAATTACTAGAGACCTTAAACAGTTTTTGAAGGGTCTCATAAGGTAAGCTCTATGGGTCTCTGTAAGAACCCAACTAAAGTTTTCAAGGTACGTATATACACTCAGTAAGTGTAACCAAAGAAAGGTTATTGGGGAGATTGGGATTAACCCATGGAAGCTTAAAATGCAGACTGTGTAACCAGCACGTGGAAATAGTAGAACTTTTGAAATGTGATGCTCTGGAGCAAGGAAAACTCACGATCTTCGGCCTAACTGGAGCTTCTATAGAAGTTGACAACATAGTAGATTCTATGACTCATGAAGGACATGGAACTAAACTGGATCGACTAGGGTAATAGGAAGTACACAAGAAGGATCAACTGGCTGAAGTACCATGGATGGAGGATAAAACTCGATTCCAATCTTGAATGACCCAGCTGAATCAAATGTAGATCCTTCTTCTTTATCTTTCCTATTAGCTCTTTATTGACCAACTCTTGCTCTCTTCGGATCCTGGCGCTGTTAGATTATTAGAAAGCTAAAGGGGTCTTTATTTTATGTTCTTTTCTTCCTTTTTTTTTATAAGGCAATGATTATCGAGAGGTTTTTCGCTTTTAAACAAAAAGATAAAACAAAATAAAAAGATATTTTCAACAACTAACTGTGGGATTTTGTAATAGATTGTGAAATGCGCTCTGCAGATGATTTGTGTGATTTAAGTTGTTTTCTGCGATTAATTTGTATGAAATTCTGTATATATTCATGACTTGTTTATTATTTGTCTTAGTAATAGTTAGGTCAAATGTTGCAAAAATAGTGGTCTCAAAACACTATTTCTGATGTAAATATGAGGAAGTAATTAAGACAATTGCCGAATGCTGATATATATGTTTTGAATCCAGCGAACAAATATAAAGGTCTCAATCGCAGCACACTCTACTAATGTTAGAAAGCAATAAAATTACTTTTATTGTAGGTACAAAACCGATTAATTGCATGCCAAATTCAAAATAAATTAGTAAGATAAGAAGTTACAGGTGAAAGTAGTTACTTGATAAGATTACTGGGTGAACCGTAAAAATTAGTGAATAAATTAATCTAAAGACTATTGAGAAATAGTTGTGGGAAGTTATAAGCAAAATAAACACAAATTCCACTTCTACGTCTAGACAATGTCGCCAATCTTATTTGTTCGTCACTGAATGTTTATTATGTAGTGTGTGTTGTGAGTATGCCATTTAATCGTTGAAAATTTTTCTTGGTGATAAATTATTTAATTGATATGAATACATTCTTCTGCCTTTCCTATTTTTTTTTTAAATCTTGATATTTTAACTCTTAATTTCAATTTGAAGAACGTTTAGTGTAATTTGTTATGTTGGAACATGTGTATGATTATAATCCCATATGTTGCTTAGATAGTAGTCAATTATTCTATGTAGGGTGGAGAGGAAGCCTCTCACAAGTAAATATATATTCAAATGTGGCTGTTGATTATGCATGCTCTAATGTTATACAGTCTGAATCCATATTCTCTGTAAAGTTGCAAATATATATAATGTATACTTAGTTAAAAGTTGTAAGTAAATATGGGTTGATTATGCATATTTGTTATATTTACATTTTTTACTTATGCAAATTTTGAGTTGTTCAAATTACTTATATTATTAGAGAAAATGGTTTTCTTGCTATGTAAATATGGGGGACTGTAAAACGGAAGTGGAAACTGAAATACTTTTATTGTGAACAATTGTGAATAAACTAAAAATTATAATTAATAAAGTGTAAGGATTCACTGATATTGTTTATTTACGTATCATACTGAAAATTTAATCAAATCAATTAAACACCCACAATAATTGGATAATTTCGAATGTGGCCAAAACAATATGTTATCGTTTTTCTAAAAATATCGATAAAAAAGTAAAAAATGAATACATTCTCAACACATACTGCGTGTCTCGAAAAGGGTAGACTGCTACTCAATTTTTGGATTCTATACATCAAAACTAACAAAAAATATTAAGTAACTTATAGTCGAATTCCGTTTCATTATCCGTCATTACAAAACAAACATTACAACTCCAGAAATAGATAAGATATTAAATTCAGATTTGCTATAAGCATTTCGTATGTCATGTTTTAAAAGTATATCAAACACAAATACTACATTTTAATAATTTTCAAAATGGCAACCATTTAAAATGTTATTGAAAGTTAACGATTTTGGAGATAAAGAAGTTAAAAGTTTTGAATGGCCGCCATTTTGAAATTTATAAAAAGTGTTTTTTACACTTGTAAAACTTAACATTCAAAATGCTTATACCAAATTTGCAAATTTGAAGTCAATATCTTATTTACTCTGGACTTATAATAGTTTTTAGTAAAAGAACAAAATGACGGATAGACGGATAATGAAGAGAAATTCGAATATGTGTGACTTGACATTTTTTGTTCGTTTTGATGTATACAATCCGAAAATGACTAGGCAGTCCACCTATTACGGGACACTCTGTATACCCATACAATTCTGTTTATAATTATGATGCTATTTTAAAAATATTAATTTTTTACACTCAGAGGACAAGAATCCTTATATTTTCAGTCCCAAGGATCTTTTCAGTAAAAAAAAAGTTGTCTTTTGACCAATCAAAACATTTTCTATTTACTACAGATATACTGTGTGTTCTACGAAGAGGTACACGCTTTTCATTTCCTATTAATTGTTTATTCTTCAATCGATTCTTTTCAAACTGCATACTTTTTAATAATGTTACCAAAAATGTTGTTTGATAATTTCAACACACTGGTGTTTATAGACACAAAATGGCGACAACACAAAAATACCCGCTGAAATAAAGTACTGCTTTTGTTACGTTTGGAAAAACTTTTATTACTGAAAGCGTATTTTGATACAAACACAATTTTATTTTAAAACAAACTGAAAACTAATTATTTGTTTTAAAAGTAATGAACCTAAATTTTAAAACCTCGGTGACACACTGATAGCAATGCCTAATGTGTGATTCGTACGTCCTTATAAAGTAATTATATGTGAAAGTGGTGTTCACAACGCTAACGTAGTCTTTAAGATTTACCCCTTAATGATTTGTCTATTTCTGCAATTTATAGTTTGCTACGTATAAAAATAATTTTGTAAATAAGATTTTTTTTTCGAACAAGCAACACCTTAGATACGTACCAAATTAATATTTTGGCATGAAATGCCAGAGTGAACTGGTTACATTTTAAAACGACATTTATTTTTCTATTGCATTTACAATATTTTAAAGTTTACAACATTATAAATATTATCACTACTGAACATTCATTTTGAAATATAAATTTATCTTACGTCTAACTTAAGTCTAATAAATAAAACACAAAGACCAGATTGTGAAAGTTGTATTATTTCAGTCTTGTGTGTACCAGCTGAAAGACCCACTCTTATTAGAGTGTGTGTTGTGTGTGTAAAGTCGGTCCCACCATTAGTTAGCTACCGGAATGAAGGTTGCCACCATATTTTTATTACCCGTGTCAACCCCCGTGGTTGTCCGACCTGACATATCGACCTACAGTATAAAAATTTTGATTATCGCGACCGGTCATAACAATTAAAAAAGATATTAAAAAAATTATTAAAAATCAATTACCGCGGTAGACCCTAGTCAGGAATATGCAATCATAGTTGCATATATTGTGTATGGGAATATAAATAAACGCCTATAAAAAAAAAAAAAAAAAAAAAACTAAAGAACCTAACTTATTAAAAATTAATTAACGCGGTAGAAACTAATGGCGTGTGCATCTTTTTTTGCATCTTTTGTATCGGAATATAAACGGTTATAAAAAAAACAAATAAAATAAAACTAAGATTAAAAATAACACGGAGTAAAGAGATGCGATGCATACCAGTTCCCATGTCCCTATGCTCCTATGTTTTTAAATGGAATCTGGATTTAAATGTTTAAAAAAACCTATCATTTCGTAAAAATACACCCTATATGAAGATTGAGAGCGGTTAATCTTACTTGTATTTATATCCATGTCCCGGCCATACGACGAAATATGTAGGTCTTATATATAACCATTCCGTCACCTTCATCAAGTGTTCACGACCCATAATGTAAGTCTTTCAGCCAGCCTCCTGAGGAGGATGTAAAGCGTGTGAGTGTTTGATTTAGAATCAACTCTAACAATAGAAAATTATAATTCGGTAGTTATAGTAATCTTTAACAATATCAGATTTTGAATTGTTGCAAATTAATTTAAAATTTACATATTACCTAATAGAATATATGAATTTAAGGGGGGAAATTAGGCAAAACAATACAAAAATCATAAGTTGACCTTGACCGCCGTCATTAATTACTTTTACCTCTTCTGTACGCTCTTCAACTCAAACTATGGGTGTACACGTGTTCCTTTAATAGCCCCCATAAATAAAGTAACACACTGTTAAATCAGGGGTGGCCCATCTAAAAACTGACTTCCACGACCATTCCAACTCCTTGAAGATTTTTATTTAGGAATTGGTTGACTGAATTTTCATAGTGGGGCTAGTTAAAAAATAGCTTAGCCCATATCTGCAGCTAAGAACAGTATATCTTAGAACAGTAAAATGAGGCAGTACTTGTTGATTTAAAACTTGTTCACACCTATTTCCAGTCATGGTGCTGTATGAAATGTCATAAGACAGCCCGCAATTAGCACTCACGGCCGCTCAGATTGTAATTCCTTTTGATTTAAGAAGTTTCTATCAACAACGTGAGGGGATTTGTGTGTTGTAAAAAATGGAGTTTATGTTTATTAACAATACCATTGTGGTATCAAATGTTGAGTTTGACTTATTAGAAAAACAAACACACAGAACACAATTGTCATAATTTTTTTTTTTTAAATACGCCTAAGCTACACCAACCAAACCACAACTCAACATAGCTGGTGTATCACTGAAGAGGACGACCTTGTCGTTGAAACGCGTCTGATACTTAGGCGTATTTTTTTATTATGAAAATTGTGTTCTGTGTGTTTGTTATACTGAATACCATGTGGTAGAAAGTCGATACATATAAGGAAGCAATACGAGAATGCCAGTTAGGGCCAGTCTCATGAAACACAATGATGCTGGTTATGGACTAGGTGACATTTCTAAAATTTAATTTAGTTTTCTTTACGATTCTATGCACTGATGATTTGGACATTCCAGTTTCAAACTTCACTTTCCTCAGTGATTTTGGTTTACCTGGAGAACGGAGTAGACTAATAAAACGCATATCAGTTCTTCTCTTCCCTTAGAAGGAGATCTAGTGTCCTTTTACACTACGCTTCCCGTTACCAACAACAAATATTTTCACTTAATTATTGAGTGAGTGGTTGATGGATCAACACTTGAGAAGGCACCCTGAAATTGTCTAATCGATTCTGTCATGTTATTAAAAACAATGGCCCACGCACAACACTTTACTTTTCACTCAACTGTTAAAACCATTTTGGAACTACAAAGGACAATAAAATGTGCTCAAAAGAATTACCTTACAAGTTTCTGTTTTAATGTAATTGTTGTTTAATTTTATTGAACAGATGTTTTTAATTTGAATAGAACAGCTGTTCAAAAATTAAACCTGCAAAAGTAAAAAAGATAAAAGTATACAGGCATAGAAGCTGTTTTTTTTTGTGTTGCCGCCATTTTGTTTCTATAAATACAAGTGTGTTGAAATTTTGACATATCATTTTTGGTAACTTTATCAAAGTATGTAAAGTTTGAAGAATCGATTGAGGAATAAGCAATTAATAGAAAATCAAAAGCTCTTCGTGGGACACATGTTTATAAAAAAAGTAGAAATAATTAAACTTATGCCTTGTCTCAGTGTTTATTCATTCCAACAACTTCATCAATGTTGAGTACTTCCTAATTCTAAAGATTTCTTACATTGGCTATAATTAACGAGAGTGAATAGCTTCTATTTATGTAGCATGACTATTGTTTCATATCGAATAAAAAAGATTTGAGGTATTGAAACAGTTTACAACAACATTGAACCAAACGAGGACTAATTAAAATAAATAAAATAAAAATGAAAAGATTGTGTATTTTAAATATTGTTTAACTAGTTCTTACATCATAATGATCAAAACATTATTGATATTTTACTAATGCCAGCTTCCATAAGTGAACACATCTTTTATTAAAAACAATTAAATCAATAAAATTGCAATAAATTGTTTAACCATTCTTATGATTTATGACCGTAACAACAATTGTGATTCGTGGAGTATTGGAAACCGAGCCGAGAGTAACCAGGCTTTGCTAACTTGGCTTCATCCACTGCATGCATTGCATATTAAGCAGAGGGAGTATAATCTCAACTTATATTTATTTTAGCAAAGCTACTAAAGGTTATCATGTTTCAGGTGTAATGAACTGTTTTGTGCCCTGACCTGAGCTGTGAGCTTGTTTTTGTTCACTTGTTTCTTAAAAGGTTTAATTTGTTAGCCCTAACAGCAGAATTTTATCAAGTTCATTATGGACGATTTAGAGAGATGAGATTTTATAGTTTGGTCTAATAACAGAAATCTCCTGACGTTTTTTAAGAGTAACGCCTAAGTGTTACATTGTTTATTTCAATACATTTTATTACACAATTTCTGTTTAACATGTTAAACAAATTACTGATATAGTTATCATATTTTGTGACCTTGAAATTACAATGGATTTGATTGCTTAATATGTTTTAAACGAGATTAAGCTATTTTCATAAACTGGTACATGTGCAGAATATCTCTTATTTGTTGTATAATGTTTAATCTATTGTATAGCAAATCTGACACGAAGCATCTTTGTAAATATGAATCCGTATATATACATTTTAAATAGCGTACCTCAATTATTCTCTAGGAATTCCATTTTAATTGGTTTCAGTTAATTACTATCCAGATTAGTACGTTGGTCTGATATTCATGTTAATACATTATTCATTATTACAATCTTTGTGTATTATATTTAAAATTACAATCTACAGAACGTCCTAATTGTATCATTTTAATTTGAACGTGGACAAAAATGATTTTAGAATAGGTAGTCTTCAATATTATACTTGACTTAAAATCATTCTACTTTTACTATCTTAGACTTCTTTTTATCGCCTGCATTAATCAGGAGAGTGAACAATTTGAGTGAGTTTCTACAAAGAGTTTTCCGTTTGCTATTAGCACACTCAACTATGTATTTAGAAACGGATTACGAAAACACTTGATATGTATTTTAATTGTATAATTTGAATTTTAAAAATAACTTCACATAGGTTTATACACATACTTGTCAAGCAGGTGATAAATAACAACATGGATTGGATTTTAAACATGAGAAACCTTTAGAATGGAGAGGTACGGTATGACAATGTAGAGTCATGTAGTTTTGTGTTGATCTCTCCTCAAATTGTTTGACTTTATGGTAAAGTATCGCGTGATTATCAGCTGTGCGTGACGCGTAATTGTCCTGTCCTTGCCATTGAAGGATTTACAGACACGTAGAGTTTCTGAGAAATTATTAGTTTCCAAAAAATATAATGAAAGGAAGATAATAATATCCCTGGTTACAACAAACAAAAATTGCTTTGTCAAAATGAATGAAATCAAAATATAATATGTTTGATATCGGCACAACAAACATTAGGTCGCTGGGTGCGTTATAAACCTTGAAATACACATGGACGTCAGATTTCAACACTACTTATTTCCCCCTTTTTGAATGTATATAATGTTTACTTCAAATGATAACAAATATCTTCTATGTCCCTAGGAAATAAAACTTCAAAATTTTTAATTCTGACAACAGGATATTTTATCAATATATTCTGCACATGTTATTTGCTTTTGTTTTGATTAGAGTTTTTTGGGGTCTGAGGCTATTCAGTCTCTTGACACTGCGACCCAATTGGATCTTTTGTGACTACCCTACTAATTATGTTTTAGCCCCAACCAAGATTAAGCTTCCTTAAAAAATCTTAACATGGTTCTGGGGACATGATCGTTACCTCTGCAGTGGGTTGAGGAATGTAATGCTGAGGTAAAGTAGTCTTTTGTAGGTTAGAGATTCACTCAGACTCACCAGTGTTCTGCTGTCTCTTTATGTGTCAGGCAGAAGCGGCATGTAGCCACTGCTGCCTTTCCCATATGATTTAGATGGTAATTCACTTGACAGTTTCCGGACAATAGGCCAATAATTAGCCTAAGCTACCTTCTACTTAGATCCAGCAATTGTTTTGCCTTTGTCTTAGAGTAGACTATAAACTTTTTGGCTTAGACCATGGTGGGTGGTATATTACTTAAACTTTTGATCTTGTTCCCAGGTTTCCATGATATCACGAAGATATGTTTTAAGAATAAATATGATATATAGATATATTTGTTTTGATTAATGTAACACGTACCATGAATTCTGTAAATGATGAATGTTTGGAGAGAGAAAGAGAGAATTCTTTCATTGGTTTCTCTTAAATCCCTTAAATAACTAAGTAAAGAATTATTATATGTGTAAGAAAGAGCTTTGACTTGGTATCCCTAATTAATGTAAAGCGAATTAATATATAAATTACTTGACGTAAGATTGCGTTATATTTAGAATACTTTAATAAATCATTGTACTTTTCCATTCGTTTTACACTAGAAGATTTTGTATATACAATAAATGTCCCTTCGTGATAGAAAACATGCAACCCACTACACATGTTTGATCCTTGCGTCCACATTACTCCTACCGACGTTAACCATATTGCACTTCTGCTGTATACATTGCTCCACATTAAGATATCCTATGTTATAATTCCTAAATTTGTTAAATAAATGTGTAGTAAGATGCATTTGGTTAGGTTTGTCAACAAGATAACTTCGTTTTCAAATATTAATGGAGATGGATCAAAGCGCAATAAAAACAACGCATTAACTGGTTAATACATTAATTTAAAGCAATATTCAAACATTTTGACCACATAAATTTACAGATAGGGGTATTCCGAAAAGGGGGAACTAAGGATAATGCAAAGAATAAAATAAAATTGTACTCAAAGTAAACATACATAGCAGCAACACAAAATGTGACTACATTTATTGGTAAATTAGTTTTATTTTTCTATTTAAGAATAAAGTTATCTGATGTAAATCAGTATTCGGTTAGTCACAGTCATATTGGATATAGGTAGTTGTCGAACAATTTAACGTGATTGCTTTTTAAATTAATTAACTTAATTCAATAAAAAATCAGGTTATTTTATTGTTTTTCATTACGGTTGAGATAACGCGAACTTATCAAGACATTTCTTTAGTATCTCTTCCTTTATTATTACAACTTCATATCTTAATGTTTAAACTACAACCGTACAAAACTAAACCTTTGTATCTTTAGAACTACAAATCAAGTAACCAAGAACACACAATCACTATTAAGGTGCAACGTGCTCTTGTGTTCCCTTCTGTTAATATTGTTATAAAACTATTCTTGTTTTATGACTGTTACAACGCATGAATCTTAGTTTTTAGTTGTTGTAAAGTCGAACACCTCTCCGTCATCGTCTTATGAAAACTTTTAGCTCTCAAATATTCTGTTTGCTTCAGAGTAGGAAGAGAATAAGAGTTTTTGATGATTGTAACGAAGATAGAGAAGCATCTAATCCAAGAATACACGAGAAAAGTTGTAGAGTACTATAGGTACTCATCTGAGGGGACGAAACTTAGTCTGGGATGTTAGTTATAGAATCTAGTATGTAGACTTTGAAACTACGCGCGGGTTCTTTCTTTATTAGAACGTTAAGAGAAATATTGAAAGTTAGAACACCGTGTAGAAATAAGATGGTTTACAAAGTGTAAGATATAATCCAGCATTCTGCTCATAGTACACACTATACGATTTAGAAACTTACTCTCGAAAATATTTTCTCTCAATTTACCTTGGAACAATTGTTTACAGTTTTTTTTGCTACCAATTGTTAATATGGTGTTATTTGTGAAAGCGCATACAATTATGAGTAAAATACAACCATTTTTATTTATTTTGAAATTTAATATTGTTAGGGTATTTTTTTTTAGTTTGAAATAACAAAATTTTTTGAATAACACCTTAAATATTCAAAACACTATTGTCGGATTGTATCAAAAACACTCCTTTGTAAGACACTTCAGTTTATACTTATTAATTGTAAGAGGAAACCAGTTTTAATTCCAAAAAGAAGTTTTGTATTGAACTGTTTTAACTCGGAACTTAACACACCACTGTACACACGGTGGGGGGAAATAGTTGTGGTAATATACAATTTGAGAGGGTGTGTTACTTTTAATTTATTTTAGTGAAGAACATCAAGAATATTGCAAAATATTCCTACTTGTAGTATTCCTATCATCACTTCATCTCTTTATGTTGTTAGTTCTAGCTTCGCAGAATTCTTCTCAAAACTAATTTTAACCCAATTTTCTTTTACAATTTAAAAGAATCAACTGAAATGTCTTATGTTAAGTGAAAGCTTATTACAAGGGCAAGTTGTAGGTGCAATTTAACAATTGTTATGCCTACCAACAATCCGTCAATAGTGTTTTGAATATTTCAGGTTATTTTTCGAAAACACTTATTTTATTAGATTCAAACTAAACAAATACACTTAAAATTATTATTTTTTAAAATGGTTGAATTTTACTCAAAAATATTATGCGTTTTCAGAAAATAATACAAAAAGTAACAATTAGTACCAAGAAAGTTGAAAAATTGAATTTAACAAAGTCACTATATTTTTGAAAAAACAGTAAACAAATTCATAGTTACAAGGCAAATTGAGAGAAAAATTTATAAGAGAGAGTTTCTACTTTAAAAAAGTTTTTACACTATGACCAATCTCCCTGTATATATATCCTCCCTCTACATAGCTGTAGAGTCATGTAGTCTGTAGAGACACACTTTACAAATGTATAGAATCTTAGAGCTTTATCTGATGAATTTTCCATGTGACTATCTAATAATGTCTGCTTCAGGGAATTTCTCGGATTTTGTTTGGGTAATTTCAGAATTTATTATTATACGATAATTTTGTGTTTGGAATTGATAGAGTTGGATAGTTGTTGGTTTCCATTGTAAAGGTCATCTCTGTGAATTTAACTGCGGACTCTATGGTAATATTATGAGTTTAATCAAAACTCTTTTGTCTGTTAATAGGCCTATTCAGGACATTTTAGTTGTAGTTTTTGTCTCAAATTAAGGCAAAACTAAAATTCCATTTATTCATCATTTCAAATTTTATTACTATCAGTTGCAGAATTGTACTTCGATGAACGAGTATTTAACATTCTACTCGAGCATCGTATTTTGTAAAGTGATTCATTTGAATTCCTCCATAAATAGATACAATCTTGTTGAGCACTGTGGTGAAATTCACAATAATGATTCGAATTTGCCCCTAACCACACAATCACTAGAAACTTATCTACTAATGAAATAAAATTCTTTTATTTCATTAGTAGGTATGTAAGTTTAGATTTAGTTTATAAGCAAGACCCTCCGATGATAATAACCATGTTATCGAAATGTACATCAGGGCATTTAGTGGAAATAATAATTAATAAAGAACAATTAATCAGATAATTGTGTTTTATTTTAAAGTTTCTAGTGATTGTGGTTAGGGGCGAATTCGAATCATTATCCTCCATAAATGCTATTACTGTCGCGCACACAAAACAAATTCAAGGACGAAATATTGCAGAAGCTAATATAGGCAGTGAACTGTTAGGATTAGCCAAATCTCGTTAATGTCCTTGAGGAATAAAGTAATCCTTTGAGTTATTCTGAATATTTAATGATTCAAATTATGCAAGGGAGTGGAACACGTAAAACTCCTTTGGTAACTATTATTTTTTAAACCGTCAGCATAATCTTACTTTCATAATGAAATGTTAATCCTTAAGGAGTTGGAAGATTGAAATAATAATAAATAAAGAGGTTATTGAGACATACATACTTCAGGTAACCTATAATGTAGGACAAGATATTTTGCTGTGAACCATTTATAGGGAAAGTTGTGTGAGAGGTCAAATATCGATGTTAATGGTTTTGCTAAACATTTGTTTTGACGTACAAATGACATTTTTAGTAATTGATTACTTTTAGTTCGATTTGATTCAGTTTGGATATTTAGGGTTAAAGTTTGTGCAATCGTTTATTGCTGGTTGTCAGCTTAAATATCTCGTGAATATAATTGTTTAGTTTATTTATTTATTTAAAACACCGACGCGTTAATTTTAAAATTGATTGAAAATATTTTTGGTGTTTAAATTACCAAAGTTATATAATTTCGGTACGTAACATACTTGATTTTAACGAATTTGTTGGAGAAAAAAAAATGGTTGAAAACTGAGTCACTTAACGTTATGGGATCCTTTATAATCAATTAACATGTGTTTAACTGTATATTTCATAGACTAATTGTTGGATTAGTCATGTTTAAAATTCGGTAATTCAATGTTCGGATTTTCAATTTCAATAAAATGTATATACTTTGTTGCGTTAATTTTATAAACACTTCTTAATAAAACCGAAGAACTATGAAGAAGTAGTTTTGTAACATTTGTTCTGAATTTCAATGTTATCGCTAGAGAGTCAATTCTAGCTTTAGACTTTAAGGCTAAACATCCCTGAAAAAGTTGTGTTTCTGGCCCGCTAGATAGCAGCACCTCTGCGGCAAAATTGCATTACTGATAATTTGCGTAATTATTGTCCGATTTTTGTTTTGTAAGTTATTTTGTAAATAATATCAATAAAATATTTACGCTACGAAGGTGAAACTTTTTTAGATTTTTTTATAAAAAAGTTGTTGAGCAAAAATATTATTATTATTATCATTATTTTTAATCGCAGGTAGTCATTTTTTAAATAATAATTTTAAATGAATTTTGCCGTTTTCAGATATGAAATCGGTCAAATGGTCCTATCGGAATCGTGTTTTAAATATACTATCATTATTTCTCTCACGCCCCGCGCCCCCCTTCCGCGTGGCGCACCGCCATACTGCCCAGCCGCTCTAACGCGAGGCCCCTCCTGTAGTGATGTGGTGCTAATTAGCAAAGCAGCTAATTCCAAGCAGCTAACGAACGTTAGCAGTTGCAGAGCACTCCTAACAACTAGAAATAGCTGCTTAACAATTAGCAGAACTTATACTAGCTGATGGCAGCACCTTTCATAAACTTAGAGTTCAGTCCGTTTGTCCATTTCAATTTCTTAGATGTGGTTGTATACTTGTTGCTTCTTTGCGTTATTTGAATGTGTGCAATATATATTATAAATTACATAAGTTATTCGCCATTCTAAATAATTACTCCATTTAAAGAGTTCTACCTTTTATATGAAATGTAAAAACTATTAATCTGTTTTGACTACGTCGAAAAGTGTTTGTATATCAGATATAAATTTGTCTGAGATTTTTAAATAATATATATCACTAGTTTTAAAGAGGAAAATTATCTTTATTAAAAATTTTGTTACATATTTTATGTATGAATTAATCAATAACGAATGGTTACGTAGTAATTTATCTAGGAGACTAATTTATATTGGAAACTTTGGTTACAAACTGAAATGAAATAAAAGATGTATTACAAATCCATAATATGGAGTAGTTTTGGGTTTTTGGAATAGTAATATATTACTGTTCATATTCTTCCCAGAAACAATGTACAGTTTTATTAAAAATATTAATTGTTTTAGAGTAAATTCAACGATCATTACATTTTACTTAGTACAACTTATTATAAAATTGCATTAATTTTAATTCAACCCATCCCACTTGTACTCCTTATTTCTAAACATCCAATGAAAATGAAAATGTATTTCATTTATATTTTTAAATGATATATGAAATGTTTTTTATTCCCAGTTATTCTTCACAAGTGGTAATAGAATGTACAAATTCTCTGATTCAAAAATGTGATGTCTTCGAAGGAAATGTTGTCATGTTATTTTAACTTTATACAATTAAATATTATACAGTTCAATTGGCAATGACAATAGAAGGTTGAGATGTTATTTCAAGGTTTAGAATGGAAAATTTTATAAATATGTTACACAATTATAACATATATCATGTTTATATATGTTTATTTATACACATAAATATAGTCTATAGTTCAATAATATACTGGATTCTTTTTATTGTTTGCTTTTAGTTATTATGGGGTTGTTATGCAACAAGGCATGGTTAATCATGTATAACTTGTGTTAACAACTGTTGATGGAATTTAATTGTGAATTCAAAAATGTTTTGATATTTCAAATCCGTTCAGTAGTTTTCGAGATACAAATGATTTAATAAAGGCGTGTCATCGCATTTCAATAAAATGCAAACGCTAATGTACGCGGGTTTATTAAATTGTGTATATTTTGGGAATTGTTGAACGGATAAAATTGTATGTTCGAGTATCGTGGTGTCTTGATTCTTAATTTTAAAATGCTCTAAAATGGTGGATGTAAAACGAAACACAATAATTACAAAGAATTCACACAAATATTGTTAGTGAGTTTTTCAGGATTATTTTCATTTAACATTCATTTGAAGCGGCCTTGTATCAACCAGGCGTTTTTGTTATACATTATTAGTTTTGTTTCCGAAGTAATAATTTAAAACTTGACTTGTTATTTTCATTTACTACAATTTACTTTATTAATTACAATTTATTTAACAAATATGAAACATAATTTAATTTAATCAATCACTTAACGAATAACAACAAATATAAACATAATGACATGCAATAAGATGTAAACGTGGGACAAATAATACATCCCCGTAAATCACTCTCTCACATCCTCGCAAAGCTTCTCTCTAACAAAATAATCACATCCCCAGAAAAGCTTGTCTCTTACATGCCCACAAGTTTCTGTCTCTCGTAACCGTTACATCCCCACAAAACACACATTTTTTCAAAAATCAAAATCAAAATCTACCTTTTATATTTACCGAGATCCCACAAGGTATCTCCAGGACGTATATCCCCAGAAGGGTACAAGCGATAGTCAGAGAGAGAGAGAGAGAGAGAGAGAGAGAGAGAGAGAGAGAGAGAGAGAGAGAGAGAGAGAGAGAGAGAGAGAGAGAGAGAGAGAGAGAGAGAGAGAGAGAGAGAGAGAGAGAGAGAGAGAGAGAGAGAGAGAGAGATTAAACACAAGTAAACTAAACAATACTTTAATAAAAATTTTAAATTAATGAACACAAATTAAACTATATAATATTTGTATATTTATATTTGACCTGACTTATACAAAAGACTAACAAAGTCCAGACAGATACTGTTATTGTGCGAAGCGGACACTTCCACGAATTGATACTTGATAGATTCCACGAATCTAGCTTTAGACGATAACAGATCAAATGACTTTCTATTTAATATACGAAACATTTTTACAAGGATCTATGTTCCATCGTTTAGGCTATTTGGCCCTTGATATTTCGCCATTGAATCCCTCAAGAGGAATCTGTTTTTTTAGATTTGGTTGTTCCTGGGCAATCCATGGAGAACATAAAAGTTTAACAAAATAACGTTCCCAATAAAAATTATAAACAGACGACGAAACAAATCCCTAAGAAGAATCACGGTAACTAATAACCGAGAGCACGTGAGTGGAAGGGCGGGAAAGTAGTCATCCAGCACAAAGATTGTAAGACGAGCGACGTGGTGGGGGGGGGGTGCCACAGTGAGTCACCTCGGCCCTGCAAGTGTTTCCTCCCGCGCCCTCATACCCCTAAGAGGAATTATTTTAAATGTATAAAACATGATACCGATTGAACCACTCGGGCGATTTTAAATATTAAAAGTGTAAAATTAATTAAAAATTATTGTCTACAAAATGACTACCTGCGATTTGCATATTTATTTTTTTAACATGAAGATCTTATTATTATTTTTTTAACCAATAACTTAATTAAAATTAGGCTTACGTAGCGTAAATTGTAATATTATTCTGTTTACAAATCAGTTTTTCAAATAAAAATCGGACGAAAATTCCACCAATAAACATTAATACAAAATGACTCCATTTTGGTGCTGCGCCGTGGTGGCAGAATTTGTACCTAATCCTGGGATGTTTAGCCTTAAGCAGTCTTATCCAGTCTAGTTCAGGTAGAAAAACTGGCTGTTTGGTCTCAATGTCTTTAATAAAAAGTTAAAACTGTACTTCAAAAAATAGTTATATATATAAAGTTTAAAAAAAGTTAAAAAAATATCGGTATTATAAAAATATGAATAATTATAAATTTGTTTTATGCTCGCGCGTGTGTGCGCGCACGTGCGCGTGTGTGTTATATTGGTCGTAAACTTTAATATATATTTTTTAACAATTAGTTCAGTATTATTAATTTTGTACGTCGTATAAATTTCGGCTAATGGTCTCTAAGTTAAATAAAATTAACATAAACAGTATTTGATGAATTTGTTGTATATTTTGTTGATCATTAGTTGTACTTACCAGTTTGAGATTAGTAGTATTTTGGTGTCAAAAGCTGTACATACGAATTTTCCTTCAGATATATAAGCGTTGTAAAATTTTCTTTTTATATCAAAAGAAAATTACTTTGACGTGTGCACTTCTTTATAAGGCCTTTCGATCACCACGAATGTAGCAATATTACAGGAAGGTGGGGTGCACAATCACGATATGGTCATTACATAAAAATTTAATGTATTTTTAGATGAAATATCGGACAAAATACTTTAAACAGTGTTATTTCGTAAATAATTTCCACGAGTTTACTGAATAACGATTCTTTCTAACATAATAATAAATGTAAACTTTGCAACGTCTAGAGTTTCAGCACAAATTATCTGCAATATTTCATATACTCGTGTACTCTATAATACAATAGAAAATTAAAGTGCAAGGAAATGTACAAATTTACTTTCTCGGTTGTGGGTCTTTTGTAATGGTTGCATAAATATTTCGTACTGTCCTCTGAAAGTTTATACAAAATTAATTTAAAGTGAATATTCCTTATAGGCCTATACTTTACATCTATTTTGGTTGTATATACCACAAAATCATAACAGAAAAAAAGATATATCAGCCATGTTTTGAATTAGTTTAAATGTGAACTAAAATTAAAGTTATTTTATATGTAATGTTTTTGTTGCAACTAATTACTCTTATAATCACATTAGACTTTAAACTATGACGTTTTGCCGGAGACTTTAATGATGGGATAGAAATGATATCTATGTGAATGGAAAACATTTTACGCTATTGTAAACTTTTTGTTAACAATTTTGCAAGATTAATTTGTACATTACGTTACTAAAAGATAGTATAAAATCTGAAAACTTATTTGGATGCTAAATATTATTTCATTTCAGAAATATTTCGTTGTTTACCAAAATGTATACACAGATGTCAAACGTAACGTTTTTTTGGCACAAATTTAAAGGAACGTTTTATTCTTTCGAGTTCCTACCACTTTCGTAATACTCCTAAAGTACGTCTAAATAATCAATAATCAGAGTTATATATTAAAATATTTTTCCTTATAAACATCGAGGAAGGAATTTTACATTATTACGAAAATGGAAAAAAATTGCAATTTTTAATATTCTATCAAAACCAATTGTAGATTTTATTTTGAACATCCTATTGTCTCTTTCCCGTTATTTAAACTACTAAAATTTTGAAATTATACTGAGGTAGGTTAGGTCGACTAAATCTATCCAAGGTTTCTGCTGTTTCTGAAGCAGTATGACAAAAAAAGTATTTCCTAAGAAGTGTATTGTACAACTGCACTGCAATTTAAAGGCAATTTTCTAAAATATTAAAATCATCATACATAATAAAATTCTTTGTAATGTTTTCTTAGTCAATCAATCTGATAGTGATATAAAATTATTTATGAACTGTAAAGATAACTGAGGTGTGTATTTAAAATAAAATTACCTGACTCAATTTTGAAACCTAAGACCGGAATTAATACGCAGGTGTACAAAATTTTCGTAAATGTTTTAAGGAAATTGGTGATGTTTTCAAGGAGTTATAAAATATTTTAGCTACACTTACATAAATAAGCAATTTTAATTTTGAACTCCTGAAGCCTAAAGTATTTAATATAAAAGAGATGATTAAGTTCAAAATTTCTAAAAATTCGGAACTCTAAAAATCTATAATTCACCGTTTAAATAAATTGTTGTTAATAAAACACATACAAAGTAATTATACGCTTATTAATCCTTTTTAGAAATTGAAATAAACAATAAAGGAAGTACAACTGTCTAGTGTTTTTATTATTTGATATTTTTACAACTTCGTTCTTGATATCAATTTCCAGTATGTAATCAATTTTTTTTTGCAATTTTAAAGAATATTGAAAAAATATCACTTTCTTATGTTGACAATTTCTTTTATTGCAGTGAATATTACAATTTATTTTTGTTATGATTGGTTTTACAAATAAGATACTTTTGCTTTCAAATAGTCTTTGACACAAAATAACAAACACGTTAAGAGAAATAATTTTCCAGCTTACCTTTACGTAACTCGGAAGTTATTGTAAGTAATATTACTCGGAATAAATCATTGCCAAAGACAGGAAATAAAATAAATCAATACATCCTCCAAGGAGCAATAAAAGCTATGTCCTACTTTATACTCTTCAAAATGATTGCTACATCTGGGTAATACGGAGGTAATGCGCATGCTCAGTGTCTCAACTTATATCGTTATGCGATAAACCGACTTTAAATTAGGTTTTTGTCGTAAAGACAGAAAGAAAACTAAATCTGTGAAGTTGTATCGAAGGGTCGCATTGTAACCTATTGAAATACGTGTTAAAGTTACTAGCGTAGCTAATGTTTTCACTGTGACAAGTAGTATTATGCTTTGGTTTACGAAGAATTATTTTAATATAAGGTAGTTTAGGATATATTTTTATATTTCATAAGAAATATGGGTGTATTGAAGGGAATGTTTGTATGTAACGTCATTGTAAAATGACGGAGAAGAAATAATGTTATGATTTGTTGCTTCACGAATGTAACGACAATGCCGTAACGAAGTCGTATCAATTATTATAAACGTTGACGCCTTATAAAATTGGTGGAATGAGTTAAATCAAATTAATTAGTAATTAAAAACAACTATTGTAGCAATGTTTTAATTAAAAATTAAAATATAGTTTGCGCGTTTGTTGCATTTATAACGTTGGCAATACTGGTGTATAACATAAAGAGCATTTGTATATGAAATAGAAAACATTTTAAAATTACATGACGTGCATTGATACAAAACATTTGTACATCATATAATGCAGGGAACAATGGTATGTGGAATTGGTTTAACAAATAAGCTATTGTAGGATCGCTTTCAAATACTCTTTGAAAATAAATAACAAACACATTTTAGGAATACTCTTTCAGCTCAATACCTTTATTGAATATGTCTCGGAATTTATTGTAAGTGATATTACACATAATAAATCATTTGCAAGGATCTGTCGGAATCCAATTGAAGAATGAAATAAAATAAATCGATACACTCTCCAACGATTGTTAGATCTAGGTAATACAAAACGCGCATGCATAATATCGTGTTTTAGTGTCTAATGTGTATAGCGATAAATCGATTTTAAACTTGGAGAAGAAATTAACTAAGTTTTGTTGATACACGAATGTAAAGTTACATTTGTGAAGCTGTAAGTATAGCGTTTTACTTTAGCATTATATCCTAGACGTTTTCAAGTTTTTAATTGAAATATAGTATTGTTTTTAACTACATACGAAGAAGATAACATTCGGATTTGAAATAAGAATCATTTGAATATGAGGTTACAATTTTATATTTTATAAGGCACAATATGACATAGATAAGGTTACATTTTTATATTTTATAAAGCACAATATGACATAGATAAGGTTACATTTTTATATTTTATAAAGCACAATAATATGACATAGGCTAGATAAGGTTACATTTTTATATTGTATAAGGCACAATATGACATAGATAAGGTTACATTTTTATATTTTATATAGCACAATATGACATAGATAAGGTTACATTTTTATATTTTATAAAACACAATATGACATAGATAAGGTTACATTTTTATATTTTATAAAGCACAATATGACATAGATAAGGTTACATTTTTATATTTTATAAAGCACAATATGACATAGATAAGGTTACAATTTTATATTTTATAAAGCACATGTGGATAAGATTAAAGGAAAAGTTGCTTGTGACTATTGGTATACATCATAGTTAAAATTGGTGATTGAAATAGGAGACATAATTACTATTTAAATTTGTATCAAAGAAAGATCATTTTACGTACCGATCATGTTTTAATTTTCTTCTAAATATTCCGAACTCACTTTTAAAGAATATTATTTATTTAGATGTTCTGCTAGTTTGAAGTCACTTTAGTCTCTTATAGTAGCAGGGAATGTTTAGTCTTGCTTTAAATTGATTTCGTCTGTAAAAGCCAACCTTTCTTAGCTGCCGAGAAGCAAATATTGGGAATTGTATTTCAGTTAGGGAACAAATCCTCTACAAATCTTGCCATTGATTGAATCTTAACTCTCTATCGCCGGTCCCCCTACAAACTTTGAACAGGTTTTGGGTGGAAAGCTGTTTTGTGTAATACTTTCTGCTTTTAAGGGTTCCATTTTCTAACCGTATAAAAACAAAAAAGTACAGCTGTTTTGTTCATATGTAACACTGACAATAATTTGGAAAGTTTTTAGTTACCTATTGAGAATATAATATAATCGCCCATCAAAAAGAAATTTCGTTTTTTTCCCTCAGCTTTAAAAGTGGTTTTATCATGAATCCTATTTATATGTCTGCATTGATCGAACACTTTCATATTTTTCCCCCTTGCAAAATTGGGTTTAATTAAAAAATGTATCAGATTTTTTGTTAAAATTTTCAATTTAATTATACAGTACAAAATTACAGGTTAGGAGAATACTAATAATAATAATGATTTATGTTTAAAAGCAAAAACCTCTCTTCCTCATCACAATATAAAAAAGTAAGGAAAGAAAAAATAAAGACCTTAATCCTCGAGGTCTAAGGGTTGGAAGAGATTTGGTCAAGAGCAACTTGATAGGAAAGATGAAAGAGAGGGATCTAACCCTAGACTACATTCAGCTTCGAGATTGCTTAACCTATAGTCATTAAAGCCGTACTTCCATTTTTAGCCTTTTGAGTACTGGGTACCTTCAGTGGTTTCGTCTTCACTAGAGCCATCATCAGTTGCAATACGCGTGATCAGCTTAAAAGAGACCCGGGTCTAATAATGTATTAGGTTATACCTCTATGTACAATGATTTGAATTATTTCAGTCATTGCTGTACACTATTTTGTGTTGGCTAGCCTGGATCAGCTGATTTTAATTGATTATTTCAGCTTGTTAATGTAATTGTTGTTATTCAATTTCAGAACATTATTTTTGCTCAGCTTTAGTCTCATTAATTAAACAGTGAATTTAAAAATGCGTAATACAGTACAAGAGTGGGTGTTTATTTTTGAAAACTTCAATAAATATGGTTCTTTACAAACAGTGCAGAGATGCATTTCTTGTAAAATTCAGTAAAGAAGCTCCAGTGAAAAGTGTTATTCAGAAACTTAAGAAGTTTCGGTAAACTGGCTCAGTAACGGAGTAAAAACGTAAAGGGAACTATCTGTTTTAACTGAATAAAGTTACAAGACATTGAAGTTACTGTCAGTAGATCACTTGTTAAGTCTTACGACAAACTAACTTCAAAAGTTATCATTATTTTTTAAAAACAAAATGGCCGACAAATGGAAAACAAAGCGTATCCTATGTACATACAAACTCGTCCTGAAATTCATTCCGTGTCGTCGTGAAACACTTTGTATTTAGAATTAATATTTGCCCACATTTTGGATAGACTAAGAATTTGAATTTTATATATTATATTCTAAAAGTAATTGCTAAAATTTATTTATTTGGTAAATTTGATACGGTTATCATATGGTCTTCATTCGTAGAGTATAAATACTTCACAAGTAAAACGAGAAAGTTAAATCTTTCTGAAGAAGGACATTTAACGTAAAACTGACATTTAGAATTGAAGACGTAAAGTATTCTATTTAACATGAGATTTATTATAATTATCAATTACTTTGGTTCTCTATTTAGATCGATAACTGTTATTTAGCTATTTCAGATGACATTTAAGTTTCAATTTGCAAAATGTTTGGGAAGTGTGTAATGTAGAAACGTTTTACTTTTACTACAACTTCCTGCTTTAATGTTTAAACTATAACCGTACAAAACTCTATAAAACTAAACCTTTGTACCTTTAGAACTACAAATCAAGTAACCAAGAACACACAATCACTATTAAGGTGCAACGTGCTCCCTTCTGTCTGTGAAACGTGTTACAGTGTAATATTATTATAATACTATTGTTACGTTATGACTTGTACTGAAACCTAGTTCTGGATGTTCAGCAATGAATCTTCTTATATCCAAATATGCATATCGATTCTTTGAAGTTTTTTTAGTCTTTAGAAGTTCTAGACCAAAACTCTTAGGTTTTATAAGATTTGTTATTCGCTATTCCGAATATTGATATATTAAATAATAAATAAATATAAGACTCGCCGTCCACAATATTCTGTTTGGTCGTTTTTTATATACGACGGTTGTTTCGGCTATTCAGCCATTATCAAGTTCATTGTTGGAGAAGGTCCTCTGTTGTCATGGAACACTCAAAAACAACGAAACGGCCGTTGTATATAAAAAATGACCAAAGCAGAATATTGTGGACGGCGAGTCTTATATTTATTTTTTAGTTTTTATCTGTGTTTTAATTTATAGTGTTTCAGTCATAGTAAGAAGATTAATGGGCAATTTAAAGCGGTAAGATCTAGTTTCCAAACTCCACAAGGTTTTGGAAAGTTTAGTTTGGTATACTTTAAATGTATTGACACTGATTAACTAGGTATTTGTTAACCATTGTCCCACTCATTTTAATCACAAGGATGTTAGAACGCTGCCGGTGAGGACAACGGGGCTAGGATACATATTGACATACACATTCAAGCTGTGACAAATAGAGAAATAAAATTGAAACAAATACACATATAGTTCACTATAATTTTTTTAGTAAAAATACAAAATGGAGGATTGTCTGAAAACGAACTGTTTACGACACATGTTTATAGGAATTTTTTTTTAATTTATTTTTATGTAAGAAATCTGCTCCCGAAGCTTGTCAAAGTATTTCAGAAACTCCCTGTATATAACCTATAAAAGAGAAAATAAACGTGACCTATAATGTAAAAGTAGGACAAGTTGTTTTAGCGCCGATCAGTTTTAATTAAATTTTGCAGATCCTCAGCTTGAATATTTTGTTAAAAATTAATGATTTTAATGTGAATTTAATTATTTATTAAATTGTATTTAATACATTAAAATATTCTCTAGTTATTTTTAAATCAACCAATAAAATAATAATTGGGATTCAGACATAATTATTGTAATTTTTGTTGAACTATAATAATTATCTTTCGGTTACAAGATTACTTTTTATAGATTTCTTTTAAACAATTTGGTTTCATTATAGAATTTATCTGTTTGGAAGAAATTGTAGTCAAGTTATTAATCGAAAAATTAAAAATTTGGCAAACACTTATAATTTTTAATCCCGCATACAGGAAAATAATACAACATTTTAATTTGTGCACATTTTAGATTGTAGGCACAGTTTGTTCCTGTGGTTTATAAAAGAAAAATACTTATCATATTCATCAAAACATCCAAATATTTACTTTTTGTCATATTGTGAATAATTTTCATATTTCATTGAATATTGTCCCACATGAAATGTCCATTGGTTTGCCTAATGTCAGCTTCGATACGTGGATCTGGTGTATGAAAACATAACCAACTAAAAGCATCTGTTTGAGCAATTCATTCAATAAAATTGCAATAAATTGTTTAACCACTCATATGATTTATGACAGTAGCAATATATGACATCAATTCTGATTGATGTAGTATTGAAAACTGTTTAGTTTAAGTCAGGTTTTGCTAACTTTGCTTCATTCACTACATGGATGGCATAACCTCAACTTTATATTCATTTTAGTGAAGGAAATTAAGACTAGCATATTTCAGTGTATATAAGAGGTGAATTAAAAATCAATGGAGTACTGTTTTATTTTAAACCATTCGTTTTCCGTGAACCCTGTGTAGATTAATATTTATAGAAATTTGCGAGGGAAATGTAGTTAATATTATTGATTAAACCAATCAAACATATTCTAAATTTTCAAGTGGAGTATTTTATACAAATAGTTTAATCTACCTTAAAACATATTAGGTATTCAAATCTACCGTAATAAAACAATGCAATGAAATCCGTAATACACTCTGCATAAGAGAGATTCCAACAATCCTGGATGAATATGACGTAATCCTTTGCTGCTCTCTATAATAATTTCAGATTGCAATAAAATCTGTTTTGATTGCAGCGCTACCGCGACAAGAATTACAAAAGGACTTACTTTTTCTGGTCGTATTTGATAGTATCGATTGGTTTGCATATTTTAAATAAGGAAAGTATTAAAAAACATAGCACGAATATCGTTGCAGTTGATTAGTTTGCGATCTGTTTATATATTAAAAATGTTATACAATCTACATTTGAAAAATAAGGGTTGATAAATTTCAAGTATTGACTGTAATCGACGAAAAATTCCAGTTACCTTTAAATAATGTATACACTTTGTGTGGTATCTCTACACGCCAGACAGTTTGTACAACTTTGTAATGATCACTCCTGAATTGTTTGACTCTATGGAATGAACTATCGCGTGTTTTGGTTGTGCGTGACGCGTCCTGTCATTGTCAAAGCTGCCATTGTGAAGATTTACAGACACGTGTCTGAGTAGTTTTACAAAATATAACAATAATATGTTTTGATTAAGTGTTTTTTTTTTTAAATACACGATTGAAATTTTCCCTAAGAGTGAAATGTAGACGAGAAGGGGATCACAAATGTGTCACCTTGAAAATATCAGCTCATGTTGGTACAACGAATTGCGTTAGAATCCTTTAAATAGCTGCAGTTGCCAACATCAGCGGGTTATGAAAGTTAATGCTACTGACAACTGAATTTTATACAGTTTATCCGGAACATATGGTTACGATTGTTATTCCACTTTATGCCATGTATTCTGTAAATGATTGAATTTATGAAAGGGAAATATTTTTTTATGTATTTTCAGTTTGCCGTCCGAATACCTTCAATAAATAATTAAAGATATTCACAATCTGAGTTAACAAGAATTTTGATTAGATATCCTTATTTAATATACAGTAAATTTTAACATATACATGGTTAACTAACAATTAAATTACCTTATATGGTTTCCGGCAGGTGACTTCTTTTTTAAACACTAGGGTTGTCCTAGGACATCGATATGATGCGCATCCCAAGTGTCGCGATACGATAAGTGATGTATAAATTAATATATATATATATATATATATATATATATATATATATGTAAATGTCAGTGTGTTTTTATATTTTATTTTAATGTGTAAACTATCTCAACTGAGTGAAAAGAACTCTGAAGATGGAGCAGATGCTTTGAAACGCGTTAGTGTTTAAAAAAGAAGTCACCTGGCTGAAACCATATAATTGTTAATTGTTAGTTAAAACAATAGTGACTTGGATACTAGCACATGATTCTTATATACAGGGTGTTTCTGTAATGCTCGTAGATAATTCAGAAGGTGGTCAAAAAAAAAAAAAAAACTGTTTCTAAACGCTTTCTTTAGAGATTTTATCTCCCCTGTTTACTTTTTACTTAAATGTATCCTTAGTAATCAATTTGGCAGTTTCTACAATTACCCTTTTGCTAGTTTATAAATAAATTTGTATAAAATATCCTTTCTTATTTACAGTGATCCTCTCTCTCCCTCTCTTTCTCTCACTCTCTTACACACGTATACTCTGGGAGGAGATATATTTAAACTTAAGAAAGCGAATCTGACATCAACATTACCTTGTCAAAAATGTGATTTCCAGTGGATAGGAAATCATAGAGAAAACAGTAGAATTAACATTCTGAAGATGACTAAAAGGAAGTCGTAACTGTCGGCTAGTGTATCAGTTAAAAGTTCAATAGGTTTTATAGCTGTCTTTTATGTGTACAATTTCATTTCTTGGTTTATATGAAAAGACTTAAACGACGAAGAGTTTTAACAAGTTTTATAACTTTTATAATAATGTAAATGTTGACTCGTTAAATGCGTTACGATGGTGTTAATTTATTCTGTTTTACCAATCGTCATGCAAATTTAGGAAACAATTTCTTTGTATTACTGTCTTGCATGTATTGATAGATTTAAATAATTACAAATGAACATTTATCGATCAGTATGTGAGTCTAAAATATAGCAACCATAGTTGTCATATTTTCATTAAAAGTTTTGCCACTCAATGTGAAAACGTTAAAAAGAAATATTTACGATTCGAACGTAAAGTACTACAGCGTGTTATAATAACGTAAATGTATAATTAGAATGACGCCAACTCATTATAAAAACTACAACGTGGTGGAAGACTTTGATAATGGAGTTGTTTATTAGTGCTATTCGGTATTATTCACTACATTAGTCAAATATTGATCTATTTTGCTACAAAACCAACTCTGTAAGTACTCTAAATACATTAATAGAATTTACCAATTTGTAATGTCCTGCCTGAAGCACCTTACCTAACCTAACCTAACCTAACCTAATCTAATCTAACCTAACCTAACCTAACTTAACCTAACCTAACCTAACCTAACCTAACCTAACCTAACCTAACCTAATCTAATCTAACCTAACCTAACCTAACCTAATCTAATCTAACCTAACCTCACCTAATCTAACCTAACCTAACCTAATCTAATCTAACCTAACCTAACCTAATCTAATCTAACCTAACCTAACCTAACCTAACCTAACCTAACCTAACCTAATCTAACCTAACCTAACCTAACTTGTGGAAACTATTATGTTAGTTTTTTTTCCAAGCCACAGTAAAATGTTGTCTGTAAAGATTTCTCCGATAAGTTTTTCCGTTTAGTGATTCCAATGTTACCTCCTTCTGTTTTTTTGTGTAATCGAAGTTTTGTTCTTTGATGAATTGGTGGTATTGGGGAGGTGGTTGGTGAATTCAGTAGGAAATTCATTTCCGACAGGTTTATTTATTTAAATTTAAGAGACAGATATTTAAATGAAAAGCATTAGTAAACTCATCATTAAATATTTTTGTATAGTCTGTTTCAAAATTGTATTTAAGGGGAACGAGTTTGTAGCTTTCTATTTAAGCATTTTATTTTTGATTACACATTTCATTACATCCACGAACTCTGTTTTCTTTTTAAAAGTGAGGAAATGTCTTTTGTTATATTCATAATCAATTGAAAGACTATTATACCTGAAACCGATATTGATAACAAACTAACTGATAAACTGTCGAAATATAATGCAAGCTAGAGTTCTTGAAGAACAAATTAAGTTCTGGAGATCTTCTCAATATTTAATTATTCAAATTATGCTGATAATAAAAAACGTAAACTTTTCTGTTAACTGAATCACAAACAGCCTAATTACATTGTGCTGGGGATAACATTGTGCATAGTTCAAAAAAGAAAAAAAAATGAAAAACGTTTATTCTGCAGTATTTCAAGGAGTTTGCATACTTGGTTTTGCATACTTGGTTTTGCATACATGTAAGTTCTAAAAATTTGCTTAATATACTTTGTATGAAGTTACACATAACGGCTGTCACACATACCATTTTACACTGTTCCTCCAATTACAGGTCTGAATGAGTCAGATTTGAGCTTTTAAGTTCATTTGCTTGATGATACTAATAATATGAGTTCAACCGTAACTGGCTTATCTTGGCCAGTTCAACTTAATTTTTCGTTCGTCATAAATTTAGGTTGTATAATTATGACGTCACAAGTAACTATTGATTATTATGAATAACATTACATTTTAAGGTCCGTCTTGTGACTTCTTGTCGTATCTATTATAATGACAAGTTTCGGAGCCGTAACGCCATCATCTGATCTTATTCACTACTGAGAGATTGTCGTACATTAAAATAAGTTACACATAGACATAACACTGACACTAACACATGAAATTAATGATAGATGCGCATATATGTGAGAAGTACTCACCAATCAAAGTACTTATCATTTCAAATTTAATTACTATTTGTTGGAGAATAGTACTTAAAAAACAAGTTTAGTTTTGAGCTTTCAATTAAAGTATTGTATTTTGTAAAGTAACTTATTTGAATTCTTCCATAAATACTATAACTCTCACGAACAAATGAAGATGTATTTTAGAGTTGGTTACATATATATTTCAAATTATTTGGCGAATTATTTGAGAAGCTAATATACTAATAAAATAATCGATTACCTGTATCTAAATCTCGGAACAAAAAACGAATAATTATAGTTCTTCAGGAACAAAGTAACTCTCTGGGTTATTCTGAATATTTAATGATTCAAATTAGGCAAGTGGATGGAATACGGTATCAATGAATCTTTGCAATTCAAACCTTGAATGAGGATAAAAACTGTGTATAATTTAAAAAAGAGGAAAATAAATTTAAAAGATACAAATAATTCTAGAGCAGTTTAAGATATGTTTATACGTTTAAGTTTTAAATAATTTAATTGTGCTTATAATATTTTCAATAAATAATTTGAAAGTTGTACACAAAAGTACTACCGACTGTAAAGCTGTCATAATAGTTTACTCAAACCCTTGTAACTCTCGTACGACATTCATTTTATTGCAGAAAAACTTTAATGAGTTGTATATTACAGTTGACATACAATTAAGCTGGCTGGACTTTGTGTAAAATTCTTCATTGGTTTTGATATTTACAAAATACAAAGTAAAACGTAAAACTATAGACATACAGATAAATGTTACTAAACCATATGGTTTAAACTTTACGGTTTAAATTTATTTAATTCTGCCGAAACCGCCCGTATAGTTTAACTGTCATTTCAAAAGCTTTTCGACGGCAATGGTGTTTTGAATGCTCGTATAAAATGCAAAACAGGCGTGGGAACGGCTCATGAAACGTGGCAGTTAAAACGTCCGTATAGTATTAGAAATTATCTAATTAATGTTTTTCATAATCCCGTAATTATTAATAATAATTTAGAGCAATAATAAAAGAACCCAGAGAAAATATGAATGTTTAACTATACATAAATAAAGATGTGTAAAACTGTGGATAAGTTTAATTAAATTTTGAAGTAACTCAATATAATTATTTTTGTAAAGTTAAATACAGATATAAATATTTATTTAATTATTTATTAAAATATACTTAAAAGTTTGAAGTATTATTTGAAAATTGATTATAGATGATTATAATTGATTTGATGATTGATTTTTATATCATACAATAAAATAATGATAATTCAGAAGCAATTGTTATAATAGTTTCTTGACAATTTTGGCTAATCTTTAGTAAGAAAAACGTTGTAGTTTACATTAATTACGATTTATCTATCTACCCCCCCCCCATGATGAAAAGTTTAAGATTTCTTTGAAATTATTTTGTTTTCATACAGAATTTGTCTGCTTGTTTAGCAAAAATTGTATCCAAACCATTAAACAAAAAACTTGTTATTTTTCAGAATGTTTAGCTAAGTTCAGAAGAAAAGTTCAGTTTTTTAATAAGTTTGCCAGGATGGTTTATAAAATGAGAATTATTATTTTATTCTTCTAAAACATCAAGATTTCACTTATTGGTTACATTTTGGAGTATTGTCATGTGTTAGTGAATATTGTCCTACTTTATAATTGTTTATGAAATGCTCTGTACATGTCGAATGGAGTTTTATTTAATTTAATATGTCAACTTACCATCGTCAATAGTCTATTATGTCATTTCGTTGTAAACGACGAACGTTTCGGCTATTCAGCCATTATCAAGTTTAAATTGGAGATTTCTTTTCCGTCGTCATCAAACAAATAACATTATTAAAATCAACCAAAAATTATAATAAAATTAATAGTGATGTAATTAAAAATTTGTATCTAATAGCTGTCTTAATGAAATGTTTGTTTGTGTTGTTTTTTCCCCTGGTTTGTAACAACATTGTTTCACTAATAAAATTGTTGAGCTATAGTATTTTCTATTACATTTTATTTTACAAGTGATATATTTAGAATCCATGAAGTGGCTCTGGGGATAACTATGCTTAGGAACTGATTTGCTTTGCGTTCATTATAAAAGATAGCAAAAGTAAGAACCTAATATTGTAAAACTGTTTCCTTGTCTGCAATAGTTATTTAAAAAAGTTTTTTGTATTGTTCAAGGTCGTCACTGTCTCTCTCACTCTTATCTTGAATGCAAGATCCTGTTTGAACTTCAGTTAGTCTCTGATCAGCTGTGAAATGCTTAACTATTAGTGCAGGTGAGGTTGAAATGAAAAAGTGCTAGTTTCTATAAATTTTTGTAAACGTTGTAACTATTTTAAACTAAAACATGTGCTTGTCAGCACTTTGTTAGAATCTGTCTGAATGTGTCTGTAAAGTTCTCTGTTATCTCAACTCGTCTTGCCGCTTTTTGAGCAATGGTGTAGCTTATTTGAATTGTGACAATCACTGGTAATTAAGATTTGACACTTCTGATCACAACTTTGCTTAGTGCAAAGACGTAGTTGAGAAGTCACCAGCATAAGCTTTAGGTTGAATACGTAAGGTGTTGATTCTGGTTTTGTTAGATTAAATTTAAATTATATCATATCTTGCTATTTAACATACTGTGGATCATGACTTTGTCAGTTTAAACTGTAGTGCATGGTTGGTACATCATGAATGACATGACGGCATGTGGCTTGCTGGATATTGCTAATCAACCTTTTTGAAGCTAAAATGAATCGTCAATCGTTGGGTATATTGAGTTCCTGATTGTGACTATGAGTAACCGAGATTTTATCCCAGTACGCTAATGGCTAGTCGTGATTTGATGGTCCTTTGTAGTTTCAAAGTTGGATGATTTCCTTGATAATTTATTGGGCGTTGTAAAATATTTGGAATAAGTACAAGCTGTATCGATCAGATGTGGTAAAATGTCAAAACATTTATATAAACAACAAATAACCCTGACTACTGTTCTTAATTTTGGTGATTTTTGTTTTGTCGTCATATTTTCAGTTCAACAGCTCCATCATACGACTAAACTTTGTCCATATACCGAATGATAAAATAATATTCAAAAATCCTATTGAGACACGTTAACAAAACAAAACGTTTCGCATTTTAAAACTAACGAAAAAACTGATTAGAATTTTTTCAATCCGTCAAAAACCTTTCTCTTAGCTGCAACATGAGAAAGTAAAAATAAATATGAAATTGAATATTTGCTTTGTCGCTGACTTTTTCATCACAACGACTGCAGAAATATTCACTTCCAACGACTTCAAAGAAGGTAACCAATTCGTAGTTCTGACGATACAACAACATTTTCAAATGATGTTCAAATAAGTCATTGAACAATTGCTTGTAATAGACATTATCAGCTCATATCCAATACTCAAAATATTTAATACAGTTTAAAATTGCATATAATCAATATCATTGCCCAATCCACAAACTTCTCCTCTATAATGACGTTTTTAGCCATTTTCAATGCCCAATTTGAATTTCTTATTATTTACTGTTCTTGCACTGAATCTATTACAAATTATACGCCAAGACATTTATAACTCTGCTGAGATTTGCTTAGCATAAGATAATCTGTATAAATTATTCAATTATTTCTAGTACCATAATTATATGTAAACTACAAATTTTCTTTTACACTTAACAATGAGTACAAGATAAACAAATAGGGCACAGCGATTATACCCAGCTCAAAGAAGTGTGGGCTGCAAGATTCATGATCAGTGATCTCTTTATACATCTAATTTAATAAACTTTTTTTCCATATAAAAACATCTCTTGCACCTGTAGAGTTTCTCTATAAAATTATATTATATAAAAGATGAGTATTGAAAAAGGGGTGATATCCATTTATCATCAAATTCTGACTGACATACAACTTTCACTTTCTAATTGAAATTGTAAATCTAGTTAATCTCTTACATAGACTATTTGTACGAGCCTCTCAGCCTAGTTTTGAATCAAAATCCACGCCATGACGTTTGACAGATCTATACTCTACCTTGCCAAGTTCAAAAGCGATTTTTTTTCTGTTTTTCCCCTATTTACGATGAGTTTGTTTCAATTGAAACAGAAATCAGATATCTGAATAGAAACGTTGTATGCTCTATTCACTACAATAACATTGTATCCAAACTAAAAGTAACTGTAAGATTTGTGTTACTTTAATTATATTTTTATACAGAATACCATTGATATTTGACTAATACCAGCTTCTATAAGTGGTCTGGTACTTGAAAAGCATCGCCAAATAAAAGTAATTTAATCAATAAAATTGCAATAAATTGTTTTTCGTTTAACCACTCATGTGATTTATGACAGAATCATTAAATGACGTCAATTGTGATTCATGGAGTATAGAAAACCGTTTAGATTAAGCCAGGCTTTACTAGCTTGGCTTCATCCACTGCATGCATTGCATGTTAAGCAGAGGGAATATAATCTCAACTTTAAAGACTACCATGTTTCAGAGTATATTAAGTATGACATACATTGAGTCCTAAGCTGTGGGTATGGGTATTCCTATACGAGATAACATAGATAACCTAAAAGTAAGAGTTAAACTATGTGTCCCAAAAGTCCCACCCCCCTATTATTTTTTGTATTAATGGAAATAGACAGATTTGCTTTGGGGAAAGTTTAGATAACCAAAGGAGGAGTTTTTTTGGAAGTATCAAAATTTTCAACCCTTACCCACAAAATGTGGTAGTTTGGGGGTAAGTCAAGAATTTTAAATAGAAACCCTTATTGAGTGATACCCCATTAAAAAGGTCATTTAAAAATAAGAATAATGGCGCAAACTAGAGGTCTCTAAGTTCATCCCACCCAACATAGCGACCAATCGAATTGTGAATGTTAACCTACAAACTCCGGTTGTTTTTAATGCATTACAAATTGCTATATATATTGGTAAAATGATGGTAAGAGCCTTACCTTGTTTTTTTAGCTTAGATTAAGTTCTCGAAGCAGCTACCATTTACTTCTTGACAGAAATAGATTCTGGACTCATAAGCTCGTTGTACATTTCGTAACATTTCCAGTCTAATTATTAACGTAAAATTCACAATTCGATTGGTCGCTATGTTGGGTAAGATGAACTTAGAGACCTCTGGTTTGCGTCATTTTTCTTATTTTGAAAAGACCTTTAAAATGATGTATCACTCAATAGGGGTTGCTATTTAAAATTATTGACTTAGCCTACACTCAAACTACCCAATTTGGGGGTAAGGTTTGAAAATTTTGATACTTCAAAAAACTCCTCCTTTGGTTATCTAAACTTTCCCCAAAGCAAATCTGTCTATTTCTATTAATAAAAAAAATAATAGGGGGGAGGGGTGAGACTTTTGAGACACATGATATAAAAGTTAGTGCATTAATGATTTTCGGGTAAAATGATTTTAATCATGACAGAATTAATCTCATCAATACTGGACGATCTTTCATTTTTCAGTGACTTAAATTATCTTCACTCCATTCTTGCAGAGAACAGATATATAGATATTTTTGTATATTAAGTTGTATATTTTTGTATTTGTTGTAGTCATTGCTCTGTATCCTGAACAATCTTACTAACAATATTTAAACTTATTTCGTTATTTGACATCCTACTTTAACCAGTTAAGTCTTTAATAGTGTCCCAAGTAGTTTTAGAATTATTATAGTCATTTTAAAATTTGCTTTGATGAGTGATAACGTGGTCAATTTTATATCATGATTTAAGCTATTCCTAAAGCCTACTTAACATAATATAAACGTATCATGTAACATCCTTTTTCTAATTTATTTTCCATTTACTTTTCTTTCTTTCTTTTCGTCTGCAAGTATTAAAACAAATCCAAGGTGGTTTAGTGAATTTTATCTTTTCACTTCTGTTCTTTACTTTTAGAGATACACTGCTGAAATTCTTTTTTAAATAAATTATAAGCATTACAATTATTTTCCACCTTATAAACATGAGACCAGAGGATTTATCATAGTTTATACGACTACAGCCAATAGAAACTTTATCAACATCCTCACCTATACAAAGCCATACAATTGTCATAAAATGATCAGTGCTTTGACTATTGATAACTTCGGTTCACATTCAGTCTAGTTTTTTTAACGCTAATCAAACATACATATGATTACGTGATCAATACAAGTTATGTTTCTTACACAAGTTGGTGTATTAAGTAATGTCTCAAACGCAAAATTACCAATTGTTTTAATTATTGTCACCAATAAAGATTGAATTTTAAAATTGTTTTTCATCTTCAGTTTCAGTTAATATATCTGCAACTTGTTTACAAAATGATGAATTGTTTAGTTCTGTAACCTATAAATAGCAAAAAGTATAAAATCTGTTCCCAGCAGATTAAGATTCATTCTCACAATATCAGCTGTAATTAAATTAAAGTTTTCATATTCACCAATATTTAAACAATTTGAAACCGCAACTCCTACGTACAGATTGTTTTAATTTTCACTAATAATCAAATTATAATTCGATAATTTATAAAACACGGAACCTGTCCTTTTTAATCAAAATTTCCGTCTCAATTTTTACCTCCGGATAACTTTCCCAACCTTAAAATTTCGGAAATAAAATAATCATCATTTGTACACACACTGCAAATATTTTTATGAACTATATTCTTTATTATTTTGCTATTTATACCCTAAATACTTGTTTTATATTTGCCTACTTTCTGCAATAAAATTATGGTCTATTGTGTATATTTAGATTACTGTACATCCATAATTTTCTCGCCATTTTTACCCTAATACCTGTTATATTTTTCACCATTAGGAAAAGATACTAATGTCAGTGCTACCAAAGATGACATACTATTATAATCGATGTACTAGTATAAGGGAAAAACCCTCAAAATACATTAAAATGTGAAAAAATATAAAACAGACTGTATTGTATATAAAATGAGCTATACGTTTGTACAAATTACAAATGATACTTAGATTCGATGAAACTAGATATTTATTAGAGTCAAAAACAATATTTAAGCTTCTAATTATTATTATACTTTATTTTTGAGGTTATTCAAGTCAGCTTGGCACTCATTTTTAATAGCAGGGAAATTTTTCTTCTTTCCTCAATAGGATGACAGATAGAAAAATAGTGTTATTATAAACTATGAAAATCTCTTCATATACAGGGTGACTGAAACAGGTGTGATGGCTGTTTTGTTCAATAAGTACAATAGTTACAACAGACTTTTAAAGGTTGTTAGGTTTTTAAACCCTAGGATTTTTTGAGTTGGAACTACAGGTATTACTAAATTTTTCAATTCCTCTCCATTTTTCCAATCATTGGACAATTAAATTAGTGTGAATTAGCAATTCCTACTATTACCATAATGGAGTTACACTTTGGGACGTCTATATCGTTTTGAAAAACATCTTTGGTGAAGGGATCATTTCTATGAGACTTTATTCATATAGATCATCTGGTTTGAAACCGTTAATTTTCAGTTTCTGGAGTATATCTAATAGATTAATGTACAAGAATCGTCAAAAAGAATTAACTAAGTGAAAGAATCAATCATTACCTAAAAACAAACGCAAAATTTTTGTACACTGTTCATATTGCAGAAGACTCATTATAACAGAATAAAACAAGCGTAAAAGAGTTCAATTGTCTATTGAAAATGAAGGATGACCCATTGAAAATCTTTTGCTAAAGAACTAGTTAATAAATAATAAATTTGATATTTACAAATATATTTATTTATTTCAGTAGAACATAAACTATTTACAGATGAAATAGTTGTGAATACACTGTATTTGTCAACACAGTATTTATATTTTACCCCTCCTTTTTTCTTAGCAATAGTTTATCCTTCTTAAACAAACTAATGGTTTTAATTTCAATTTCACTGTGAAAAATCCCACTCAGAAGTAAAATGGAACATTATGAGACACGTTTAAAAACAAATTAATGGTTAGGTTAGGTTAAGTTATAATTAATTATAATTATTTGCAATTTTAAATAAAAACATAAGTACACATTTTATTATTTTGAGAAAAAAACAAATCCCAACATTTTATTGTTTAACAACCATGTTAGTAGAAATGTATTCAGTCCATGAGAATTGTTGTCAAATATTAATATTGAATTTGACTGTACTGGAATTAACCACTGTAACCTCAAAGTCATACAGCAACTGTCCAGTTTACAATGTGTTTCGCTTAATGAGCTAATTAGAAGTAATGTCTAATATAGTTTTTGTAGACCATACATAAAATAGATAAAATAAATAAATACAATAAAATAAATAATAATTTTTAATATTTTCAAAATTGTAGCATTTTAAACGTGAGGTTAAAAGCAAATAAATATATGTATTAAAATTAATGATATTTGATACAATTTGTGATAACATAAAAAAACGATAATTAGCATGACTGTCCATATACAATTATCCCCTTCCCTTCCATATTTTGATTTCATCTAACACAAGTTTAGCAGATAACTGTGAACTTTATGTTATCTTCAACTGCGCATTTAAAAAAAAATGCGTAAATATCATATTTAGTCTTTCATTGATTTTGTCGTCTCTCTTAACCGACTTTAACCAAAATGTAATCATTCCTTGGGATATCTACCATCCATCAAAGTTTTAAATAGTTTAAACATAATAAGCTTCGAAGGATTGTAAATTTAATTACCAAATATAGGCTTCAAAAATCTTTGTATATCCTAGTGACTACTGGTTTCGACGGTATACCGCCATCTTCAGGTCCAGTACATCATTCTTTTTTACTTAGTTCCTTTCTGAACTTCGTTTTTTATTGACGAATTCCACGTTAGAACAAAGTAAAAAAGAACGTTGTCACCTGAAGACGGCTCTATATCGTCGAAACCGGTAGTCCACTAGGATGTACAAGAATTAGCCTATATTTGACGATATACTGTCATCTTCAAATTACATCGTTCTTTTTTATTTTGTTCCTTTGTAGACCTTGTCAACAAATAAAGTTCAGACAGAAATGAAGTAAAAAAAGTATGTCGTCACCTGAAGATGACGGTATACCGTCGAAACCGGTTGTCTACTACGATATAAAAGGATTGTTAACTTTAAGGTAGTTAACCTATAAATGTTTATCACACTAATCAAACACTTACTAATGTTACAGTGTGACTGACAAATAGACAATCATCATCCTAATTCGTCCTCTCATTTAACTTAACTATCTTATAAATATTAATTAAACAATTCTAATAAACACAGTACATGCTTATGACTCCTAGATATCGAGTCATAAGTACCGGTAATCACTGGAATCAAACTAATACAACTTGCCAAGCTCTTGAAGCGTTGCGGTGTTAAGATCTTAACTTATTAAAGAACATTTACGACCTTGTGGTACCCATATGTGCAAATGGCCAAGATAAAGCCTAATAAATACAGAACCAAGTGGTGAAAAAACTTGTCTAACAGCTTCGGTTATATAGACTTGTTCTTAAGTAACAAACATAATTACGGAATTCTAAAAGTTAACTAATCTGCCAAACTTGACCTAATTTAAATATAGAGAGATTATTATTTAATTTGTTCCAAATGTTTAGTTATATGGTTAAAAAGTATGTCCCAAGAAAAAGTACACGTTTTTGATTTTCTATTAACTGCTTATCAACCGATTCTTTTGAAACTTAACATACTTTTTAATAAAGTTACCAAAAATGTGTTTATAGAAACAAAATGGCGGCAACACAAAAAGCTTCTATGTCTCTATACTTTGTTCCCTTTTAATCTTGTAGGTTTAATTGTTGAACAGCTGTTCGATTTAAAACTAAACAACAATTACATTAAAATAGAAACTTATAACCTAATTCTGATGTGTAAGATTTTATTGTCATTTGTAGTTACAAAATGTTTTTTACAGTAAAGTGTTGTGGATTGGTCGTGGAAGCCAGTTTTTAGTTTGATCACTATGATCTCCTGATTTAATTGTTTGTCGGCTTTTTCTTATGACCTATTTGGAGGAGGCGTACACCCACAGTTTTAACAATTTTGAGGATTGGAAGGGCGTTATCGAAGAGGAAATTCTTTGGCTTCCACATAATTACTTTACGGAGTTATTTGCTATCTGTGTGACGCTGCGAATGGGTTTCAGTTTGTATAAATAAATTAATTTTTAATCTTATTTTCATTGGTTTTTAAAACAAATAATTAGTTTTTAGTTTGTTTTAAAAGAAAATTGTGTTTGCATCAAATTACGTTTAAAGGAACAGCAGTTTTTTCCAATCGTAACAATTGAGGTACTTTATTTCAACCGTTGTTTCATGTGTTGCCGCCATTTTGTTTCTATAAACACCAGTGTGTTGAAATTTTACACAACATGTTTGGTAACGTTATTAAAAAGTATGTTAAGTTTCAAAAAAATCGGTTCTGGAATAAGAAATTAATTAAAAAAATCTTCGTTGGACATTGTTTTAGTTATAACATTTTAATTGATAACATAAAAATGCATTTAAATTACTTTGGATGGAACTTTTAAATTTGTATACTATAAACTGTTTTGTGTGAGCCTATAGATAAGAAGTTTTTTTAAATTATTAATTCCCCTACTCACAGTCCTGTCTTTTGTTTTTCTTTTTTATGTAACGATATTTTTGTCTCTTCTTTTAGGCATTATTAAACATCACTATTTTTTATCGTCATATAATATTCATACAAAAACATTAATATATATAACAAGAACACATTACATGCACAAATATAAAAATAAAATGAATACAATTATATACACGTGTGCTCTCAGTCCTGATTAAGTTATAACTGATGGTAAAATAGGAAAAATAAGTTGGCCTAATTCTTGTATTGAAGGGGTTCAATTTGAATTATATTATCAAAAATTGTGCTGGACTGGAAATGGGTTTTTTCATTTAATAAGTCACTAGGGTCTATTTTTGTGTTTATATTCTTAATATGAGTGTAACTGAGGCAGATTTCAACTGTTTTGCAAATTTCGAACAGGAATAAAAAGAAAAGAAAGACCTGTGAAATTAAGGTATTTCATTTAATTCTGCCAGTGCATTACCTGGCGTAGGGGTTGGCGATCCCACCGCCCGATTGGACTATCAATCGCAAACAGCCAATCCCAGCTTTCTTCATCTTGTTCTGGGAGCTTTTTTTTCTGTAGGCAGCATAACTCCACCACATGCTGTCTCCCTGTTTCTACTCTTTCCTTTTGAAGATCTTCTTTCTTTTTCTCTTCCTTTTGTTTGATTCTTACGTTTCAGCTGAACCTTAATGGTGTCACACGACCCGTGCCTAATGGGGTGAATCTCTGGGGTCTATCCAGCGGAGATGCAAACGGAGCCTCCAGGAGTTAGCCGAGATCCTGGCAGTAAAAAGCCTTGCCTGGGTATGTGTTGACAGTTCTTTCCCTAGCTTCTCGTGGGATCTACATGGATCAACATTAATGATCAAGCTGTAACACAGGAGGCTGCAGCGTCATCTACCATCCAATTGGAATCGGCCACTGAAGAACAGGCTTCCAGTTAGAGTGCATCAAGTGTTTCTAGAAAGGGAGTAGATGAACTCCTTAAAGGTCAACATATACCAGCCTTGTTTGGTACTCTTGATGATGCTATAAAGCAACTCGGTAAACTGAAAGTCCAAAAATCTAATCACATCATTGAAGAAAGAAGTGAGGCTATAATAAAGGCAAACTTTTAAGAAAGTGGCGAAGAATGGTATTTTTCCAATTGGCGAAAGAAGAAAAGGAAACCGGAAGCGGGAATCGTCTCTGGTTCTGAAGGAAGTTCTGAGACAAGGGTAGTTGTGGTTAAATATTGTAGACGCGAATTGACCGCTCCACCTGCTGCCGAGGGACCCTCGAAAGAGGTCAAGGAAAACATAGCATAGGACGGAAGCTTCAGAGCCTTGTTGAGGGCACAGGTATCGGCTTGCCTTGCTAGTAGGTCCTTGGAGTGTACAATATTCTCAGGCTGACGTACAAGGATCTTGAGTCGTTATACCCCAATAATCTAATCTAATCTAGCAGTCCAGTAAAGCAACACGATAATTAAGAAGTTATTATCGAAAAACTATTTAAAATGCTCCCAATTTTGAAATTTTCCAATAAAGTGGTCAAGGTAATAAAAAATATTTACGCCAATTTAAAAAAAAATCCAATAAAAATAGCTTATTATACAGCTGGAGAAGATAAAATATATGTACACACATTATATCACGTCATATTTTTATGTTATGATGGTTATACTGTATGTATGATTGATGGATATTCAAAACTTATTCTGGAATTTATTAATAAGTGTTTATTTCATAACCCTGATTTTCAACTTTTATAATAGTTGGTGAATAATGTCCAAAGGAAATTGGTTAATAATCTCTAAGTTTACGATTCTTACATACCGGGTCTTTCAAAAGTAAATTAAAATGATTGTAGTTTCGTTATTTATTCTCCAATCCTCAAGAAATAATCTTTGTTACGTGCAAATATTGGATTTATTAAAACAGCTGTTGTTATTACTGTTATTTATTTGTTGCCATAGCAACGAGTTTTTCTCATTGTTGACTAATTTCAAATACAGATATATCTAGTTGATGGTAAAGTTGTAATAGTTTACAATTAATTGATTTTTTTTAGTTTCATAACGACTTTACCTTTACAAACATCAATCGCATTGATTCAGTGTTATTATGAAGGTAAACGGAGTTAATCAGCCGGGTTAAGAAAGTTTCAAACTCGGGGGCGTACCGTGCAGCGTAGTCGCGTATAAAAAGCTAGTAAGTTTGAAACCAACAGGGCTGCTAGAGACATGTGGCGGCTACTTCAAACACCCATCTAACAAGTTAAAATTTGGCTTAATGTTAGATTTTTTGTTGTGTTAAATCTAGTTAAATTCTGAAGATATTTGTGTACTTTATTTTGTTCTATGTTAAAAAAAACAAAAAAGCTATATTTAAAGTTTGAACTTAGTTTTGAAAGACCCTGTATTATAGAGTTCAACAGACCGTAGATTCGACATTCACTGATTTATTGATGATCCATCTAAGTTCACAACTAGGCTGATAGCTAGACGGAGCCAACAATAATTTACTTGTTCCTATAACCTCTAATTAAGGTCAAGCCATGCATGCCTTCAATCACGCATATAATGTATATATTGATTGTCATTTGTAATCTTTGATTCTTTAGAGAATTTTTGTTATAATCTTGTTTGTTTTAGGACCGACGGAAGTGATGTTTCGTTTTGATATTTTGCAATCAATACATGACTATAAACACGTCATTCGGCTTACAAAAACTTTGAACGATTTTGACATCCGAGACATTCTTGTACGGACATATATTTGAAGAGATGTTGAACTGTACGTTTTCTTGAGTTATCAGAGACTACAATATTACAAGATTTGATCAATATTGATTTGGTTTTAGTCGAACAATACCCACAAACTTCGAGTGAACATGAAGCGTTTGGCAATATGATTGTATATCAAAAAGGAACAAAATTGATTCAAGAATATATTTTTATTTTTCATCATTAACAATTTGTTATATTTATATTACAACTAAGTACAAACTTATCAAGTAATTTATCTTGCGCAATATATCGTCCCAATAAAACAGTAGCTCGTGAAAATTATTCCAGGATCTCTACTCATCAGACAGATCCACTCGTCATTGACACATTAAGTCACAAGGTTTTGTCCTCTTCAGTCTGCGCTGATCCTGACTAGCGCTGAGGAGCGGCAACACTTCTGCGTCGATAGTCTCTTGTTATGCTTTATGGCACATGTTTTAATCTCTTCTACAACGGTAGGAATTCCCAAGTCACGATGAATGTTATCGTTCCTTACATACCAAGGTGCATTGCAGATGCTGCGCAGTACTTTATTTTGGAATGTTTGTATCATCTTGATATTTGTTTTCTTGGTACAACCCCACAGTTGTATTCCATATGACCAGACAGGTTTAATTACTTGCTTATATAATAGCAACTTATTTTGCAAAGAAAGCTGTGAGTGTCTTCCCATCAACCATTGCATCTTCTTGAATTTGTAATTTAATTCCTTCTTTTTCTTACAAGAATGTAGGCTACACCTATCAGATGTAGACTACAGCTAACAGATGTAGGTTACACTGGTATAGAGGACAGAATATATATATATATATATATATATATATATATATATATATATATTCTATACAGGGTGTTTTGAAATACTTGAACAAACTTCGGGATCGAATTCCTTACATAAACATTAATAAAAAATTTCCAATAAAACATGTGTTTTAGGCAATCCCCCCATTTTGTATTTTTACACAACAGAATAGCTTTTAAAGTAGATAAGGTATTGAGTTCAAATTTGGGTATACACAATCTTTATGTAATGTTTTACAAGTGTGCAAAAAATGAAAACTGTATTTGTATTATTTTCAAAATGGTGGCCGTTTTGTTTCTTTCTTAACTACAAAATAAAAATGAGTTTTTGATTTTTTTTTCTGTAAGCCAAAATATAATTGAGTTATTGACAAAAAACTGAAAAATTATTTTCTCTATAATTATCTACAACACCTAAGATTTGTTTAGAAGCAACTTTTTAAGGTTATTATTTTGTTTTAAATTCTGATAATTTAAAAGAAATAATGTTCCTTCTAAGCTAATATTAGGTGTTGTAGACAATTATAAAAAAATTATGTTTTCAGTTTTTTATCAGTAATTGGACTATTCTTTGACTTACAAAAAAAAAAAAAAGAAAAACTCATTTTATTTGTAATTAAAAGAATAAAAGTTTTTGTCTCTTGCAATGTGTTTTTTTTTTTTTAATTAATGGTTTTCAAAATTGAACTATTTTTATAGCTATCATTTTGAAAATAATGCAAACACAGTCTTCATTTTTTGCACGCTTGTAAAACAATAAATAGAAAAGCATGTACCAAATCTGAACTCAATATCGTATCTATTTCAGCTGTTTTTTTTTTGTTTTTTTTTGTAAAATAAAAAATAGCGGACTGTCTGAAAATGAAATGGTTTCGGACATCTTATCATAGGAACGTTTTTATTTATTTATATGTATAAAATCAGCTCCCGAAGCTTGTCAAAGTATTTCAGAAACACCCCGTATACATGTGTGATATAGTAAAATTAAGCTTAGCTTACAGTAATATAAAATAATTTTGTTAATTTTAATTTAGATTGTTAGTTCATTTTTAGCAAGTGTTGTAGTAAAAAGCACTCTATTCAATGTACTATACTAATATATAAAAACACAAGACTAAGAGATGTAGCTGGAATCAAGAGAGACAATTTAAACAATTTTTGAACTTATTTTGAGGAACCAAGACTTACGTGTGAGTTCATAAGGTGGCGTATTTTCACCCGCATTCTGAAGTTAATTAGTCAGTCAGCATCAGGGTGTGTTGGAAATGCATTATACAGGATGTTCAGAAAATGTTGAGCTACAACCAAAGTCAAAATATAGACAAAAGATCCTATAAACATATGTCTGGAAACGTTTCTTTTTCCTTCCGTCAGCTATTTTATGTTTTTTGATAAATAAGTATAGCTTTTGAAAATATTAAAATTTCGATTCGAAGTTTGGTACACACTTTTTTTTATGTAGCGGTTTACCAGTATACTAATGGTAAAATTTTATCTTATTCATTTTTAAAATGGCGGCCGTGTACATTTATTGAAACGTTAATGGTTTAAGAGATATTCAATATTAAAAATTTTAAACCATCACCATTTCGACAATTTGCAAAATAAAGTTTTGATTGTTGATAAACTGATAACAATGTAGCATGAAAAATGTGTATACCAAATTTCGACTCATAATCTTAATAATTTTAAAAGCTATAATTATTTTTTCAAAAAACACAAAATGGCCGACAGATGGAAAACGAAAGGTTTCGAAACATACTTTATTCCTTTATTTTGAGGCATATTATCACCACTTAAAGTTTGGCACGACATTTTTTGAACACTGTAAAATATAAAACAAAAATCATAAAAATTTGAAAAGCTACAGTTCAATACTAATATATCTCCCATAAGGAAAAACGCAGTCTAAAAACGTTTACACATAAAATTAGTACAGAGATAATTTTGGAAGTGTGAGAAAGTTAGTGCAATATTTATAAACATTTTTTACGTACAACATAAAGTACAACTTGCAAATCACTTAATCACTTCACGCAATAAGTGTGGAAGATAAAAGAAGACAGTGTGTTGTGCGGTGGGACAGATGTGGTTACTGATTCAACCAATCAAATGTATTCTAAATTACAATGGATTTAATCTACACGTGTAGCAGTTTATGTAAATAGCTTAATCTACCTTAAAACATATATCCCAATGAAACAATACAATCAAATCCCGTTATACGCTCTGCATTTAATGACAAAAAGAGAGAATACCTTAACTCGAAATTAATATTGAGTAATCGTCTAGTGTAAATAATTTCACATTGCGTCTATTTTGTTTCAATTTTCCTCTCTAAAGCAAAATATTTTTTCTACAGCTGTGTCTAAAATGCTCATTTACAATTCTAAAACCTGATCAGGTTCTAACTGTTCAGGGTAGATGGTTAGGTTAGATTAGGTTATATTAGATTGATACGAACTTCAGTATTAGTGGACAGGTTACAAAGATTATGCATAAACGTATCGTATGTTTGTATTATATACGTCAATCTATCATTGTTTAAACACATTTATATGTATTGTGTTTATAATTTTTGATATTAATAGTGTAATTTTTTTCAGGCATTATGAGTACTTAACAATAATTACCAGTTTTAATGGGACAACGTTTTCAAATGGCTGAAATGATTTCTAGATGTTTGGATCTGACGATGACGGTTTAACTGTCGAAACCAGTCATCCACAAGAATGAAGTTTGGATTTATGACGGAAAAATTAAGGTAAAAAACCTATAATATATTCATCTAACTGTTCAGGTTAGGTTAGGTTAAAAAAACTGATTACTTCTCAGAAAATATTGATTCTACTGAAATTAACATTGATTAAATATGATTATTTATCACGCAGAATAAACCAGCTGATCAAGGTTTATTATTGTCAAGTTGTCCGCTTAACTAAACAGACTCAGATAACCTCAAATTCGTTAATTCGTATGGTTGCTCAGTTCAAAGCTGGAACACGATTTTGAAATGGACAGTTTTGTATAGTTCTCACGTAATCTTAAAATAATAAAACAGTAGGAAATATAACATATACTACTACAGTTCTAGGAATTGTATGGAATTCCAGTGTAAAATGTCTTTATCGCTCTTTTATGTGTCGGGCGGTAACTTCTTTATGTATATAAATAAATATTGAAATGTGTTTTAATTATCATTAAGTACAGTACACTGACCAAATAGCATACCACAGTATTTCAAAGTTATTTATAGTTTCCTTATATTACAATTAAATCAATTTTATAATTAAGAATTTTCTCTTCGTTCGCGTCAGTAATCTGGTAACTATACGAATTAGATTTTTTTGAGAAGTCAAACTTCGAAATAAACTTTGTAGGCACGGTCTGATTTGTAGAAATTGTAGACAAACCCTTTTACAATGTGGTCAAGGTGTCGAAAAAAATAGTTAGAATTTGTAATTTATGCACATTCCACGATAAAAAGACAAAAGCAAAAAGGGGCTGTCTAATTTTAGCACGAGTGAATGGATAGCTCAAAAATATCTTGTCATTTGGGAGATTTTATTCGGTTGCTTATTTTACGAGAAATTTCATTGTCTTCAATTAAATTGTTCAACCGTTATATATATATATATATATATATATATATATATATAGGCCTATATATATATATATATATAGTTTGAAAAAATATTCAACTTGTTCCAATTATCCGTTTCAAAATGGCGGGCATCTAAAAATTTGAAATTAAAATAACTTTAAATGAATTTATTATTTAAATGTAAAATATTTAAATGGCAGCCATTTTGAAACAGTTTATTGGAACAAGTTGAAACTAGGTCTTTACATTGATGGCTACACTACAAATTTTCAACTTAATCGGTTAAGCCGTTCAAGAGATATCACTTATTTAGTAAAACAAAAAAAGCAGATAGCCATGTCTGTAGATATTTTTATAGGAACTTTATTAATTTATTTTGACCCTTATAAACAACCCTTGAATTATCTCCGCGCATTACAGAAACATCCTGTATGCGATTCATGGAGATGTTCAGACACTTTGGGAACTCATTCTAAATGTAACAATAAAGAAACAAATTTACTTAAATGTAAATCCGAAAACGCTTGGTTCCCGTCTGTCAGCCATTTTGTTTGTACAAAAAAATTACGACTATGGAAATAGATAAGAAATTGGGTTCTAATTGTGGTAAATGTGTTATTTATGTCAAGTTTTACAAATGCACCAAAAACGACTTTATTTTGTATTCTTTTCAAAATGGAGGCCGTTTAATGTATCGAAAACAGTTAAATTAAAAAGATAAATATTTTAGTTTCTAATAACAAATATATTGTTGTTTTATTTTTTCTGTAGTTCAAAAGATAACTGATTTATCGACAAAAGATTTCCTAATTTTTTTTTTTTTATAGAAACCCTTCTAAGTTTTAGAACTTTAGTTACACCACCTAAAATAAATTAGTCTAAACTAATTAAAGGTAAGCCTATTAGAAAGTTGTGCGTGTTGTAGACAATTACCAAGAAATTTTGATTTTAGTTTCTTGTCTTATAGTATGTCCGGGCGTGACAATCCCTAGAGAGCCAAGCTCGATTTACACATTCTTGTATTCTAGGGTTAAATCCCACTCTATAAACTTTCCTATCAGGTTTCTCTTGACCAACTCTTGTAAAATTTCCAATCAGAGTATATTACGAGGTTAGGGGTGGTTATTTAATTTTTTCCCTTCTTTTTTTTATAAAACAATAATGACCGACAGGTTTTTTCCTTTTAAACAACAAAGAAAAATAATTTATATATACAATATAGATTAAAAATAAATGGTGAAACGAAATGAGCACATTAGGAGAGTTGAATATATAAATAATTAATGCTGCGATGTATAGGTGGTGAATAACCAGAGATTCCACACAATACTAATAGTTATTTGTGCAACTAGTGAGCAAAGTGGCACTTTTTTAAACGAGAGAAAAATGTTGTCGCTCGAGGCTTGCCGAGTGCGTCAATTTTATCGAGTTTAAAAAAGACACTTTGCTCACGAATTGCACATTATACTTTGTCTACAGTTGTTTTTTTTGTGACAAAAACAGTTCATACTGGCGGTCGTACTTTTTCCTTGATTTGACAGGAAGGAGATTTAGTACAACGTGTTAGCTTTTTCCGCTAATTTAGGCGGGGTATTTGACAGGTTTTCATCCTCTGAACTGTCCATATTTTAAAACTAACTACACAAAATACAGCAGTAGTGCTAAACAACACATCAACACTGAGTAGAAGTTCTCACGTCAAAACTGAGGTTATTTATGAATATTACAAATAACTTAGGTGTATTGTTGAGGAAACGGGATTGCCAACTTCAAAACTCGGCAAACGAAAAATACTCTCCGTGTACATACACTGTCAATCATCTTCATGAATAATTACTACCTTTTTCAACTTTAAAACGTTGTTTTGTTGTTTATTTATGTTATTTTACATGTAAGAATTAATCTAACCTACATACGGGACATTTCCTGTATATTATAAATCAATTCAAATAAACTTAACCTAAATTTCGTTTTGTTCAGTTGCCATTCGGAGTGAGCAAAGTAGTGGGCAAAGTGAAACTGTTGAGAAATCAGCTGTTTTGCAAACTAATTTAAATGAACAAAATGCAACTTTGTCAACAACTGTAGACAAAAGATATTTAATCATTACACAGTAGACACAGAGGGACACACATTTTGGCAGTCGTGCAACTTTGTTCTGATATTCCCCAAATTGTTTGACTATGAAATAAACTATCACGTGATTACTGCTGTGCGTGACGCGAAATTGTGTTGTCATTCGAAGGGTTTACAGATATGTAAAGTTTGTAAACAGTTATTAGTTTCACAAAACTTAATTAAAGGAATATGACTGTTTGCAAATAACAAAAGTTGCCTAGTCGAAATATGTAAAGTGAAATGTTTCATTTTATAAGAGTGATAAAGTGGAGTACTAGTGGATCAACTCGTGCAATAGTGGTACAACAATCAGATAGTGTAGTTAGACATTTTGAAATTACGTACGAGTCATCTGGAGAAGTATTACGTGAAGGAATAATTAACAACACTCTTTGTGGCAGTGAAAATCCAAGGCTTGTTTTAGAACTGAATAGGAATAGTCCAAAAGTTGACGAGTGCTGCGGTCTAATGTACAACAAAAACCACGTTCGTTTTTGTTGAATAAACAATGTCTGGAATTATCTATCTGGGTATGGATTGAACTGTATGCAGTGCCTCAATTAAAAGAGTTCCAGCCATGGATAGTGTTTCAACAGGACGAGGCACTACCGCAATGGCTTCGGATGTGAGAGATTTTCTTGAAATTTTTCCCAATCTATGGTTTGTTGAGATGGGCTAACAACTTGCCCTCCCCGCTTATCGGATATCACACTTCTGGATTTTTTGCCAGTGCAGATATATAAAAGACATTGTGTATGCTACACCTGTTCCTGATATAAGCACGTTGAAGAGAAGAATTTTGTAAATAAAACTTTATTTGTTTTACTTTTCTTTATAAAAAAAGTTTTATTTTTTAACCTTGCTCATTTTAATTTGAACACACTTTACAATCAGTCCAGGACTCGGTATTTATTAAATTATCAGAGCTCCGCTGTATGCCTATAAAAACAATATTCTTACTAGATTGTATTAATGGACATCCAGGACTACGTGCTGTAATATAACAATAGTTTTGTAATAATATTACACTGTAACACGGTTAAGCTATTCACTAGACAGAAGGGAACACAAGAACACGTTGCTCCTTGGCTACGTGATTTGTAGATCTAAAGATACAAAGGTTTAGTTTTGTACGGTTATAGTTTAAACATTAAGATATGAAGTTGTAATAATAAAGGAAGAGATACTGCTCTATAGAAAAGTTTTGAAAAGTTCGCGTTATCTTCACAGTAAAATATATCGGCTTTCTTCTTGATTTAAATTAAAACATTAAAATAATAACAGTTTACTTGCTTGGAAAATCTTATCCCCAATCACACCCCTACTATATTGATTTACTAATTCGTCACAATTTAAAACCAAATTATTGCAGAAAAATGATCCCTGAGAACTCAGATGAAAGGAAAATACATCCTTGAGTAATGGTAATTATATAGAGCAGTTGGTACAGCTAATTTAAAAAAAAATCCTTTACTAAATACTTTATTTTTTAATGCGGAATTCTTTTATTCAAAGAAAAATTTTAATTTAAAAACTACAGAATCTACGCATTTATAGGTTATGTTCATATAGGAATGTTAATCACTATGATTTGACGCATGCGCATTACATCATTACTATCACCAACACGTTTTACAAACGTCAGATTTGGCTTGGTGGTTATATATAATGACAGATTTGGCCTGGTGGTTATATATAATGACAGATTTGGCCTGGTGGTTATATATAACGACAGATTTGGCCTGGTGGTTATATATAATGACAGATTTTATAATGTACCAAATCCCATCTTAAAATTATCATACAAAAACAATCATAGCCTACCATTAGTAAGTCATACCTAACCTATTGTAAACAAATGTTCAGATGAATTTAGCCAAATAATTATAAAAATTGTTACCAAAACTTTAGATAATATAAATTTACCAAAAAGTAGAAACCAACAAATGTAGTAAACACCATATTTAAAAAATATTTATAAACTGTTAGCAATGAATGTGCAAAGTAGGCCTAACCTACAAATAGGCTAAATGAAAATCGTATGCCAAGATTAATAAAAACAAAACATTTTTATTAAAAACCATTCTAATTGAATACATGTAGAAATATATGTTTAGTTAACATAATAAGAGAAGTAAAGTTCAAAATATCAGCAAAGCACTTGTAAACAATCACTATGTATTGGAAACACTCAATCCAAATCCAGGTCACGTCATTTACAAAACACCGATTCCAAAAACAAACTGTCTCAGAATTATATTCACTAATAGATATGTAACACGATATTATCTGTCACAGTTAGTATTATATAAACTTGTAAAATCACAATAGAATAAGAGTTCACTAAACTTTTAAATAGAAATATGATAATTTGTAAATAACTAGTTGTAGACTTGAACAGCTGTTAGATTATATTTAGAAAAAGCGAAAAAGCCATCTTGCAAATTCGCGGAATAGTACATAAACAATCTATTACTTTCAAATATCAATTTTCAAATATTTGTAAGTCAAAGTAAAATTTAATTGAACCATGATCTCAAAATTGAAACAAAACTATAAGATACTAAAGTGCACTTAACTATCTACATAAATGTGATTAAATATCGTAAATGTTGATGGAAAACGTAAGAAATAGATCCTTCAACCAATGAACGAACGAGTCCAGAAGGTTTACAAAAACAACGAGACCACGTGACAACAATCGACCAATCACAAGAGTAAGATGGCGTGGAACAAAATTGAATATGCAAGTCCCGGGAGGTATGAAGAAACCGCGAAAAACGTAAGCGTCAGTTTGGAAAAGGGACGCATCCAGACAGCCAAAGGAGGAAGATGTACATTTGGCGTGTGTGAATTTTTTATATATAGTTTCGTTTTTTATCAAATAAAGTGAAAGTGATTTAAAAAATATACAATTGGTAGTATAAACTTAATTAAATAAGAAAACAATTCACAGAATATAAAGAATCCAATTTTAAAATAATTACAAGAGGCAAGAAAGATTAGCCTAAATTCAAATCATTGTTTTGAGATCACCATTTTTTTTATTTAGTCCTCTTTTCATATATAACTTCAATTTTAAATAGATATGCGTTTAGTGGTTAATTTAAATCAGCCAGCTCGAGTTCCCCACCCGAGATAAGATATAGACTATGCAAAATGTTATTTTAAATTGCAGAACTGTATAAATTTGTGTTTAACTATTGTAAATAAAGTTAATTAATTTTCTGAAAATGGAAAGAGACTAAAAATCCAATTTTCTTAATTCTCTTCCAAACATATCATTATATTTATTATAAATTGGCAAATTGTAATAAATGAGTCAAAGACACCAAAATATAATTTTTAAATTAATTTCTACAATCGAAATATATTAAAACAAATTTTTATAAATTGGCATCCCAACGTGTTGGCTGAATTAAATTGAATTTTGCAAATTGGCTTTAATTTAATTAGTTAGTAAGAAAGATATAAAATTGAATTTATAAGTAAGACTTTTGCAATTTTAGATTTAGAATATATATGTAAAATTAGTTAATAGATTTATTTAAACATTGTGAATCAATAGAATAACTCTAAAGACACTTAGTATTACATCATAGTTTCAAGATTTTGAAATATTAGAGATAGCCTATATGTTACTATTTAAGTGAAATAATTAGGCCTAGAATATAATAGTATATGTGTTAAAATATCTAAGTGTTAATCATCATAACTCATAAAGCAATCCACAATAATAATAACAATTATCCCTAGATATATTTAACCAATATGAACCCATCTCAAGAAGAGACTCCTAGATATAATTTACGAGAAACTATTAAACCCAGTGAAAAGGCACAAGAAGGCCAATTAAAAACTTTAAGGCAACCTACTTTAACCGAAACCGAAGAAATTAGTAACCAACAAGAATCCACCATGGAGACACCTAACCTAAATGCTAATACAGAACCAGAAACACCTTTAGGCCAAAATCAATCAACCCTTTTAGAACAAATGACAATGCTAATCCAAAATTTACAATTAAATATGGACCAAAAATTTAAACAAAATCAAATAGAAAACCAAACTTTTATTAGAGATAACTTTAAAGAAATACGAGGTGAACTAGAGGATGTTAAAGAATGTCTAGCTAGCCAAATAAATAGGGTAGAGACACAATTTACTAGCAAGTTAGCAGGAGTCGAACAGGCCATTGAGAATAATAATAAAAGAATAGTAAATATAGAAACCAGGTTAGACGAAACAATAAACAAGCAAATCTTAACTGAATCCTTAAATAAGCAGGAATTAATATTGGACAATAAGATAGAACAGAATAAAATTAGTGTAATCCAAGAGGTACAGAATATAATAGCAGAATTACCTAAACCTAACCTCGAAGGTCAAATACCCACACCTATCAATGTTATTTGTAACGCAGCAAACCACGACAATAACATTAACCCTACACTGCCTCGTTTCAACGGAAGACAAGCCAACCCTAATGAGTACCTATATCGAATGACTCGTTATTATGAAAGAATAACTAACAGGAAAATAAATCAAATAGGAGATAGTCAGGACTGCCTATTCGATATAATTGAGAATAGCCTCGAAGGAAGTGCCGCTAGATGGTGGCAGTTAATAAAAAATGATGTATACAACTTCCAACAATTCAGCACCGAGTTTTTGTCAAAATTTTGGAACCGAGACGTGCAAAGAGGAACTAGACAAAAATTGGAGTTTGAGCAGTATAGGCCTGGAGGAAAATTGTCCAGGAGTGAATATTTCATAGATAGAGTGTTGACAATGAAGTCTATGATACCACAGCCTAAAGAAGAAGATATCATCGCAATATTAGTCGAACACTTTGACCAGCGAATACGAGATGCTCAACGTGTCCAAAACATCACCAGCATTAAGGAGTTTGCTGATCTTCTACAGAGAGAAGACACAGAGGAGGCCAACGCGGATATAAGAAGAAGGAATAATGCAAGCCCAAGAGGAGGAGCTACGAACCAGTCCAACCGACAGAGCCAACCAAATTATTATCAGAACAGATATCAACATCAAAATCAACATTTTAAGCCTAATTCAGATCAAAATAGTAAATACAGGACTCCAAGAGACCATCCTTACCGCAGTGGACCAGGATACAACCAACCACCTCGACCAAATTATTATCAAAACAGACCACCATACCAGCAAAACAATCAACGATATGGGCAACAACAACAACAGTCTAGACCGTACGAGCGAGAACCAAGACTTATACAGAGCAACTTCAGATTATCACCACAGCAAAATTCAAGGCCCAACTATCACAACACCAACAATGAGTCATACCAGGAGAGAAGACCGAATGCCTATCCAACACCAGAACAACAGAGGCTGTGCCAACTCATCGCAACGACAACGAAACCAGCAATATCAACCCGAACTGAACCGACAATGGAAACCAGCACAGAACCATCAGCGTTAAACTCCAACGCACTGGTTTAGGAAGTAATAATCAAGAAAATCATGGCCGTACAGGTGAAACAGAGAGCTATCCATCAAATAACACTTCACCACCTACACCAGTGCCTATAATTAAAAATAATTTCGGAAATATGCCAACCTACATAGATAATACAAGCAATGTCAAAATTACAATCTCCAATCTTTATTGTGATAGGGACTTTCTTCTAACAGAAGACGCAGATAAGGAAGATCAAACACCTCTAATGAACAACAAATGTCCAGAAATAAACATCACCTTAAATGGAATAATAACAAATGCTTTGATAGATACGGGAAGTACCATCTCTTGTATCTCTGAAAATTGGTTTCAGGATAATAAAATTAATTTAGGGCATTTCGAGCAGTTACCAGTAAGCAATACCCATATAACAACAGCTTTAAACAATAAGTCAAAGAGAGTTTCACAAATAATATTTTTACAAGCAACCATCCAAGGACTAGAGTTTGATGCTCAGTGCATTGTAGTGCCACATTTAATCAAAGACTGTATTTTAGGAATAGATATGATAAGGAACTTGAGAATGAATATAAACTTCGACGATAATGAAATAATACTCATGAATAGAGAAAACAAATCATTAAAAGTTAAGTTTGAAAGTGAGACAAATGAATCAGCAAAATGCAGAATAGTATATTATAATGAAGACGCATATGAATGTAATGAAAGTAATCAAACCAAGCTTGAGAATAATAATAATCCACACTATAGCGAAATTTGCGAAATGTTTAGAGAGAATAGTAAGCTCAGCCCACTGGAAAAAACAAAAATAATCAACTTAATATCTAAATTTAAAACCATCTTTACAGAAAAACCAGGACGTTGTAATTTATACCAACATAAAATTAGAGTAGATAGACCAGATCATTACTGTGCCCAAAGCTATCCAATACCAATTAATTTTCAAGAAGCAGTTGCAAGCGAAATAAACAGCATGCTCGAAGAAAAGATTATAGAAGAATAAAACAGCCCTTACGGCAATCCAATTATTATAATTAAGAAGAAAACTGGCCATATTACAAAGCGAAACCTGTACAGACCACCAATAATGATGAACAGCTATAAATTATCATCACCAGATGTGAAGAAAACAAAATATTAAAAACAACCCCATTTGAAGGCATAATGTGATAAACTATAAACAAACAAAGTGTTACCCAAAACCTACAATATGTTTTATTTATGTACAACATGTTTCAATATTAACTTTATACTGTGTTTCATATGAACTACGTTTCCATTTAATTAAGTGTTCCCATGATAAACTGTGTTCCCCATTATTAACTATGACTTTCCCCAGATAAACAATGTGACGTAAACAAAGTGAATTTTCATGTAATCTGTGAAAGAACATGACCCAGTGTGTACATATCCAAATATAAAAACATATATTCCAACATTCCATATTCCCAATCTACGAACCTGTATACCAAATAACCTCAACAACAAAGTGACAAATTAGACAATTATATAAACAAATGTGTTCTCCATCCAATGTTCCCCTATCCCTTATGAACTATAATCTTACGATGAACAATGTAAATCTTAAACCCCATACAAACAGTGATAGTAAAATAAATATGTATTCCCTATATTATGTGTTGAACTTATGAACTGTATTAAAATGTTATTTCCCTTGTTATTTATGTTCCAATATTTAATTTGTTAGTAATAAGAATTTGTCATGTTAGACAACAAGTTGTTATTATCGTTAGTTATTAATTTAAGATGTGATTTTGTCCATGCAAAATAATTTATGCTACAGAATTTCCGCAAAATTAATTTGAAGGGCATTTATAATGTACCAAATCCCATCTTAAAATTATCATACAAAAACAATCATAGCCTACCATTAGTAAGTCATACCTAACCTATTGTAAACAAATGTTCAGATGAATTTAGCCAAATAATTATAAAAATTGTTACCAAAACTTTAGATAATATAAATTTACCAAAAAGTAGAAACCAACAAATGTAGTAAACACCATATTTAAAAAATATTTATAAACTGTTAGCAATGAATGTGCAAAGTAGGCCTAACCTACAAATAGGCTAAATGAAAATCGTATGCCAAGATTAATAAAAACAAAACATTTTTATTAAAAACCATTCTAATTGAATACATGTAGAAATATATGTTTAGTTAACATAATAAGAGAAGTAAAGTTCAAAATATCAGCAAAGCACTTGTAAACAATCACTATGTATTGGAAACACTCAATCCAAATCCAGGTCACGTCATTTACAAAACACCGATTCCAAAAACAAACTGTCTCAGAATTATATTCACTAATAGATATGTAACACGATATTATCTGTCACAGTTAGTATTATATAAACTTGTAAAATCACAATAGAATAAGAGTTCACTAAACTTTTAAATAGAAATATGATAATTTGTAAATAACTAGTTGTAGACTTGAACAGCTGTTAGATTATATTTAGAAAAAGCGAAAAAGCCATCTTGCAAATTCGCGGAATAGTACATAAACAATCTATTACTTTCAAATATCAATTTTCAAATATTTGTAAGTCAAAGTAAAATTTAATTGAACCATGATCTCAAAATTGAAACAAAACTATAAGATACTAAAGTGCACTTAACTATCTACATAAATGTGATTAAATATCGTAAATGTTGATGGAAAACGTAAGAAATAGATCCTTCAACCAATGAACGAACGAGTCCAGAAGGTTTACAAAAACAACGAGACCACGTGACAACAATCGACCAATCACAAGAGTAAGATGGCGTGGAACAAAATTGAATATGCAAGTCCCGGGAGGTATGAAGAAACCGCGAAAAACGTAAGCGTCAGTTTGGAAAAGGGACGCATCCAGACAGCCAAAGGAGGAAGATGTACATTTGGCGTGTGTGAATTTTTTATATATAGTTTCGTTTTTTATCAAATAAAGTGAAAGTGATTTAAAAAATATACAATTGGTAGTATAAACTTAATTAAATAAGAAAACAATTCACAGAATATAAAGAATCCAATTTTAAAATAATTACAAGAGGCAAGAAAGATTAGCCTAAATTCAAATCATTGTTTTGAGATCACCATTTTTTTTATTTAGTCCTCTTTTCATATATAACTTCAATTTTAAATAGATATGCGTTTAGTGGTTAATTTAAATCAGCCAGCTCGAGTTCCCCACCCGAGATAAGATATAGACTATGCAAAATGTTATTTTAAATTGCAGAACTGTATAAATTTGTGTTTAACTATTGTAAATAAAGTTAATTAATTTTCTGAAAATGGAAAGAGACTAAAAATCCAATTTTCTTAATTCTCTTCCAAACATATCATTATATTTATTATAAATTGGCAAATTGTAATAAATGAGTCAAAGACACCAAGATATGATTTTTAAATTAATTTCTACAATAAAAAATATTAAATATATTTTTTATAATTTGGCCTGGTGGTTATATATAATGACAGATTTGGCCTGGTGGTTATATATAATGACAGATTTGGCTTGGTGGTTATATATAATGACAGATTTGGCCTGGTGGTTATATATAATGACAGATTTGGCCTGGTGGTTATATATAATGACAGATTTGGCCTGGTGGTTATATATAACGACAGATTTGGCCTGGTGGTTATATATAATGACAGATTTGGCCTGGTGGTTATATATAATGACAGATTTGGCCTGGTGGTTATATATAATGACAGATTTGGCTTGGTGGTTATATATAATGACAGATTTGGCCTGGTGGTTATATATAATGACAGATTTGGCCTGGTGGTTATATATAACGACAGATTTGGCCTGGTGGTTTTATATAACGACAGATTTGGCCTGGTGGTTATATATAACGACAGATTTGACCTGGTGGTTATATATAATGACAGATTTGGCCTGGTGGTTATATATAACGACAGATTTGGCTTGGTGGTTATATATAATGACAGATTTGGCCTGGTGGTTATATATAACGACAGATTTGGCCTGGTGGTTATATATAATGACAGATTTGGCCTGGTGGTTATATATAATGACAGATTTGGCCTGGTGGTTATATATAATGACAGATTTGGCCTGGTGGTTATATATAACGACAGATTTGGCTTGGTGGTTATATATAATGACAGATTTGGCCTGGTGGTTATATATAATGACAGATTTGGCCTGGTGGTTATATATAACGACAGATTTGGCCTGGTGGTTATATATAATGACAGATTTGGCCTGGTGGTTATATATAATGACAGATTTGGCCTGGTGGTTATATATAATGACAGATTTAGCCTGGTGGTTATATATAACGACAGATTTGGCCTGGTGGTTATATATAACGACAGATTTGGCCTGGTGGTTATATATAACGACAGATTTGGCCTGGTGGTTATACATAACGACAGATTTGGCCTGATGGTTATATAAAACGACAGATTTGGCCTGGTGGTTATATATAAGACTGATTTGGCCTGGTGGTTATATATATTATAACGGCAGATTTGGCCTGGTGGTTATATATAACGACAGATTTGGCCTGGTGGTTATATATAACGACAGATTTGGCCTGGTGGTTATATATAACGACAGATTTGGCCTGGTGGTTATATATAACGGCAGATTTGGCCGTTTATAGTCACCTGGCTAAACCTGTCGTAGGTTTGGTGAGGACAATAATTTTACTTACCTTAATATATAAGGCGATATAATTTCACAGCCGCTAGGAAGAAATGTTGGAGGAGTGATATCATTTCACGTTACCTATGATCACAGATACAGTATAAACATTGCAATTTATTTACTAACGTACGAGACACGAATGTGAAAGAATTGCCATTATGTCTAACCTATAAATAGGCGGAAAAAGTTCGGTGAAAAAGTGAAACCCGTATTGGAAAAAATAATTTATATTCCTAAGAAGCAAGATATCTTGTAAAGGAGTTTAAAAAGAAATTAACCAAAATTAGCTGTACCATCTGTTATACATAATTACCATAGAAACAATTTTTTATTAAAAAAGAACAAAATAGCAACAATCCCCCCCCCCCCTATATAATTGAACTAAACAATTTAACTTGTTTCAATCTTTTTGAGAAAAATGAGCACTGAGGATTTTATGATAATTAAAATAATATGTTTTATCAAAACTAAATATCAAATTGTATCATAATAGGGTGGGAAAGACAATTAAAAATAAATTTGTATTAAATAAGAATTAAATTGCTTCACATTTAGATTTCTAGTTTACGCTTTTTATCAGTGTGCTTAAGGGGTTCAGTCATATTGAGTTGGGGTGAGAAACTCCGGTAGAAGTTTCTTCTCGTAGTCTTGGGTTAGAGCCTTCTTTTAATCTTTCTTATAAGTTCTCTTTTGACCAACTCTTGTTCTTTTCGACCCTAACGCTATTAGAGTGGTAGGGGTTTCATTTTTTATCCTTTCCTTTTTTTGTATAAGGCGATGATGACAGTGTTCTCCTTTGATAGAATCTTCTAATCTTCTTCAACCGAATTCACCTTTCGTCTATTTGTAATAGATTTAAAGTTGAACAGGGAAATTACAATGAACAGATTATTTACAAAAATAGTAAATGACAAGTAGCTAAAGGTAATTGTTACCTGAAAAGTACCCAATGCGACCATTACTGATAAATACTTCATCTTTTTTATTACAAAAACTACTAAATTTAACACTCTATCTATATAGGAACGTAAGAAATTTATAAGGCATACTGAATTAATATATTATTAATATAATATTTATTACGTAGAATAAAACCCGTTTAATACAAAATAGTTTATTGCATTCAAGGGTATGTTTGTTGCTGCACAGTTGAACTGAAGGGTAGTTGTGCAATGTTATTTAAAAACTATAATGAAATAAATTATTTATATCTCGAGCATAATTATGTATATGAATTATTGAAATGCATTGTTTAATAACTGTTTATCATACCAGAAACTAGTCGATTGTTAGGCACAAACTGTTTGAAACGAATTTATAATTTGTTCTGTGCAAATATGAAAAAGTTCAAAATTGTTGCGGTTTTTTTTGATATGGACATCTTCAGGCTATAGATAAGTGTTTGACAAGCTTTCGTTTAATTTGGCAATGCAAAACCAAACAAATAAAATTAAAGGTAAATATTTAAAGGAATAAAAATTATAAAATCTGTTTTACAAGATTTGTTAAAATAAGATGCATATTTATAAACAAGTTATTGTTTCAATATATTTGACATTAAATAACTGTTATTATGAGGATAAAACAAAAGTAGATTTATAACTATTGCAGAAGTTGTTCATAGATCACAGATTTCATGAGTATATTAAGGGTATCTAGTTAGATGGCTTTCAAATAGCAATTGGATTACAAATTTGCTATCTAAACTTGGAGTAATGCTTTGACAATTGATAATGGCTTTTAAAATATTTTTAAATCTACGTAAATACTTTAATACTTTTATCGTAGGACGGTGGACTTCTTTGTAATAAGTTATAAATAAATCTAACAAGATGATATATATATATATATATATATATATATATATATATATATATATATTGATTTTCTATTAATTGTTTATTCCCCAACCGATACTTTTACAACTTTACAACCTTTTTAATAACGTCATCAAAAATGTATGGAAATTTCAACACACTGGTTTTTATAGAAAGAAAATGGCGGCAACACAAAACAACTTCTATGCTTCAATACTTTTATGATTTTTACTCTTGAAGATTTAATTGTTGAACAGCTGTGTCGATTGAAATTAAAAACAGCTGTTCGATTCAAATTTGTGGTAAAATTATTAAAAAGTATTTAAAGTTTAAAAAATCGGATAAGGAATTAATAGAATATCAAAGGAGTGTAACTATTCGTGGAACAGAAACACTGTATATTAAAGTTTCCAGGTCTAATACATCTCATTAGGACTTACTTGTTCGACCACAGGTTTAGAGTTGACCTAAAGCAAACGAGCAGTAGTTGCAGACAATTCGAGCAGATGTCCCGCAAGGTTGAGCTATTACACACTTTCTGTTCAATTGCAATACTAACGAAGTCATATCCCCTGACGATATAACAACATCATTACAATCTTGGCAATAAAGAGTAAATACAAAATGCATTCAATCATCTAGAATTATGATTAATACCTCAAAAAAGGATGTATCAAAAAGGCTGTGTATACACATTTTAGTAATTTATTAATTAAAAAATATACACTTTTCGAAACAAGTCTAAATTTCCTATTGTTATTTTCTCTATGTTATACGCGGCATATCTCAACGTGTTGGCGTTTATCTCAGCCAAGTTTTGAATAATTACTTCTTTCCGTTACGATTGAAGGTCTTCCTGGTTTCTTGATGTCTCCAACGAATCCGGTAGTTGCAAACTTACTAGCTTTTTACACGGTCCGTCCCTCAAACCGTTGCTAGTATGAAGAGTTCTTAACTCGGCTGACAAACACAGTTCACATTCATAACACTGAATCAATGGGATGTATGTTTGTAAAGGTAAAGTCATGATGTAATAAAAAAATCAATTAATTAATTATAAACTACTACAAGTTTACCACCTACTAAATTAATGTGTTTGAAATTTGTCAAAATTGAGAAAACTCGTTGCTATGGCAACAAAAAAAGCAATGAAATTACAGATGTTTTAATAAATCCTAATTATATCTGTACGCAATAAATTGTTTTTCTTTTGGATTGGACAACAAATAACGAAACTACAAACATTTCAAGTTTTAACCTATTTTTGAAAGATCCGGTATATTCCTTGTACTTAGGCAACTAATTTAATTTTAATGTAGTTTTTTTTTGGTTAACTGTAGATTGATGGAAGTATGACAATGCCTTCTTCAGACTTTATTCTAACATTTACTATCTGTTTCACTTTCTTAAATTATGCACATTGTTTATCTCCCAACTCAAGGTAATTGAATTGCAGAGGTTCTAGTTATCCAAGGAGTTTACGTGTTCCATTCTATTGCCTAATTTGGATCATTAAATATTCAGAATATCTCAAGGGATTGTTCCTCAAAATGTTTAAATTGATTTTCATTTCGAAATTCAGTTAATTAATGTTATTTATATCAGATACCCGTCGAAATTGAATATACAAGGTGTTTTTGGAGGGAAGATCTGAAACTCGTAAATTGTTTCTAGAAAAAAAAAATCACATAAAAATAGGTCTGGAAATGCTTCCTTTTCGTTTGTCGGTCATTTTGTGTTTTTTTTCGAAAAAAATGATGATAACTTTCGATTTTATTAAAGTTTAGAGTTTAAATTTGCTATACATATTTGTTATACTAATTTTAACAAGAAGCAAAATTTTATTTAATACATTTTTTTTTTAAAGGCGACCGTTCAATGTTAAATTTCATAAAAATTATTTATTATACGATAAATGTACGAGAGACAAAATATTTTCCCCTTTTAATGCTAAACAAAATGTTATATAAATGTTTTTTATACAAATTATAAAATTCAAAATATTTTGGTTTTAGACTCATTTTTTGGTGTTGTAGACAATGTTTTCAGCTTTTTATCGCTTACTTGGTTATCCTTCGACTTACAGAAAGAAAACATTTAAACCATTTTATTTGTCGCTAGAAGAGGAAAATATGTATTCACGTGTACATTTTTCGTAAAACGAACGATTTTTGTAAAATTTAGGTAATAAATTTTTGGGTCTTGTTATACTGGTAAAAGTTATCTTAAAATTTATAATTTTTAAAACTATAACTTTTTTTTTATGAAATAAACACGAAATGGCCTACAGATGGAAACGTAGTGTTTCCGAACCTTAACATTTTTTTCCTTCTTATATTAAGTTCTAGAATTAGTTCACGAAGATGTACCTTACTTCCTGAACACCCCGTATATGCAACTAGTAGGGAAAAAGAAATGTGTTGAAAACAGAAATAGCGTCTATACATTAATCGATTAAATTGCCTTACAAATTAGAACTCTTTAACTGAAAGCTAAAAACTCATTCATTTAAGAACAATTGTGCAATAGCTTATAAAAATACGATATGTGTTATTTTCAGTTTTATGCTTAACGGAATACAATAAAAAAAATGAATTTCTGGTTTTAAAGATATTTGAAAATGAGATTTTTTAATATTATTAATGTGGTTGAATAAGATTGAAATTTACTGCTTAATCCTCAGATAGGAATTTGACGCAGAAACTCTTGAAAGAGGGGAAAAAAAGTTGTTTGTTCTAATAAACAGCTAGGGTAACTTTCTCTGTCTCCACCCCTTTCAAAATCAGTTGCTTGTCGTCCTTTGTATAGTGTAGGCTTGTGTTTGGTGGTTTTATATGATCACGTTGTATTTAGCATTGGATGCTCAGTCTAGTTAGGTTATAGATTTAGTTGACCCTAGTCTACTTGTTAAATCAATCACATGCCTAGAGGAGAACTTCAGAGGTTTAATATGAATAGTTTATTGCACTCCAGAGACTTTTTGTTGAAGGGTAGTTGTGTGCTGTTAATTAAATTACTGAGCCGATATAAATCACTGAGAGACAAATTATGACGCCTCTGCTAGATTCTGAATTATAGAGTCACGTGTATAGTTGTAGAAATGTTCCTGTTTATTTGAATTGTCCTCAAGAGAGATAAAAAAAAAAGTTCAATCCAAGACGAGTGTGACAACGTCTTATGTTCAACCAAGAAGAAGAAGAAGAAGAAGAAGAAGAAGAAGAAGAAGAAGAAGAAGAAGAAGAAGAAGAAGAAGAATTTTTTAACAGTTTACTTCATAACAATCTGACAAGTGAAATAAATATATTGTTGAAATAATATGATTGTAAATAATTGAAGGAAGCATTTCAACATCTTAAACTTTTCCAACAATAAATGTTTCTTTAGGATTATTATCCTTTCACTAAATTATACAGAATATTTATCTCCCAGCTCACGTAATTTGGACACAGAGATTCGTACCAAAGGATTTTACGGTTTCCCTTCTTTTGCCTAATTTAAACCATTAAATATTTAGTCTTAACTGAAAGGAATTCTCAACAATGCTGCTTTTCCTTTTGTTGAGAGGCTTTCGTTAGATAAATTATTAGTTTTGTAACGTGTGTCTTTTGAAATCAAGTCATCCCGTTTAGGGTTAAATTTGTTGGCTTACATTCGTTTCATTAAGGAATAAACCCGACCTGACTAAACATAACCTAACCTAACCTAACCTAACCTAACCACACCTGACCTAACCTAACCTAACCTAACCTAACCTAACCTAAACTAACCTAACCTAACCTAACCTAAACTAATCTAACCTAACATAACCTAACCTTACCTATTTCAACTTTAGATAAGTGTTATTGCATCTAGTTTGATTGTGTTTTTCCTTTCAACGGTCTAATCAGTTTTGTTGGGCCTTGCATGCAATTAGACTAATAAATAAATAAATGTTAAGAAAAAACAAAATTTTTATTATATTAAAAAGTGGTATTTTCTAAAATTTTATTTCATTTTGATAAAACCCGCTACGCCCATGCAAAAATATATTATTCTGCACAAATATTTTCACTAACATATTCGAGTTTTTTGTCTCAACTGTAAAACATAACCACGTGGTTAATTCTTTAAATAGACTCCTGTCTTGTTATTTATCGATTTAATGCATTAAAATATAACCACTGAAAGGACTTAAATTGCCTAATTTTTCTTTGCTGAAGTAACTAAAATATCCATGTGACGTTCATATTATTTGCGGTCACATTGCTTCTAATTAGCTCATCAGACAAAACACGTTGCAAATTGGTTAGTCGCAGTATGACTTTGAGGTTATACACATAGTGGTTAATTATTGTTTGTACAGTAAAATTCAGTATTAATCTCTGACAAACATTTCCTTCTCTAATGTACTTTTGCTGTTTCTGTTGTTTAATAGCAAAATTTCAGGATTTATTATCATAGATTTGGTGTTAAAACTACATGCAGATGTGTGCGATTTAATTGATTATTTCCAGAATTTAATTAAATTCATTTAAAAATATTGGTTTATTATTATTTTTAACTAAAAACTCAGGATTCTATACAGGCAGAAAATCAATTTTAAATTTAAATTATGTAATGTCTCGGGAATTTTTTTTCTTTCTGTAACTTAAAATTTGAGGATAAGTAGAATATAACAAAATTATGATTTGCTCAAAATCGGCTTGAATGTTTTCCAGGAAAGTGAGATTATTGGTCGAGTTGTACATCGTATTAATGGCCTTTATAAGTAGAACACAATGTCGCAAACCCGACCTCAAAAGGTTCACCCTAGATAAAATAACGTGGGTTTAAATACTATGTTTTCAGTATTCTTTCTATTGGCCTATCTAAAACTCGTTTAACTTGTTTCTGATTATTCACTCCCCCTCTCTCTACCCATGTTTTCAGAATTTTATCTATTGGCCTATCTAAAATTCGTTTAACTGGTTTAAGATTAGTCACTCCCCTTTCTCTCCACCCATGTTTCCCGTTTTCTTTCTATTGGCCTATCTAAAACTCGTTTAACTTGTTCCTGATTAGTCACTCCCAATCTCTCCACCCATGTTTACGGTTTTCTTTCTATTGGCCTATCTAAAACTCGTTTAACTTGTTTCTGATTATTCACTCCCCCTCTCTCCACCCATGTTTTCAGAATTTTATCTATTGGCCTATCTAAAATTCGTTTAACTGGTTTAAGATTAGTCACTTCCCTTTCTCTCCACCTATGTTTCCCGTTTTCTTTCTATTGGCCTATCTAAAACTCGTTTATCTTGTTTCTGTTTAGTCACTCCCCTTTCTCTCCACCCATGTTTTCGGTATTCTTTATATTGGCCTATCTAAAATTTGTTAACCTTTTTATGATAGGTCACTCCCATTACTCTCCACCTATGTTTTCGGTTTTATCTCTATTGGCCTAACTTAAACTCGTTTATCTTGTTCCTGATAAGTCACTCCCTCTCTATCCACCCATGTTTTCGGTTTTCTTTGTATTGACCTATCTTAAACTCTTTAACTTGTTCCTAATTAGTCACTCACCCTCTATTCACCCATGTTTCCGGTATTCTTTCTATTGGCCTATTTAAAACTCATTTAACTGGTTTATGATTAGTCCGCCCCCTCTCTCCGCCCATGTTTTCGGTTTTATTTCTATAGGCCTATCTAAAATTTGTTTAACTTGTTTATGATTAGTCATTCCCAATCTCTCCACCTATGGTTTCGGTTTCCATTCTATTGGCCTATTAAAAACATATTTAACTTGTTTCTGATTAGTCACTCCCCTCTCTCTACCAATGTTTTCGGTTTTTGTTTCTATTTTCTTATCTATAACTCGTTTATCTTGTTTCTGATTAGTCACTCCCCTTACTCTCCACCTACGTTTTCGGTTTTATTTCTATTGGCCTATCTTAAACTTGTTTTACTTGTTCCTGATTAGTCACTCCCCCTATATCCACCTATGTTTTCGGTTTTCTTTCTATTGGCTTTTCAAAAACTCGTTTAACTTGTTTCTGATTATTCACTCTCCCTCTCTCCACACATGTTTTAAGAATTCTTTTTATTGGCCTATCTAAAACTCGTTTAATTTTTTTATGATTAGTTCGCCCCCTCTCTCCACCCATGTTTTCGGTTTTATTTCTATAGGCCTATCTATAATTTGTTTAAGTTGTTTATGATTAGTCACTCCCAATCTCTCCACCTATGTTTTCTGTTTTATTTTGATTGGCCTATCTAAAATTTGTTTATATTTATATGATAAGTCACTCCCAAACTCTATACCTATGTTTTCGGTTTCCATTCTATTGGCCTATTTAAAACTTGTTTACGATTAGTCACTCCTCTTTCTATCCACCTGTGATTCCCGTTTTCTTTCTATTGGCGTATCTAAAACTCCTTTAACTTGTTCCTAATTAGTCACTCCCCCTCTGTCCACCCATGTTTTCGGTATTCTTTCTATTGGCGTATCTAAAACTCGTTTACTTGTTCCTAATTAGTCACTCCCCCTCTGTCCACCCATGTTTTCGGTTTTCTTTCTATTGGCGTATCTAAAACTCGTTTAACTTGTTCCTAATTAGTCACTCCCCCTCTGTCCACCCATGTTTTCGGTATTCTTTCTATTGGCGTATCTAAAACTCGTTTACTTGTTCCTAATTAGTCACTCCCCCTCTGTCCACCCATGTTTTCGGTTTTCTTTCTATTGACCTATCTAAAACTCGTTTAACTTGTTTATGATTAGTCCGCCTCCTCTCTCCACCCATGTTTTCGGTTTTATTTTTGTTTGTTTGTAAGGGTTTTTTTTACCATGTATAGCATTTATATATTTTTTTCACACCATGGCCATCGATTAAATTGCGTTTTGGATTTTGTTATATATTAATAGACTATGATAGAGTCCGGATAGTCAATAGATTTAGATTAGTATATTAAAGTTTTGACTATCTTGGCTGAGTCTTCTTCTCTCAGACTGATTTCAATACTACAACCTCGTCCAATTGAAACCTCTTTCCTTGTTTGGGGTTTCTCTTACCGATGGTTAATAACAAGGTGGCTTTCCTACTAAGCTATCAGTACAACCTTTTTTCAGTCTTCACACCCCGTCCTTCGAGTTAATAGAGTTGAGGACTTCAACCACACATATTATTTTCAATTTTAGAACTTTGTTAAATCATTCACCATTTACCAGTCTAGTGGAGTGCACTCTGGATATTTTTCGTTGCCACATAGTTGAAGATGACTTGTGCTCTGTTAATTAAAACATCGTGCATATGTGAATGATTTAAAATGATAACCACTTAAATTACTAGATAACCATAATAATTAATTATAATTGTTATTTACCGGTTACAGGTAGCAAATCTCAGCAACATCACCGATAAGTAAAAAAAAATCAAAACTTGTTGTGGTCAATACTTCAATTTGATGTTGTTTTGATTTCCCATATATCTTACATTGATTACATTATTTTCCTGTATATATAATTGTTTATTTAAATTTTTTTACAGATTGTCGTAAAGAAAGAAAAAGATTTAGAAAACGTCTTCTTGGGAATACAATAACTCCAGAACCTTCATCCAGGCTTACTGGCAGATTTACAAGGTAAGTTGCATGTGTTAGCAGTTTAAATAAATGCAAATTTAAATGAGAAATACTAACAATTTTAAATTTAGTCTACAATTCTGTAACTAAATTGTGGTGTTTAGATGTTACATGCGTACAGTTTTAGGGTGTAAATTGTAGTTAAATCAGTTTTTTGGTAAAATTGACTTTATTGGAACAAATATATATATAAAGCAGCAACCGTATAAAGGGACTATATATTTGTTTAAGCTTAATATTTAGTAATTCTGTTTTTAAATTTCTGCCACTTTTAAAATGATATATGTAAATGAATTAAACATAATTTCTATTAATACTATCCATACATCTGTTGTGTTAGGATCAATGATTAGAATTAGTTACAGTCATAATATCAATATAATCAGGAGAAATAAAAATAATTCTACAACACATTTCTTTCTTTTAACTCTTTACAGACTACGTGTAGGAAATACATCTTGGTACTTCTAGACTGTGTTTTGGAATTATTTTTCCTGCGTACAACTTGAACATTAATAACAACACAGATAGTAAAAAAAACCAAACAATGACATATTTCATATTGAAATTGAATAAATTTTACTTTTTACAATTTTAGATTTTTACTGAAAAAATTAAATTACTAAGAGCAAAAAGTCAGTACAAGTCCATTTCATTTTTTAACAGGTTTAGATACAACATTGAAACTCATGAAAACCTTGTGGGATAAGTACATCGGTAAGTAAAATTTGGCTTCCTTCAAAATTATGGGGGCTGGAGGGGGAGGTAAACATTTTAAAATGTAAATGTATAGTATGTAGCACATTATTTTAAAGCTTATTATAAAAACAAATACATTTATACAATACAATTAGTGGTTATAAAATGGTGTATGGTTAATGTTTAAATAAAATAAAAGAGTAAGTGTAAGTTATTTAATAATATTAACGCTTGAAGGACACCAGTGTGATGATTGATAAAGCCAAATTGAAGAGCCCTCATTCGACTTTTTTTTGTAACGTATTTCAATAATTTTTCTTACGTTATTAATAACGATAACTATACTTGAAAATTTCTCAATTTCCTCTTTTATTTTCTTTAAACTTTCACCATCCAACATTTTGTTATCAATTATCGTATTGCACTAAAAACTGCACCAATGTATTTGTTTTTTATTAAGCTGTAAAATAAAGTGCCACACGCAATACCTTTACATTTTAAAATGTTTACTCCCCCCTCTATAATTTTAAAGTTGGCCAAATTTTATTTACAACGATAGCTATTGTTGTCCCACAAAGTTTTCATGAGTTCCAATGTTGTATCTAAACCCGTTCAAAAATGAAAGGGCCTTATACTGACGTTTTGATCACTCCCTATGTCTCTAAAATAAGGCAATAATAAGGAGTATGACGAACTCTTGTATTGTCTTGCCTAAGATTTAAAATAATACATTTCTCGTTGCATTGTTATGTACTGTGTAAGGATATCTGAGGAGAGGCGTCAGGTTAAATCTGTCCTTGTGAATAAAGCCCAGGGTAAACTATGACAGTGTAATATAATATGCATGGGAGTTTGTAACTCACTCTTAACTAAATCTATCCGAAATTCGCAATACGAAAAATAAAAAATTAATTGATGGTTCTATTGATTCTATTCTACTAAATTTAATATTACATGACTGTTAAAAAAATTTATATATATTTATCGATGATGAAATGTTTAAATGAAAACAGGGCAAATATGTTAGGTTTATTCAATAGTTTCACAATACAAATATCAATGTTAAAGAATAACTTCAAAAACACCAATCCATCAATTGTATATACAATAGGAATAGAAAACTAGCATCAATTAGTTTGACCTATAAATAATATATAACCAAAATAAAAATAGTGAACGGGTTCCAGTTTTTCTGGATACCTACTCAAACAGTCTGCTTTAACTATTTTATTCTTGTTTGTTTCAACCTCTCGGTAATCATCACATAATATAAAAGAGAATGTAAAATAAAAACCCCCTAGACCTCGAATACCTCGAAAGAGAACAAGAGTTGTTCCTGGGGATCCACCCCAAAACTGCATAAAAAGTTATTAATCTAATTAGGGATTATCATTTTACTACAATTAACCCTTGAGGGTATCTACTGTAATTCAGAAAAGAGCTACTTATAATAATAATATGTTTGTCAGCTCTCATGGACTCAACAGATTCTCAAATTATATTTGTATTTTTTAGTGGGAGCCAGTGATTTTGTTTTATAATATTTCGGACTTATTGTATACATGGATTTGATGTTTTGTTTTAATCCCTCTCTCTCTCTCTCTCTCTCTCTCTCTCTCTCTCTCTCTCTCTCTCTCTCTCTCTCTCTCTCTCTCTCTCTCTCTCTCTCTCTCTCTCTCTCTCTCTCTCTCTCTCTCTCTCTCTCTCTCTCTCTCTCTCTCTCTCTCTCTCTCTCTCTCTCTCTCTCTCTCTCTCTCTCTCTCTCTCTCCTACCTTAAGTTAAATGGTTAAATTGATGTATGCAATCATGGTAATTTTAGTTTAGTTGTAAGTTTTTTTTTAATCTGACTTAAATAATAGCAGCAAGAGAGAATAAATGAAATGATATTTAAAACGTTCGTGTTTTACGCAAAAAATTTCATGTAATACAACTATTCGTTTTAAAAAAATAAACAACAATAATAATTATTTTATAATAACTAAAAAAAGATCTTAAAAACAGTGCTCGTACGGCAGTTTGCTTGTATGATGTCTACTGTAAAACAACTTGTAGAATATACGAGAGTGTAAGTAGTCTAGGTAAACTGTTATATATGACGACTTTATTACAGCTTGTATCTCTTATGAGCAACTTTTATAGATGTTGTTGAAGAGGCTTTATAGGGGAAGGGAGTGGAAGTAATTACAGTAATAAAGTTTGTTTTGAAATGTATTACCATTTTCACTTTCTTAAAATATGCAGATTGTTTATTCTCGTCTCAAGATATTTATTTGGGTTGGCGAGATCCACAGTTACAGAAGCAGTTTACATATTCCATTTTCTTACCTAATTTGAATCAATAAATATTTAAAATAACTCATATATTCGTTCCTTAAGATTCGTAACTTGGTTTACACTTCGCAGTTCAGCTGAGGAATTAGTTTATAATCTAGATGTATGTATGTTGATAAGTCAAAAGTAACATGAATGAGAGAGAGAGAATTGAAATGAATTGTCTTTATTTAGGAGCGAGGTTAGGACTGTATAGTCCTCTCTACCACCTAACCCCATTACAACATAATAACATATATAAAAATATAAAGTGCAACTTGAAAATAATAAAAAACAATTAAAAATAACTAAAATAATATAAAAAATTAACAAACTTAAATTTAAACTAGCTAAAAATGAAATTAATAATTTAAAATAAAATATAGATTAACAATCTTAAATTTAAACTAGCAACAAAATGAAATTAAGAATTTAAAATAAAATAAAAATTAACAAACTTAAATTTAAACTAGCTACAAAATGAAATTAAGAATTTAAAATAAAATAAAAATTAACAATCTTAAAATTAAAATAACAAAATGAAAGTAAAAAAAAAAAAAATTTAAATTAACAAATTTAAATTTAAACAACGTAATAAAATTTAGAAACAAAAATTAAATAAAACTGAAATACTGTAGCTTACATGTGTTGATACAGATAAATACAATCACACTAACACAAGCACATTCATACATAATAACATTTTAAAAAGACACCACATAATTAAAATAATCACTATTCACTACATAAAAGCTAAAGAAAGTAACAAATACTTATTTCAATCATTCACACTTATTACAAAAAAAACTAACTATTCCGCCACACCCAGGGAGGAGGACACCAAATCCATTCTATTCAAAAAGAAGGTCTTAAGTAATTTTGAAAACTGGACAAGACTGTCAACAGATTTAAGTGCCTCTGGAAGTAAATTCCACAAGCGGCAAGCGGACAGACAGAGAGAGAGAGAGAGAGAGAGAGAGAGAGAGAGAGAGAGAGAGAGAGAGAGAGAGAGAGAGAGAGAGAGAAATACACTAAATAGAAATGTAAAAAAAAGAAATATTTGACAGGTGTTGGTAACTGCTCCATGCTTTCTTCATAGGGCGGTTTCTAGATTTGAGGTTGAATATTCTCAATATTGCATTATGTTTTGAATATCTTAGTAGAAATGTCGTGAAAAAATGTACAAATGTGTATAATTTTCAACAATGAAAAATACCACAAGAAAGGGGGGGTTGCGATTGTCTTAAAATAACTAATTAAAAAACTTGTTTCTAAATACTTTAATTTCAAATTTGATAAATGTCAGAGTTTTCCAATTTATTGCACAGTTTTAATGGAAGGACGGAGTTGGGTTAGCTAGTGTATTTGATACTTTTTCATTGACAATACCACAGGAGGCCCTCGTTAAATCAGTCTAAATACACATGTCTAATAGAGGATTGCACAGTTTTAATCTGAATAGTTTATTGCACTCCAGAGACTTTTTGTTACCGCACGGTTGAAGCTTAGTTGTGTGTTGTTAATTAAAACACTGGGCTGCCATGAATGATTTCAAATACCGAGACATTCTGCCTTGCACCGTGTTAAATTCACTAGATTTACTATTATCTTTGTACGGAGTAATTAAAGTTTATTCGATTTATCCTCAAGAAAAAAAAACATCAATCCTCTTGCGTATATAAATCTTGAGAAGATAAAGAATGATTCAACAAACTCCTCGTAAAATTGTTATTTTTTATTTTAAGAGTCATAAATATTTAAATTAAAATTTTATTTTAAAATCAACACGACCGACTAATTTTGACAAATGAAATTTTTTCTATGAAGAAAATTTTTTGTATCCGTGCTCAAGGTAAATAATGTAATGGTAAAGTCACTAAAATCTGAGAACTTCTCTAAGAAAACATGATGTAATAGATAAACAATAAAGATTTCTTGCATGCAGAAAGTGTTAGCATCTTGAAATATTGTATGTAATAGTGTCCTTAAATATTCATTTAAATATTAGGTGTACAATTAACAAACGTAAAACTAAAATATTAGTGATTAAAAAGTCTAACAAGTATGTAAAATAGATTTAGAATAACTCTACTTTATATTTCCTTCGTTTTATTAGTAATTTATTAACCGAAAAAAGACTCCTACAACAGTAAATATTAGAGTATATTAATAGGTGATTTTATTACAGTTTATTCTACAACAATCTGGAAAGTTAAATATATATTTGGAGTTGTAACGTTTTAAATAACTGAAGGAACGCTTAGACATTTTCAAAATTTCCAAGAACTATTCTTCTGCAGTATAACAAACACACAGAACACAATTCTCATAAAAAAAATATACGCCTAAGTATCCGACGCGTTTCAACGACAAGGTCGTCCTCTTCAGTGATACACCAGCTACACCAACCAAACCACAACACCTTGTCGTGAAAGAGGACGACCTTGTCGTTGAAACGCGTCTGATACTTAGGCGTATATTTTTTTTATGAGAATTGTGTTCTGTGTGTTTGTTATACTGTATAGTTTTTCTCATAAGTCAAGCTCAACATTTAATATACTATTCTTCTGGTTTATTATTTTTTCCCTTTTCCTAAATTACACAGAATATTTCTCTCCCAACTCAACTTAATTTGGAGACACAAATTCATTACACCAAAGTATTTCATGAACTCCCGTCTTTTGCCTAATTTGAGTCATTAAATACTTACAACAATGCTAATTTGCTTTTCGTTGCGGGATTTGTATTGTCTCCCTAAAATTATATACTTTCTTAAATATTCTAGCTTTACACTCGCTTCTTACGCCTTCTATCGGAATAGGCCTACTTGATAGAATAACTGCATTTGAGATTGGCTGATTGCATTGATTGGTTCTAATTAGTTCATTAGACATGTTGCAAATTAGAGAGCCGCTACACAGTGGTTAATTATATTTTTGTATAGTAAAATTCAATATAATCTGACAATAGTTCCTCACTAAATGTATTTCTGGAATTAAAATGTGGGAATTTTTTGTGCATTATTTTCAGAAATAAATTTTGCATAAAATTACAAGTGGAGAATTAAATTCTGCAATTTTAAATCTAATTTTGCGTGTTTATTAATTTGCACACAAGATTTAAACAAATATGTTGTTAAAATTAAGTTTTAAATTTCAGTAGATTTTAAAGATAGAGTTGTGTATTTAATTAAAATTCCTTTTTGTTACATTTTGTGACCGCTGACGTACTTATGTGATTAGGTGGACAATATGTCGACAATCATTTCGTATAGACCACGTATAGAGTAAGTAATATTACACAAGGATGTATATCATAATTTTATCATAAAATTAAAAGCTACCAGAGCTCACTGAATAAAAAAGTGTACTTCCAGATGTGATACAAATTAAACATTTTGCCATGTAGGTAGAAAACAATTTAAACGAGAGAATTATTTAAAAAAAAAAAACAAGGTCCAATATTTTCTATTACCAGACTATACTCTGTGGAAGAGAGTAAGTAAACATAAGAAAAGAGAGTAAATGTCGGACACTAGTGACTCCCTAATAAAAATTGGATACTTTCAGGTCCTCCAGATATGGTGAAGATTTATAGAATTTATAATTAAAACACGTGTAAAATTCCGAAAAAACTTGATTTTTGCATTTGATGGCCACTAAAAACCTCATAAATACACAACATATTGCTGATGCTAATATTGAATTTTTCCATTACCTTTGATTTTTGATGTATTTTATTTTTTATAAATTAAAAATTCCGCCATAAATATAAAGTTTCTTATCCATTATATAATAACTGCCAACAACACGGAATGATTGATTTAATACAGTCTGTATCACATTATCTTAATTTGATTTTGACGATGTTTTTAATAACTGTAGTTGCAAGTATAACAACACAGTGAACTTCTCAGCATGAATTTTACTTTAAAATTGATTATCTTTCTTACTTTCATAGATAGGGATTATGTTTTTCCTGCTCCGTTTGCGAAGAGTTTTATTCTCTTGTGTGATTTGAAAGAATTAAATATTCAGAATAACTTGAACAATTACTTTGTTCTTCGTGAATTTAATTTCGAGTTTTCATTTCAATATTTGTAACCAACAGGAAAGTTAGATTCATATGTTCTTGAAAACAACAGCGTTTATGGATTAATTAATTAGATTTCCTTACAATTTACAATTACATCATTTTCCTCGCATGTCTATACTTGTACACGTTACGAAATACAGAATGCAGTAAGCATCGGGGAGGAAGAGAAGACGGAGTGTTAATAGTTACTCTACGTTAAAAAGTATTGGAAAATACCAACAAAACAACATAAAAGTAATTGTTAGCTTAGTTTATGTAAACAAAAATACATGTAGTTTATTTTATACACTGTTTAATGAATTGATAAAAAATTTAATATTATATTATTAAGTTAACAATTTAAAGAAATGTCATTACTTTCTTCATTACTTCATTTATTAGAAGTAAAGTAGGCCTACATCGTAACATCTCATTTCATTTGACCTCTAAATAGTTGTGGTATGGTTTGTATGACTCACGCGTTTGTTTATGCTACAATAAATACCCTCAAACAAAGTATATATTTATTCAATCGAATTTTTTTTTTAATGACAAAAAAGAACGTTGACCGCTGTTATTACTTACTTTACTTTATCCAACGCCATCCGTCCTTAGCAGTTCGGCCATTATACGACGAGCCTCCCAGTAGGGTGTTGCGATGTCATCGGGCATGTTCGTGAGGTTGGTGCATGTCATAAGGTGAAGGGCGTTCATTCGGGAGGACTGGCAGAGAGGACAGCAGACATAACAGCTGTTACTAAAATGTTCGGTTTTAATTAAATGCAACTTATGGTAAATACATGTTTGGCCCAAGTTAAGCAAGTTCAAGCCCTTCTTTAAATATTCGTTTCTTTTTCATGAAAAGCGACTATGGTATTTTCAATTTTTTCATTGACAACTTACCAAAACAATATTTTAAATATCGGGAAGTTTAAAAATAATTTCTCAAAATTTGGGTGTAGGTACAATAAGTAAAAAAACACAAAATTGGATATAACGATTTTGATCAAATTTTGTTTATGTGTAGCCTCTAAGGATCACAAAGAGCTATTGGTTTCCATATTTCCAAAAATGTCTTTCGTGAGTTAGAAAAAGGTTTCCGCACAGTTCACATTTTGTTGCGTAATTAATTGCATTACAGTGCTTAAAATAAGTAATGTTTAGTTTTCAGTGCAACCCTTTTATTTTTAAAGGCAATCAATTAATTCACCCAAAACGCTAATTTCTTTCTTAAAACATGTTTTTTTGTCAGTTCTTTACATACTCAAATGGTTACAACACAGAAAAAGGTAAATATTGATTATCTAAATCTCGGAATGAAAATCAATTTCTTGATGTACAAAGTAACCCCTTGAGTTATTTATGAATATTTAATGATTCAAATTACGCAAGTGGAAGGAACACGTAAATTCTTTCAGTAACTATGAAACTCGGAACCCAATTACCTGAAGGTTGGGATAAACATTGTGCATAATTTAAGAAAGAAGGAAAGTAAATTTAAAACAAAGTTTGAACATGATTAAAGTGTTGTTATACTTGCTTCTTGTACCAGTTATTAAAGTCACTTCAACATTAAATTAAAATATTGTGATCAACAACTAAACGTAATAAATAAATAATTGTGTATTAACCGTTAAAAAAAAAAAAACAGAATCTATTGGGAAAAAGAAAAGCTGATAATCCTTGTACAAACATTTTAATTTGATTTGTGGTTGTTTAATCTGTCTTAATTTTGTCTACCAAATAGTTTTCTGTAGCTTTATGCTATTATCAATTAAGGATAATAATTTTGTAGTTATTTTTTTAAATAGAAATATCAAATGATTAAATCACTGTTTTGATTTCCAAAATATTTTCTGAACTTGATATAACTGTCATGTAACTTGTTTTAAGGATAAATGTGAGTGATGTATAATATAACTATAGTCAGATCCTTTACGCTTGTAACTAATTGATCGACACATGGTAGAGATAAACCATTTTCAATTTTGGCAGTCAACATTCCAGCGTTTATTACTTCGACCAGTTGGAATAAAAAGACCCTCTTTATGATTAACACATATCCGTCTGAGAGGAAACAATGCATGCACGTTGCAGAAAGGCTGTCCAGTTGAAGTATAAGCTTCCCCAGGGATCAGTTCTAGGACCTGTTTTGTTCCTTTTGTATACATTATTTATAGGCATCAAACTGTGTTGATGGTTTAGTTTAGTACAATCTTCAGCTTATCAGCAAGTAATGTTGAAATCTTAAACAGAAGGCTTTCACACTAATTAACTGTGCAAGTCAATATTTCATGAAAAATAAGCTAACCCTTACTTTGAACGAAACAAATTATATGGATTTTAATTTAAAACTGTCTAGTTATGGTTACTTTATAGTTTTCACAGTTTTACTGGTTCTTAATTTCATAGTTTTATGGGTATGATGGATTAAATAAAAATGTTTTTTAAGAAACAACTGTCTACCAGATCACCTAAAAAACTTCTGTTAAGACCTGTGTTAAAGCAAAAACAAAAACCATGTAAAAAAATTATTGTAAAACAGTTTGAGATTTTATAATATTTTATATGGGTGTGCAGCTTCCTATATTTAGAATCGTAGTCCCTAAGGGACTAATACTCTAAATTAATTAAATAATGTTTTTTAATGGACGTTCTTAAATATTTTTTTAAAAATAATTTAAATAAATAGGTAAAATAAAAAAATTATATAAAATCAAATTGTTAAAAATTGTTCTCACTGTTTTAGAAATTTTCAAAAGTATTTGATGAATTGTTTCTATATTAGGATATGTCTATCTCAGCTGTAATTGGTTTCTCAAGTATTAAGCAGTATTTGTTTTATAAAAATGTGCAAGAACGAATTTTATTTCAGATAGATAAGGATTGTAATACAAATTTTCGTGTTAAATTATTTGTTTTCTCAAAGGAAAATCATTTTGACGCTTGCTTTCCTTTACATGGGTTCTTATCGCAATGAGTGCGATAGCCTACATCTTAATTAATACTTAATAGTTCTTGTAGACCATACAATCAAAAGAAGAGAATAATTGGAAAAATATTACATAAAAAAAAAGGAATAGTGCTAAGTTATTCGGAAAATACCTAAAAGGAGAAAAGGAAAACAAAGCAACATACAGATATGAATTCACATCTAAAATAATACAAACAATTCTTGTATACCACTTTACGAAAACCCTATCATTATTTTGTAAACATTAAATCTTAATAAAACTTGAAATTTACCAAAGTATCAAGAAATTACCTGAAAGGAAGCCAGAAGTAAAGAAAAACAACATTGATCCACTGTCTTTGTACAGTTTGACAATGTGGTCGTTTTATGTAAAAACGTTCTGTATCACTTCAGGAATAATGAGTGATTTCTTGAGTTAAAACTAATAAACTTTTCAATCACCCTCCATTTTCCAATATGCTGGTCAACTCGAATTTTCTTAAGAAACTCCTACTTGATTACGATTATGAGTAAAACTCATTATTTTAAGAGTTTTTTATTCTTGGGTATTTTTTTATATCTCAAACAGTTTAGGAGATACAGACACTTGTTTAAAAAATTCGTAAATTCCAGCTATTTTCAGAGAAGATTTACAGTCAAATTCAGGTGAAATTTAAACTAGAGCTAACGTAAAAGGTGTAATAACACTACTGTTTTTTATTTGTTCTGTAGGGTGAGGGATAAAAGAGTTATTGAAAGAAAACAAAAATTGTAATTTTCTGATAATTGTCTAGAACATCCACTGGCTTACACCATCTCTTTATTATTATTAGATGTGAATTAAATACAAATTGTAGGTCTATTATTAGCACTCTTATTACTTTTATTTCAGCTATATATTATTCACAAGGTCGGTTAAGCTTCGAATAATGTCAACATAATTTTTCGAAACTGAAATATATTGTAAAATTTGCATAACAGCTGTTTTAGTGTATTGCCAACATTATTTTTACCTAGAAAAATAATAATAAATTTCTCCGAAATATCGCCATTTTGTAGTTGCTTTTCAAACTTTTTCTAAATAGTACATATACTCTACGAAGTTCGGTTGGTGAATTTTTCCTCTTTTTGTGTTACAAAATAAGATACAAAAATTCAATCGTTTAAAATTGTTGATATACGTTAAATGTAAGTTTGTCATTTCAGTTTATTGGTGATCAGTATAATCTAGATTACATTTCCTAATCTTCGTCTCTTTTTTGTGGTGAAGTTTTCTGAAATGCTTCAATAATGAAAATTAAGATTATATATACTTGTATGTTACCGGCAATGTGTAAAGCAGACATTGTATACAAGTGTCCTAAAAGTCCCACCCCCCTATTATTTTTTTTAATGAATGAAAATAGACAGATTTGCTTTGGGGAAAGTTTAAATAACCAAAGAAGAAGTTTTTTGAAGTATCAAAATTTTAAATCCTTACCCCCAAAATGGGGTAGTTTGGGGGTAAGTCAAGAATTTTAAACAGCAACCCTTATTGAGTAATACCTCATATTAAAGGCCTTTAAAAAATAAGAATAATGGTGCAAGCTAGAGGTCTCTAAGTTCATCCTACCCAACATAGCGACCAATTGAATTGTGAATTTTACGTTAATAGTTACACCGGAAATGTTACGAAATGTACAACAAGCTTTTGAGTCCAGAATCTATTTCTGCCAAAAAGTAAATGGTAGCCATTTCAAGAACTTAATCTGATCAAAAAAACAAGGTCTTACCATCATTTTACCAACATAGAGCAGTTTGTAATGCAATAAAAACAACCGGAGTTTGTAGGTTAAAATTCACAATTCGATTGGTCGCTATAGTTGGTAGGATGAACTTAGAGATCACTAGTTTGCGCCATCATTCTTATTTTTTAAAGGCCTTTGAAATGAGGTATCACTCAATAGGGGTTGCTATTTAAAATTCTTGACTTAACCCAAACTACCCCATTTTGGGCGTAAGGGTTGAAAATTTGGATACTTCACAAAACTCTTCCTTTCGTTATCTAAACTTTCCCTAAAGCAAATCTGTCTATTTCCATTCATAAAAAAAATAATAATAGGGGGGGGGACTTTTAGGACACTTGGTATAAATTGCCTTTAGTTGCCAGGCAAAACATATTTCATATTTTGTCGAGAACAGAGTTTGAAATACCGGTTTTTCCAGGTTAGGTTAGGTTACGTTACGTTAGGTTCATTTACTTCAGTAAATATTTAGTACACACAATCTTATTTTATCCATTTCATATTTTTTATATTGTAAATAAATAATTCTCTTGACAAATCTGTCCATTTAATACTTTGCCTGAAGAAGCGTAGACATTACATACAATGCTTAGACAAAGTGAGTAAACATCTAACAAAATTACTTTATTTCATGCTTTGACAAAAAATGCCAAATGTATAAAATGCCTAGGTATTCTATAGAATGCTTGGATTTCATACATTTCCAGGGTAACATATATAACACAGCTGAAGAAACATGTTTCAAACTTTTGTTTTTCAATGACACATTAATCTTTCTCTTTTCAAATGAATAAAGAAGGAACAGAAGTTGTTAATACTTTATGTTAAGTATAAATCTTCAAGCAATTACTCTAACTCGGGTTGCCGCAGGTGTTTTAGTTTCCTATTATTATTTAACAGAACGCGTCTCGAAAAGAAAATCGATTTCCAGCGTTTTAAAACGACTGTTGCATTGCTTGTACGAATATTGTTCACGTTTGTATTTGGAAAATAGTAAAAATAAATGCTGTCGTTTAGTTATCAATAAAAGTGGTCCAAGATGATAAAATTATCATATTTAATTAACTTGACTCTAAGCATAGTTGGAATGTAAAGGGATGACAGTAAAAAAGCACAATTTAAGTTCAACTCCACTTATTTAACCCTTAAATATTCATATGTGTTTGTCACACACTCTTGAGTTAATAAAAATACCACTTTCACCACGCTAACTTATGTAAATGAAACGTGTTTTTTTACGGATCTTCTTCTTCCATTTATTTGAGGAGTTTAATTAGTGGTTTAGCGAGACTTTGAGAGACTCTGCCTCGTCTCTTTTGTGTCGGTCTTTTACTTTTTAAAGAGTTTTGTGTAAAGGCAACAAATTGATGTTGAGTTTTGTCTAATAATCTCTCTTAGACAAATTATTTTTGGAAAGCCAGTGCGCTACAGCCCAAACTAATGTCCTGAAGAATTTTTCAATGAAAAGGTACACGCTTTTCATTTTTTACTAATTGCTTATTGTTTTGAAAGTTTACATACTTTTAAATAAAGTTTCAAAACACTGGTGATTGTAGTGTCAAAATGGCGCCAACACACACAAAAAAACTTATATGCCTCTATACGTTTATACCTTTTACTCCTCCAGGTTTAATTGTTGAACAGCTGTTTCATTTAAATTAAATAACAATTACATTAAAACAGAAACTTAACTATTTTGAGTACAATTTTATTGTCCTTTGTAGTGGCAAAATGGTTTCTACAGTTGAGCAAAAAGTGAAATGTTGTGCGTGGACTTAAGTTTTTAATAACGTTACAGAATCTATTAGACAATTTCAGGCTGCCTTCACAGGTGTTGATCCATCAACCACTCACTCAATAATTAAGTGGGAAGATTTGTTGTTGGAAACGGGAAGCATAGTGGAAAGGTACACTAGCTCTCCTTATAAGAGAAGAGAAAGAGAGAAGTCACCTAGTCCATAACCTACTTGAAGATGATCCAAACGTAGCAAAAGCTACTTTATTTCAACAGCTGTTTTTTGTGTTGCCTCCATTATGTTTCTACAAACACCAGTGTGTTGAAATTTTCACACAATATTTTTGGTATCGTTGTTAAAAAGTGTGTAAAGTTTCAATAGAATCGGTTGAGGAATCAGCAACTAATAGAAAATTTAATGCGTGAATCTCTTCGTGGGACACTGTGTATACATTTTATAGTAACTATCTTAAGATGAAAAAACCTCATATCAATTTTTATTAAAATGTACCCCTTAACGTCCAGAACAGATTTATGTTTCTCTTTTCCTACAATTTACCCTATCTAAGAGTTTACGATAAAAAAGTGATTATTAAATACAAGGTCGAATATAAAATCAACACATTTCAAATATTTGGCGAAACGGCAATCAGAGTTTAATTCCAGTTTAAAAATTTATTTTGTTTTTGACTTTGAATCTATACGTTCAAATTGCACCAAAACGTAGTTATTTTAGTTTTGTGGATGTTGTACCGAGTTGGTAATCTGTGGGTGAATGTATATTTGGTGGGACATGTAAAAAAAAAAAAGTAATTCTAAGGAATCTTGAACATACATGAATTTTAAAGAAGGAAATATTTTTATCTAGATTAGAGAAACGCAATAAGGCAGTCGATTTATCTCGTTTTGAAGACCGTTTAATGAAATTTCTTGAGAGAAAACACAAAAATTGAGAAAGAACAAGACAATTACATTTTTTTAATGTTAGAGAATTCTATTTCCGTTTTCCACAGACGTTCAAGAATACTGAATTCTTGTGTTCGATGGCGATGGAGTTAATTGGGTGGTGGGGGGGGGGGGCGAAGAGAAGAAGGTTAATAAAAACAAGTAATAGAATCACGTTTGGATATATTACTATTATGTTAGAAACACGATATTATTTTAATTTCTGTACACTCTTACATAGGTTGGTTTTAATACATAATGAAATGCGAGTCGTAGAAAGCTTGATTTTTAATTTTCAGAACCTTTACAGTGTCGTAGGATCTGCAAAGAATGTTTTATTTTGGGTGATCATTTTGGGATATTAAAAACCATCCCTTAATTCGTCAATGTTATTTGAAGATAATTATATTTTCGAAATAAAAATTTCAATAGTGAATAACATTTGAATGTAGAATATTAAATCACATGTTAAAGTTAATATTATATTGTATGTTTAAACCAAATTTTTAATTTTTTTTTTTTTTTTTTTTTTTACATTTTGAAATTTAGTACATATTTAGTAGAATTTGACAAAAATATATTTCATGTAAACATAATTATCTAGAATTAGCAACCAAGAACAAAACGAGTTAGTTTTGGGTTTTGCCGCTCCCAGAGCAGTCGGTTTTGGGCGCTAGTTGTGCCCTATATTGCCATAGACTTGAAGTAAACCTGGACATTTAGGTAATGAGGGGTAGTATCCACATGCGTGTTACCAAGGTAGGTTTATAACAGTATTTTGAATGTCAAATGTGCACAGGTAACCGGGTTGTTTGCATAATATTTGGGTAGTTAATTGCATTGTTTGAAGTGTTTCTGAACGTAGTTAACGACCTAAATTTGGTATTTGTGTGTACAGATTTAACCAAACAAACCATACAATGTTAGGTGGTTTGAGTTTTCGGCTAAGTACTAAATATTTGTCATAATTTGTTGCAGTTGTTAATTTAGTAACCCGTCAATAATGGACTTCTGATATGTTGAGAGAATGGTTGGATGGTAGCTTAACAAAGGCACTTTAAAGGGCCAAAAAGAGAAGGCCGATAAATAGATGGGTATGGGAACTAAGAAAAATTATAACTGATTAATTGTAATTAATTTTGTAATTTATATACAAACTGTTCAGTCTATATTTTGTTAGTTACTTACAGTTATTTTTTATTAGGTCCAACGTGTTAAGCAAATTAAAACAACAGCAGTAATTATTCACGAACCGCTCGTACGTTCATTTCAAAATTTTACTTTTGGCTTAAATAAATACTAAATAAATCAATAGTGTATTACTAAGTACGGATATTCTAACACAATTATTATTATTATTGTTTTACTAATTTATTTCAAAAATGTATTACTTTAATTGCTTACCACAACTCTCAGAATTGGGAACCATTAAGATCGCATGCGACAGCTGAAGTAAAAACTAACTTATGCAACATTACCCTACTACTAATTCACCAAAGCACACAATTTAACAATCACGATGTTAATGGTTTTGCCCTAAATGACATAATGACATTAAACCAACAAGAAAAAACAACAGTGAACATGGTGAGGGATTACTTAGCATACACTAAAATGAAGTCATAAATAACTGTTTGTTTTAGGATCATGCAAGAAGTAAATCAAGGGACACGAGCTGACAATATGCGACACGGTATTAGGCCTACGTCAATAACTCACATAATATTTGTTAGGGATAAGTACGTTTTAATAAATGTATATGAAATACATAAATATTAAATATAGATATTAAATTACAGTATTGTATTTGTAGCCATATCCGATTGCTATTGTATATATAATCTTATTTATACTTGCCTTAGCAATTCATTTTTAGACTTTTTCACTGTTTACAGCTGTTTCACCTATTCATTTCAGGCATCATCAGAACTAATATTGCAAAAACACTTTTCTCGTATTTACACTTAACATACTAATATCACATTTATTTTAATGGACAAACAAAATAAAACTATAATAACTATAATGCTTAACCAAGTGTCGTAATGTGTTTTTATTATAGTTTTATTTTGTTTGTGCATTAAATGTGATATTAATATGTTAATAAGTGTAAATACGAGAAAAGTGTTTTTGCAATATTAGTTCTGATGATGCCTGAAATGAATAGGTGAAACAGCTGTAAACAGAGAAAACGTCTAAAAATGAATTGCTAAGGCAAGTATACATAAGATTATATTAAAGATATTAAATTACAGTATTAAAACAAAATTATTGAACTATACAAATTAACTACACGATTTTACTGAATAGGTTTTCTGTTTTCTTCTTTTTTTATATATATATATAGCCTAAGTTTTAGAAGTTTAGTTGTGTAAATTCAAAATATTGTTTGTGCAAACTTCACAGTTTGTTGATAACGAACTTGTCCAAATTTTATTTTCAATTACTTTTTTTTAAATTTTCATTCTGTTTTTTTAAACGATACGGGAAATCTATCAGTAACAAAAAGGTTAAAACGTACAGATCGATTTTTTTTTAAATAGAACTAAAAACACTGATTTTACGCTACTTCATTTATTATTCTAATTTATCAGTACTTTAAAGCAATGTACTTTTAAAACACAAACTTAATATTTGCCACACTTATACCAAATTAAAAGGCGAGGACATTTTGTCAAGATTGTTTATTTGATAAAGATTTTAAAACAAGCCTAACTGATATTGCTGATAAAATAATAACGAAGTATTTTCTTCTTTAGCTTTCTTTTATAACAGTCATAAATGAATCATGGAAATTTTAAATATTACCGAGGAAAATATTCTATTCATTGAATGTCACAAAGAGTTTAATATGACTCTTTAAAATTCATTACTGATTTGAATATAAAAGATCCAAGTAGATGGTTCGGCGAATTGTAATAAATATAATATTGGAAGAGAGAGAGAGAGAGAGAGAGAGAGAGAGAGAGAGAGAGAGAGAGAGAGAGAGAGAGAGAGAGAGAGAGAGAGAGAGAGAGAGAGAGAGAGAGAGAGAGAGAGAGAAACAAAATAATTAAAAACGGGTTAATCAAAGCTGATAGTGGTACTTGATGAAAAATATTTGAAAACGTTTCACAACTTTGGTCCTTGTTTTCCCCCCATTCATTTAACCTAAATATTGTTTTATTTTTACAGTAGTTATAGTATACAGTATCAGATGTTGCTATGTATTTACTTGTGTAAAATTAATGGCTATGATTTTTTTTTAAGTAATTGTACATAAAGAGCCTATTATAAAATATCTTAACATCAAAGAGAAATAATAATATTTTTTTAAACAATAATGGAAGTTTTTTTTGTAATGGATTCAATAATTTAACCCTTCTATGTAAAACAGGGAAAGGTTATTTTAGATTAGGTTAAGTTAGGTTATAAACAGGGAAAGTCAGAAGGAACAAGTCAAAAAAGTTGTTGTTATAAAACACAAAAAAAGTATAACACAATTGTTTTAAGATTATCACTGACTAAAAAATTTGTAAGATCAGGACATAAAAACCCTTTTCAAAGCAAACATAAAATTCGCTCAACTCACAATGTCGATAATGACATTAAATAATGTAATTTAAAGACATATTATATTGATACCTATAAGCAATATTATATAGAGTATTATAAAGTTTATACCCTTCTGCTTCTTTTGTTGCAGATAATATATTTTGATAGAAGTGTAGGCCTAAGTGATTTATGACTTGAAGCTTTTTATTATATTAATAAATCCAAATATCCATAATGGTTTTAGTTTTATTATGTAACATAGCATCATACGCGAAACCATCAAATTACCGGGTTAACTAGGGACATTTTTTATAACCTACAAATTAGACAAGTGTTTATGTAAAGAACAATAAGAAACAGGATTTTGAATAGATAAAAATCTAGGAGTAAATCAGTTTTCATTTCTAAACAGCTTTCTGGCAAAGTCTCTTAGCGTCCACTCCCAAAAAAAGTTAAAACTTATCAGATTGAAACGAACAATTATGTTTGACTTTACAACCGGAAAAAAATAAACGGACTGATTAATTCAAATTAATTTGTAATTTATATACAATCTAGTTTTATGTTAATTGCTGTTATTCCATATTAGGTCAAATTTGTTAAGTCGAATGTATAAACCAACTGTAAATCGACATTGCTGAAAATTCCATTTCAAAATAGTACTTTCGATTTAAATATGGTATAAAAAAGTGATAAAATCCTGTCCAGTTCCCACAAAATGGGTATTGTGGTGTGGTATTTTCCTATATATACCATTAACTCAATCTGACAATCACGGTGGTATTCTTTTTGCCCTAAATGGCATAATAACATTAAATCAGCATCAATAACTATTGCAAACTCAGTGAAGGATTACTTAGCATACACTAAAATGAAGTCATAAATAACTGTTTGCCTTTATTCAAAGTAGGATCATCCAAGACAATCAAGCTACACAAGATGACAATATGTGACACGGTATTCAATATTATTTTTATTTGTGAGGATAAATACGTTTTGTTAAATGAATAATAAATATATAATTTTAAAATATAGATTAATAAATCCATTAAACAAACTATTCAACATAAATTGAATGTTATAGGAGTAATAAAGAAATGTTTTTGAAGTTAAGTTAAACTAGCAATTCACAGTAAAAACAATATAGGTTTTTTTTCTTTTAATATTAGCTATTATAAATTCAGTGTAAAGTGTAAATTCAAATTTTTGTAAGTAGGCCTAATTCAGTTTTATTTACACCGACTTTACCAGAGTTTTAATTTCAGTTAATTTTAAGAATTTGATTTCGGAGATTTCTACGGAGTAAGAAATGAGGTAAAATTTTAGGCGCCATTTTTTTTTTAAGGTTAAAAGAACGGAAAATGCTGCTTTGTAGTTATTTTATTGATAACAAATATACCCTAATTTAAAAAAACGTACTTTAAAAACTCAAACTTAAAAATTTGCACAAATAATCAAGACTACAAAATGCAGGATATTATTTCTCTCCAGGTTGATTATCTGATCAAGGTTTTAAAACACCCTAGATAATACTTCTAATAAAATTATAATGAAGTATTTTCATCTTTATTTCTCTTTTATAATCGTCAAATCATAAATACATTTTAATTATTACAGATTAAAATATTCTATTCAGTGAATGTCATAAAAGAATTTAATATGACTCTGGGAATTCATCAATGATTTCAATATAAAAGATAGTAAATGGTTCGATGAGTTTTAATAAATAATATATTGAGGGAGCTTGCGTCAAATTAACTGGGATTATAAACTAGAATTTCCGCCTAAAGTTAAACAAAGAGAACTGAACTATCGACTTTATTTGGAGGCATTTGAGGCTTTGTAGTCCCTTCTACTGAACCAATCAAAATCACAAATAAAAACAATACATTGCACTCTCTTTAGAGAATAAACAGACAAAATTGATACTTAATACATAATAAACAAATTGTGCTTAAACCTTATAATAATTAACATTAATAATAACAAGAAAAATGTATTACATTGTAACATTTTTATATAATAGAAGAATACAAAATTTAGTAAGCAGGTGCAGGGGAACCATGTGATAAAAACAACAAGTAAATCATATGATTTAGAATAACAATTTAAAAGAGGAAGAAATTTTTCAAATTATTCTAGTGTGTGTGTAAGAGGATCTGAAGTAAAGTTGATATATTTAAAGGTACATGATGCAATTGAAAAATAAAACATTCTAATAAAAGTGAACTATTGAAATATTGAAATAATTATTATATTGAACAATTACCAAGAAGAAGATATAAAAAGAACATTGTAAATGATGGTGAGATAAACTGATTATTATTTAAATATATTTTTATGTAATTGTGAAACCCAAATCTAACCCCGAGATAAGAATATAAAAAACATTTATTTTTTTATTTAATATTTCTTTTATTGTTCTGTTAAAAAATTTAATGATATAAATAATTTTTTTTTATTTATAATTAATTTAAATAAAATATAATACTAAAGAAAAGTATTATAAATTTGGCATCCACAACGTGGGCACGATTAAATGTGCAATTAAACAATAAGCAATTTCAGGTTTTATAATATATATATTTAATAATTTTAAATATATATTATTTTTTAATATTAACTTATTCAATTAAAAAAAAAAAAATTTTCAATTTAAACAAAATAAATAATTAAAATGTTCAGAGCAAGGGACGTTATGAATTAAGGGATAACCCAAAAGAGACACAAAAAAAAAGAGAATTGGAGAATCAAAAGAAACAGGAATAGGCCTAGGAAGGGAATGGTTCAGGAGGAAGGACAAATGGTTAAAATATTGGAGGTTCAGGAAATTGATGAATGTTTCCCATATTCAGGACAGGACAGGTTAGGACAGGATGAAAGAGATAGGGTACCATGTTCTGAGGTAGAAGAAAATGTTAGGGAGATAGAAATAGAAAGAGGAGGTGTTACATTTGTTACAGTGAATAAAGAAGAATCAGGTATGGAGAAATTATTGAGAGAAATTATGAAGAAGATGGATGAGAAGGATAACAAATTTGATGTAATGAGGGAAACAATGTCAAGAATGGAAACAAAAATGGAAGAAAATAAAAATGAAATGAGGACAAATTTTGAAAAGTTAGAGGAAAGATTGATAATAATTTGATGAGTTTAAGAGAGAGATAGAGGAGAAACAAGAGAGGATAATAGAAGATCATAAGAAATTTGGAAGGAAAGTAGAGGAAAATTTTCAGATGTTGGGAGAGGAATTAAAAGAACAGAAGGAGAATATTGAAGAGTTAAATAATAGGGTTAAAATTAATAAACAGAATTTTGAAAAGGTAGCTAGTAATATGGAAGAGAAAATGAAGGAAACGGAGGAGAGATTAAATAAGAAAGATAGTATGGAAAATAGAACTACTCAGATAATATACTTTACTAATGATGAAAGCCACGCTCAGATTACAATGCCTAATTTTAAATGGAAGGGGAATAAACCCAATTGAATATATAAGAAAGTTGAAGAGATATGTAGAGAAGATGCAAGAGAGAAGGGAAAGAGAAGGTAGAGAAAAGGTGGACATTAAGGATATAATGGACATATCTATGGAAGGAAATGCTGCTAGATGGTGGCAAATTACAAGGGAGGACATAGAAGACTTGGAAAATTTCCAGGAAAAGATTTTTAGAAAAATATTGGAACGATGAAGTACAAAATGGAATTAGAAACAGTTTAGAAGTGGAAAAATATAGAAAAGATGGAAAGCTAAGCAGAGCAGAATATTTTATTGAAAAGGTGATAGTTATGAGAAATTTAACACTGACACCAACTAAAGAAAAGTTTTATAAATTTAAATTCAAATTAAAAGGAGATGTATGTAAAGTTTGTAAAATAGTCAATGACTATAGAAAAATGTTACTGATAAAAATTTAGTAATTTGTTTAAAAAAAAAAAAATAAATAAATTTTTTTAAAAAATTAAAATTTTGGAGGACAGTTGTAACATTTTTATATAATAGAAGAATACAAAATTTAGTAAGCAGGTGCAGGGGAACCATGTGATAAAAACAACAAGTAAATCATATGATTTAGAATAACAATTTAAAAGAGGAAGAAATTTTTCAAATTATTCTAGTGTGTGTGTAAGAGGATCTGAAGTAAAGTTGATATATTTAAAGGTACATGATGCAATTGAAAAATAAAACATTCTAATAAAAGTGAACTATTGAAATATTGAAATAATTATTATATTGAACAATTACCAAGAAGAAGATATAAAAAGAACATTGTAAATGATGGTGAGATAAACTGATTATTATTTAAATATATTTTTATGTAATTGTGAAACCCAAATCTAACCCCGAGATAAGAATATAAAAAAACATTTATTTTTTTATTTAATATTTCTTTTATTGTTCTGTTAAAAAATTTAATGATATAAATAATTTTTTTTTATTTATAATTAATTTAAATAAAATATAATACTAAAGAAAAGTATTATAACATGTTACATAATCTAATACAGCTTATAACTGAAAAGAACATTTGAGTAAGTAAACTTTATATCCTATATTAAACTACTGTAGGATAAAATATAGATTGCAACTCATAACAACACTACAACAATATGTATAAACACGCATGGAGACACACTGATAAACATATAAATAATTTTTTTAAAAACATACCTAGTCAAATTAAACTCAAACATCAATGGAAAAAGTAGGGTGGGGAAGAGGAATTTGAAAGTTGTTTTAATTCGACCCTTCACTCAGTAAATGTGCTCGAAATAATTATGAATGTGGACAAACTCGAAATCCCACTGAGAAGACAGTTCCACACAATCTGTAACGGATTTATTAAAGATACAGTGAGGTGAAGAGGAATTTGTTGGAGTATTTAGTCTATGTATATCGGAAGGAGAGAGAGAGAGAGAGATATAATTATTATTGTTGTTTATTTTTTTAAAACGAATAGTTGTATTACATGAAATTTTTTGCGTAAAACACGAACGTTTTAAATATCATTTCATTTATTCTCTCTTGCTGCTATTATTTAAGTCAGATTAAAAAAAAACTTACAACTAAACTAAAATTACCATGATTGCATACATCAATTTAACCATTTAACTTAAGGTAGGAGAGAGAGAGAGAGAGAGAGAGAGAGAGAGAGAGAGAGAGAGAGAGAGAGAGAGAGAGAGAGAGAGAGAGAGAGAGAGAGAGAGAGAGAGAGAGAGAGAGAGAGAGAGAGAGAGAGAGAGAGAGAGAGAGAGAGAGAGAGAGAGAGAGAGAGAGAGGTCTTCAAGATGCGTTCCAAAAAAGAGTTACAAGAAACGTATGTTTAAACAAGTATAGAGGAGATAAAACATATTTAAAATAACTTAATTTTATGTGTTTTAAAACTTTACACTCGATTTGATAATTTTATCACATTTAGTTAATAATTAAGGAAATGTTTTAAATATTTATAAACATAATATTTTTGTAGGTAGTTTCTTAAAACAATCAGAACTGTGTATAAAAGTACTTATGAAGAAAACTGACAAATAATTTACACTTCATCGTAAGCCTTTGTGGTGTTTATAATTTAGAGAGCACACAAATATTTAGTTAAATCACAGAGTCAAATTGTAAATTGTGTTGAGAACAAACACCTTGGTTGAGTTTATGTAAAGCGTATGGTAATTAGAGAGATAAGCCAGATGACGTGACTCTAGACTTCTACGGAATCCTACTGCAGGGATAACTTAACTAATGGAAGTTGTTTCTTATCGATGCATTGTTTAACGCTCTATTGCAATCCACAGTGTGATTGTGAGAGAAGATCGTGTTAAAATATATTAGAATATTGTAGCTGGGGGAAGTACTAGGGCTTCCGTACTGTTAGTGTTAAAGAAATGTAGATTAAAACATGTCAGTTACTGGAGACTAAAGAGTGGCGGATAACGAGAGTGTATCAAGAATAAAATTACCTAACCTTGTTTTTAGGTTAGTCTTCAGAGGCGAAAAACATAATTGAAATACCGAAAAAATGTTATAAACAACATTAATGCATTTTCCGGTATATTTAGATTTTAGTAAATTAAATGTTTTAATTTTTTTCTAAACTGCTTCGACTAACCTTAAAAAATCCCCCAAAGATACTTTTTTTTACTACAGCTTAAAACATAAAATAATGTTGCAAAGTCTAATAAATCTGTATGTGCTATAATATACCAACTAGGCCTAATTTTAACATATTCTTTTGTCCATACAGCGATTCAAAGTTGAACTAAAAATATGCAGAAAACGGCAAAAAAATGAATTATATCTATTAAACTTTGTATGGGTTAGTATGCGATAAAATTAATTATATCGTCATTCATTATATATTAACTTCATCATTTATAAATAAATGAGTTTAACTTGTGAGATGATATACTTGATAGAATAAAAATTAAACATACATTCTTACGTGTTTATTTATTCAAAAGTGTTTCAACAACAAAGTCGTCATCCTCAGTGATGCACGAGCTACAATAACTAAACTACCGGGTGTCCTTAAAGTCCTGGACTGATTTCAAAGCCTATTTATAAGTAGATACAGTCAGAATAAATATGTTTCTGATACACCATGTGACAGTTGACTTTATTTAGTTTTGTTTTGTTGGTAATGCTGGTTAACATAGTTTGTTACGTTACCATAGCAACCTTTGTAAAAATAGTGTAAATGGCTGCGATACAAGAAAAGGTTCAATGTGTTTTATGGTTCCATGAATCACAATCAACGATCAAAATGTAAAGATTTTTATAAGGCAATGTGGGAGACAACCACTAAGCTCAATACTATGCAAACGATGGTACAAGAAATTTTAGACAACTGGAAGTGTTGCTGATAAGCAGAGTTCAGATAGGCCTAGTGTTACAGAAGAAGCAGTTGATACCACGAGAGCGTTTTTTTGCAGAGTTTCAAGGGAAAATGGAATTTCTTGTATTACAGTACACAAGGTCTTGCACAAAAGACTCAAGTTTTATCCCTACAAAGTACAAATTGTACAGTCTTTGAAGCAAAATGTTTACCCGCGCCGTGTTGGCTTTACTGTTGAGATGTTAGACAGCATCAACTAGACAAAAATTGAGACCTTGAAACGTGTGTTTTTTACAGTTGAGGCTACTTTTTGTGTATCTGTTTTAGTAAATAGCCACTATGTTCGAATTTAGAGCAGTAAAAGTCCACGGGCTTTTTTAGAACAGGATAGGAATTGTCCAAAAGTTGATATGTGTGGCAGTCTAATCCACAACATGATCATATTATTTTTATAATTAAAACAATTTTTTCTTTCTGAATAAACAGTGTCTGGAATTATCTATCTGGGTATGGATTGAACTGTATGTAGTGCCTTAATTAGAAGAGTTCCAGCCATGGATAGTGTTTCAATAAGACGGGAGATTTTCTTGAAACTTTTCTCCAATCGATGGATTGGTCGAAATACGCCACCGGCTTGGCGTCCCGCTCACCGGACTTTTATTTTGTGAGGCTATATGTAGACATTGAGCCGGTTGAATAAAACGTAGGAACTAGGGGTTAGGAACTAGTGCCTAGAACTAGCTCTTGCTAAAATCCAGTTGAATAAATAACTGCTAGGACTAGGTAGGAATAACTAGGTGAGGTTAGATGTTGCGTGAAATTGTTAAGCAATTGCTAGGGCTAGCAATTGCTTAGTGCTCTAGCTACTGCTAGGCCTGCAGGTTGTAACTTGTTCGTCAGGAGCGTGTGAGTGGCGACAACAGACGGCACTGATCACTGATACATCACAGTGTGACCACGTTGTTACTTGGTAGCGTCCAACATAAGTGAAGTGTGTATTATCATGTCATCTAGTGAAGGCGAAGACGACACCGTTGGGGACAAGGGATTAGACCGGGCCCTATTTACTAAACTAATTTGTGTCAATCAGGTTGTAGTAGAAAAGTCCAAAATTCCGTCCGTGATTTCTGCTAAAAAAAGAGCTTGGACCACAATTCAAGATGAATACTCAACAATAGTACACCTGTTTGAAAACAATAATCAACGATGTATTTTCAACAATCGCAGAAGAGATGTTGGCCAAAACGTGGTCAGAAATCGAATATCGGCACTAATGGCGTAACCTACACATGGAACTTGTAAATTTTGTAAACAAAACTTTATTTGTTATACTTTTCTGTAGAAAAAAGTTATATATTTTTTTAGCTTCGGTCATTTTAAATTTACCACACCTTAAAATCAGTCCAGGACTAATAGCTAACGTAGTTATGTTAATGAAAATGGCTAAAATTCAGAAACATATTGTTCTTCTATTTTTATACTGTTACTTTGAAGCATTAAAATGTACAAAAAAATCCATTTAAAAAAAAATAATTTTTTTTCACATTTAATAATTGAAACCTACTAACCTGACGTCATTTTGATGTTTATTCGGAAATACAGCTGTTGAATTTTACAGTACAAAACGCATAATTCGACAAAATAACTAAAACTTTGGATTCTCGAAGATAATATCTTCGGTTATAATTTCATTTATTGCATTTTTGAGCTAAATTTCATTTTAAACTAAACATAAAAACAAATCAGGTTAGTGGCATTTTTTGTTGTTAAAATAAATGGAGCGTACGACACAATTTCTAATAGTTTTGGGATATTAGTATGCTGTAATCGAAAACTGTCAAAAATGCACCTTTTTGTTTTTTATATGTTTTCACTGAAGCTATTTCCATCAAATTAAATTCTCGTTTATTAACTTTAAATTCACGAGCTCTTGAAAATCAAAACGAAATTAAATTAATTACAAGTTGTTGCAGGCAGCACTCTGAAATATTGCAAGAACTTAGTATCAAAATGAATTCTGCTTAATTGTAGGTTTTAGTGGGTAACTATAAAGCATATATAAAATATAATACAATTTATAAAGCTCTTAAAATATTTAGTAAAGAAATATCAACTCGGACACCATCGTGTATACTCGGATACAGTACGTTCATTATTCGTGTATTATACAGGATTAGAACTCCCCCCCCCCGCTCGTATTAACTATTGGTTTGCTAATTTACTAGAGACTGTATAATTTAAATTAGGAATTCAATTTGAATTAACTGCACAACTCTAATGAGTCAGATCAAAACCCAAACATCCTTTTATAGTTTTAATTAACTGTTCAACTTGTGTACACAATATTAGTGTTGTAAAGTTCACAGACATTTTGATTTTCCTTAGATAAACACTGTACAGGGTTGGATTAACATATAGATTGAAGTAGGTTGCATGGATGCCAGTAAAACAGTTAAGTTAGTTGTTGTTAATGATAACACAGTACACTACGGCTTACCTCAAGTTCCAAATGTTACATGATTAAACTATTATTAATCTTTAACTATTATTTATTAATAAATTACACACGTTTCAGTTTTCGGTATAAAATAACAGTTTTCGATATAAAATAACAGTTTTCCCTATAAAATAACAGTTTTCGATTTATTATTTCAGTTTTTGATATAAAATAACAGTTTTCGATATAAAGTAACAGTTTCCGGTATAAAATAACGGTTTTCGATGAAAAATAACAGTTTTCGATATAAAATAATAGTTATTGATTTAAAATAACAGTTTTCAGTATAAAATAACAGTTTTCGATTTAAAATTTCAGTTTTGGTATAAAATAACAGTTTTCAATATAAAATAAAAGTTTTCGGTATAAAATAACAGTTTTCGATATAAAATAACAGTTTTCAATATAAAATAACGTTCAGTTTTCGGTATAAAATAACAGTTTTCGGTATAAAATAACAGTTTTCAATATAAAATAACAGTTTTCGGTATAAAATAACATTTTTCGATATAAAATAACAGTTTTCGATATTAAATAACAATTTTCGATATAAAACAACAGTTTCTATAACTATTTGATCTTGGTATAAAATTATTATGATATGGATTTTTGTTAAGGGTTAGAAAAAAATGTTATTTTTACATATATATTTATATAAATGCAAGGTGAAGCAAAAGTTTAGAATAATGAATTTATAAGGAAAACTGTTGACTTATACTGTCATGTACATTACACTCTAAGCAAATATGAAACGCTTTATGTTCTAAACACGTAATAAAATCAGAAAATTGCTTTCAAACTGTAATGCGTAACGTTAAAATTTTCCTTCTAATAAAAATAAAATGTATAATCCTACTAAAGAAATTTGCTTTCAGAAAATTATCGATTATTCAAGTAAATTTTTTAACTTTAATGATCTAAATTTTTCTTGCTATTAAAACAAAAGTTTAATAATCCTAGGTAAACAAACTTACCCTTATGATAATTGCAACAATTTACGTACTATAATAAATAATAGTGTTTTCTGATAAAAATCGGAAAACATTTGCTTGTATTTTTTGTTATAATTTACTATATATTGTAATTATAGTCATAATACGTAGTCGGAACTAATTACCTTCGTATAAATTGAATACTATAGATATAGATGGTTCATTTTTCTAGTTAAATATTGCAAGTATTGCACTTTTATAAGTACTGTATTATATTTTTTCACCTAACCCCGAATGTTAAACCGCCCTTCTTAAAAGCATTACATAATGAGCTATAACATATCATTACGTAATGCTTTTGAAAATTTGCTGCATCAGCCAATGTAAAATGTTTAATAATATCAGCTGTTTTTATAGATTATAGTTTTGTTCGTTGGTATCCTAGCAACGTGTTTGTTTCTGTCAAACCTAACCTACTGTATTATGGTTAGCGTACAGGTCGTAGGGTTTTAATTGTTTAAACTTATAAATTGTTTGGTTAAGTAAAATATTCTATAGTGTAGTAACTCGTAATTAACTTACTCGTGATGTACTATTACACTACTTGTGTAAATATCTATTATAGTACATGTATTTTTAATGAACGTTTGAAAAAGCTTCATGTGATTTATGTATATAGTAATTAGTAGCAATAAAATAATTGTGTTTCTATACATTGAGGTAAGTACGATAGAAACCACGTTATCGTCTGTACGTAAGCACGATAGAGGCCACGTTATCGTCTGTACATAAGCACGATAGAGGCCACGTTATCGTCTGTACATAAGCACGATAGAGGCCACGTTATCGTCTGTACGTAAGCTCGATAGATGCCACGTTATCGTCTGTACGTAAGCACGATAGATGCCACGTTATCGTCTGTACGTAAGAACGATAGAGGCCACGTTATCGTCTGTACGTAAGCTCGATAGATGCCACGTTATCGTCTGTACTTAAGCACGATAGAGGCCACGTTATCGTCTGTACGTAAGCACTATAGAGCCAACGTTATTGTCTGTTTTAAGGACGATAGATGCCACGTTATCATCTGTACGTAAGCACGATAGAGGCCACGTTATCGTCTGTACTTAAGCACGATAGAGGCCACGTTATCGTCTTTACGTAAGCTCGATAGATGCTACGTTATCGTCTGTACGTAAACACGATAGATGCCACGTTATCGTTTGTACGTAAGCACGATAGAGGCCACGTTATCGTCTATACGTAAGCACGATAGAGGCCACGTTATCATCTGTACATAAGCACGATAGAGGCCACGTTATCGTCTGTACGTAAGGACGATAGAAGCCACGTTATCGTTTGTACGTAAGGACGATAGAAGCCACGTTATCGTTTGTACGTAAGGACGATAGAAGCCACGTTATCGTTTGTACGTAAGGACGATAGAAGCCACGTTATCGTCTGTACGTAAGGACGATAGAGGCCACGTTATCATCTGTACATAAGAACGATAGAAGCCACGTTATCGTCTGTACGTAAGGACGATAGAGGCCACGTTATCATCTGTACATAAGCACGATAGAGGCCACGTTATCGTCTGTACGTAAGGACGATAGAAGCCACGTTATCGTTTGTACGCAAGGACGATAGAAGCCACGTTATCGTTTGTACGTAAGGACGATAGAAGCCACGTTATCGTTTGTACGTAAGGACGATAGAAGCCACGTTATCGTCTGTACGTAAGGACGATAGAGGCCACGTTATCATCTGTACATAAGAACGATAGAAGCCACGTTATCGTCTGTACGTAAGGACGATAGAAGCCACGTTATCGTTTGTACGTAAGGACGATAGAAGCCACGTTATCGTTTGTACGTAAGGACGATAGAAGCCACGTTATCGTCTGTACGTAAGGACGATAGAAGCCACGTTATCGTCTGTACGTAAGGACGATAGAAGCCACGTTATCGTTTGTACGTAAGGACGATAGAAGCCACGTTATCGTTTGTACGTAAGGACGATAGAAGCCACGTTATCGTTTGTACATAAGCTCGATAGAAGCCACGTTATCGTTTGTACGTAAGGACGATAGAAGCCACGTTATCGTTTGTACGTAAGAACGATAGAAGCCACGTTATCGTTTGTACGTAAGGACGATAGAAGCCACGTTATCGTTTGTACGTAAGGACGATAGAAGCCACGTTATCGTTTGTACATAAGCTCGATAGAAGCCACGTTATCGTCTGTACGTAAGGACGATAGAAGCCACGTTATCGTTTGTACGTAAGGACGATAGAAGCCACGTTATTGTTTGTACATAAGCTCGATAGAAGCCACGTTATCGTTTGTACATAAGCTCGATAGAAGCCACGTTATCGTCTGTACGTAAGGACGATAGAAGCCACGTTATCGTCTGTACGTAAGGACGATAGAAGCCACGTTATCGTTTGTACATAAGCTCGATAGAAGCCACGTTATCGTTTGTACATAAGCACGATAAAAATCACAAAATTAAGATAGGAATATGAAATTTGTTGTAGACGATTATAGTGTTCCCATTTATAATCTTATTTAAATTCAGAAAAAGAAAACTAAACTAAGCTTAACATTTGCTTCTTAATTTGTGTAATAAACAAATATGTACTGTATTAAATAATTGAATATTGCCTGCGTGTAAATTCAGTCACGTGGCTTCTTAGTCGTATTAAAAGGACATGTTTCGGAGCCGTAACCCATCATCAGATCCTTAATATTATGTCACTCCAAACAGATCGTCGCACAAATGTAAATACATTACATACAAGTAACGAACACTTTAGGTCTAAAAATAAACCATAATTGTATCGTAAAATATTTAAAAAACAAAAAACATCCTTTTCCTAATATTTATTTTTTTTTTTTAATTCGGACCACTGCGAAAGAGGTACATCAAGTAATTTCTGGTTTAAAGAAAACAAACGTTGTGTGTTGGAATGATATTCCCACCAAGGTTTTAAAAGCGTCTTTTCGTAATATTTCAAAACCTATTTCTGTTCTTATTAATCAGTCTTTTGAATGTTGTAAATTTCCAAAGAAATATACTTTGATAAAACCCATTTTTAAAGAAGTGGACAAAGCAGATGTTATAAATCTAAAGTTTAGATAAAGAAGATCAAGATAAAGATAAAGATAAAGAAGATAAAGAAGATCATTACTAGATCTTATCTAAAGTTTTAGAAAAAAAGTAATTCTGAGCTGAATTTTGAAGTTCTTTACTAAATTTAATATCTTAACAGAGAGTAAATTTGGATTTCAAAAAGGAAATTCGGTATAGTCTGGAAAAATGTTTTGTATTCAAAAGAAAATAGTAAGTGTAGGCTAATTTGGAACTTAAAATCTCAACAATCTTGTAGACATTCATTTATCAAATTAAAAATTTTAACTCTTCCCTGTACATATATTCTGAAGGCCCTGCTATTTTTTAAGAGTAATTATATTGGTGTCAATCAGTACAGACATAGATATTCCATGAGAATGCCAATGCTTCCACACCACAGCTAGCGGTTCTAGGGTAAAGTGCGATACTCTGGTCTCAAATTGTACAACAGGTTGCCGGATGTAACTTGTATCAACAAATTCAAAAACAAACTCACATCTTATTGTTCAGTAGACATTTTATTCTGCGAGAGATATAGATAGTCTGTAATTATATTGCAACCATTGTATATTTGTCTGTAATATTGCATGTTGTTTAACTTTCTCTCTATATCATTGTTAATGTGACAACTCAAATGTTTACTGCAGCTTTTCTGCTATTTATATACTTAATGAGGCTAAATAAATAATAATAATTACAATTTACACGTAAATATTACACAAATCAAGCGTACTCCGGAAGGTCGAGTGGATACCTCGAGGAAGATGACGTAGAGACCCACATGTATAATTAAATTATTTAATAATTATCACTGACTTGGATACCGCAAACATGCAAAAGAAATATGTAGGTTTAGTGTTTACTTTTACACCCTGTACCGGATATGTGATTTCCAATACATCTTAGTTTACTTTAAATTACAATAATTAAAAATGAAATCATTATTCACTCAGTCCTGTAGAGAACGTGTAATATTGTTTATAATATTACGACTTTTAAAACGCCATAATATTGTTGTTATTAAAAATAAATTAAAATCTCTTTTAAGTAACTTAATTTGACCTAATACAATATGTAAAAATAATAATACTATACGTTTAAAACAATCACGTTTTGTTAATTTTTGTACTCTTTATATTCTACTAAACTTTTGCACCACCCTGTACATACCCCAGGTTAAGATCTTTAAAATGTGAGGTCAAACATCTTTCTATCTAAAGGAGTTCTTGAAATATTAAGCCATTCCTAACATCCTGTGTATATTATTTATGGTTGTGAACAAGTTTCTATTACCTTAATAGATCACATATTTTATATTTTCCTCTTTCCATCACATTTCGTACTAAAAATAATATAAGATAAACAAAAATATATTACATAAATGTCTGAATTCACGTTTGATAAGACATTTCGCTCACAATTTCTCATCTCCTTTATATTTATGTCTTAACTTGAATCCTTAAAATAACGACTTGACCTCTTGTTTCTCGTTGCTTTCGAACCCCTACTCGTCCCATTAGCGTCGGTGACTCACTCCCACAGGTCTCATCTCCGTTCCACTAATGGTTACTTTAACAACTTCAACTTTAGGCTTCTTCTACGTTTCCGTTTTATTTGTGTGTTTGGGTAAAGTTTTGCAATTTATAAGATACAGACTGTACCTAGTGATAATTTATGAAAGCGAATTTTATAAGAATGGGGAAATGAAACATTGATATTTGTCAGTATTGTATGACAGCTTGACTTTAAATAATAATTGGAATTTATGAGTGTCCCGCAAAAAGGTCACTATTTTTGAATTAATAAGTCGTACATTTGGAACATTCCAAACTTGACGATATAGTTAAATATGTAAAAAAAAGTACGCTCTTGTTTAATTTTTTGATGGTCAATTAAAAAAAAAATTCGGAATAACAAAATAATGGAACGTTTTCACAAAAATGATTTTATTTGCATAACCATTACAATTAATTTTGAACATAACATGAAAATTAGTGAAACTTAATTTAAAAAAAAACAAGAACTGTAATAAATTAATAATGATCCAGATTTGATCTTTATTCGAATTGATGTCCATCAATTGTTGTTTCACAACAACGAAACAAAAAAAGTCTTTGAACAATTGCCGGGATATTACATTGAACAATTCCTTTTCAATCAACCTCATTAATTCATCATCTGTTGCTATAGGTTGAGAATAAAGTTTTTCTTTCATTAATAGGAGAAAATATCATAATCCGATTTGGAATCTACCGCGAGTTTGGTGGACTTTGTGGGGTCATATTCGGCCAAATCAGATTTTTATCTCTCGTGAACGTTAACGGGAAATTCCCGAGAGCTTCAAACCAAAACCACTTCTAAAAATATAGCTTGAAACTAGATTACCCAAATCTCCAGTGCAGAGAATCGTAAAGAAAACAACATTAAATTTTACAATAGCTACGCAATCTATAACCTACTTGAAGGAGAATTGAATTCTGTTACTGCATCATTGAGTTTCATGGGACAATGACATTGTAAATAGACATATCTCTAATTATTACAATACCCAAAAGCCTCACATTCTTGATTAGAAACTTTTTAAATCAAATGTTCTGGTTATCTGTGACTGCTAATGACGTGCGGTTTTATGATAGTTCAAACAGCAATGGAAATAGCTATTCAATCAACAAGTGCTGACCTATTTTACGGTTCTGGAAATAGGTAATAGTATATTTCATAACAAGAGTGGAAAGTGGGGTTTTGCATGTTCGAGACCATATGTTTGAAGTGCGAGATTTATCGAGCACTTCAAATATGGTCGAAAATATGCAAAACAATTTCGCTCGTGTTTTGAACGATACTTTTCACTACACTACGGAATAAAAACGAGACATCGTTAAAAAAAAAATTAAACGGATCTTGGTAGTTTACTAGAACACACAACAGGTTTTTTAAATCATATTTTAGGCCTATTATGTTAAAGGATATTTTACAGCTGAATATTTTTCTATGTAAAATTTAATTCAGGTGGACTTATTGTAGAGGACATATTGGTTTGCTATTATGCATTAAATTAATTTTTTTATATTTAATCTTGGTAATTTACTAGAATACACAAGAGCTTTTCTTTATCATATTATATTTATTATCCGTTGAAAGATATTTTACGAGACATCGGTAAAAAAACAAAAAATAAATAAACGGATCTTGGTAAGTTAGTTTACTAAAACACACAAGAGGTTTTTTAAATCATATTTTAGGCCTATACGTTAAAGGATATTTTACGAGATTTCAACATCATCTGCTAGTGCAGAAAATAACATTTTCCACTCTAGAGTGGGAAAATCAGCTGTGGGAAACTCGGCTAAAGCTTCGCGCGTAAACTCGATGTTTCTCAGGTTGTAAACACATAACGAAAACAGCTGAACTCATAGTAGTGTAGTGAAAAGCTATTTTTCTTCATTGCCCTCTGTGGATATTCAGTGAAACAATTAGTAAATAACAATCTACAAGGGCGTTGGATTGGCGAGGAAGTCAGTTTTTAGATTGGTCACCCTGATCTCCTTATTTAACCGTGTTTGACTTTTACTTATGGAGCTATTAGGAACAAGTATTGTTCAACCATAGTTTCAATAATAATGAGGAATTAAAGAGCGGTATCGAAGAGGAACTTCTTCTGATCTCACGTAATTACTTTATAAGAGCATACGAGTCATTTGTTTGCTTTCACTATGTCGCTGTGGAATTGTTCAATTTGAATAAATTAAATAATTTGTTAATCTTATTTCCGTTAGTTTTAAAAACAAATAATTAGTTTTGAGTTTGTTTTAAAATAATATTGTGTTTCTATCAAAATACGTTTGTAGTAATAACATTGTTTTCCAAACGTAACAAAAGCGGTATTTTATTTAAACAGCAGCCATTTTGTTTCTATAAACACCAGCGTGTTGAAATTTTCACACTATTTTTGGTAATGTTATTAAAAAGAACGTAAATTTTCAAAATAATTGTTTGAGGAATAAGCGTGTAGGTACCTCTTCTTGGGATACACTGTATAGAAAAATAATAAGGGATACCTGTTGTTCTATAATAGAGGAATGTATACATTATAAATTAAGGTTAAAAATTGTCAATTTTAGTGTCAATTAGTTGACTTAAACTCAGCTTGACTATACCCCTTTCAGTTGCTTATCTCATTTTCGGGAATTTAGATATAAATAGCCAAATGACATTGCACCAATGACGAGGTCGTAATTTTTATTTAACTATTTACTATCCAAATATAGGAAGATATCATAAAATATTTATAATATTCAGACGTCCTATGTATTTGTAAATATCTACCCGCAGAAAAATCATGACGATCTATTGAGAACCTTATTTTCCATGGTATGATACTGCTGTCCACGGTACCTCTATTAAATTTTCAAGCCACAAACGTTGCTTGCATTTTGGAAACGTTGATAACGAAAGTCGAAAGATTTGGCAGATTGTCATGGAAAACCTGATGTAGTCATTTGAAAGTCAAATATTTACAATGTGGAATAGGAATCAGCAAACCAAACTCCGCGACTCCCATTCCTATTTCTTCCACTAGCTTAAGCAACTATATCGACCAGATAATTCCGTAAAAAATAAATTTCAATTCAGTTAACTGAATATAGCCACCAACCTTAAATCAAAGAAATGTGTAATGATAAAAACAAAACAAAATTTAAGAATAATTAGTTAGTTTCAAGCGATATAATTTAAAACATATCTACTAATATGTGAATATGTATTCGTTATACTGCTTCAAAAACAGCTGTTTCCAATACATGCATTGAGATGATAAATTTGTTCTTTTTAGTCCTAGGACCTAAAAACATCAGCTGAGGTCGAGGTCATCAGCTGTTACTTCGCTTATACGAATTAATTTACGTTTGTAAAGAAACTATAAAAACAACCAATGCTCTCGATTGTAAATAACCGTTAAAACAGCTGTTACCATCGATTTTATAAATAAATACCACTAACAAACTAAACAGCTGTAATAGCTGCAAACTTGTGTAACTTGTCCAAACTTTTGAATGTAAATAGGTTATAACATTTTAGTTTTTATTGAAGTGAATACTTCTTTACGCCCGATAGGCAATTTTTTGGTGCTGTTAAATCGATGTGGTGAAAGGAAAAATCGCCACGAAAATAATAATAACAGTATACGTACAACAACGGTTATGCTGCGTGTTTAAATAATCTACTTTTTTTATAAAATTAAAAGTTCAATTATTAAATATAATAATTATTTTTTTATTTGTTTTATAACGTTTCAGACTCCATACATAGTCAAACTAATAATCAATTCAAAAATATTGCACAAACTTCCTCACATACCGATACATATTAAAAATAAAATTACGAAAAATATTACACTAACTTTTTCAGACTCCCATATATAGTCAAACTAATAATAAATGCAAAAAGATTGCACAAACTTTCTCAGACTCCCATACATAGAGGAAGTAATAATAAAAAAATGAACTATATTTTTGTTACATTAATTGAAAGTTTATAATTTTATTATTAATTTTTTAAATTGATATTTAAAGTTTTCATTTCTGTCTACCGTCCCGCGATGGTAACATTTAAACATGCATATAATTGTTGCTCGCAGTGTCAATAATGTGAAAACCAGATTGATGTTAATTTTAATTTAAACATTATGAAATTTCAAATTTTAATACTAGAAGTTCTAAGTTTTCACTTCTATCGGCAGTCCCTATAACTGCCAATTTTTGTGTGAAATTTTTTTCTTATATTGTTTGCAGAATAACGAAAAATATAGTTCATCACTTGGAACAAAAGAAGCTTTTCGATCCTCGCTCATATTCCGGCCTTGGAAACACTCGAGCTTGTGTCGAAAAGCTTCACTTTTGGTCCTAGTAATGAAATATACTATTATAATCTATTTGCCGATTTGTTACAATAGTTATTTGTGTAACTAGTGCGCAAAGTGACACTTTGCTGCACTTGAGAGAAATCTTTACGCACGAGCCGCAGGCGAGTGCGGAAAGTTTCTCGAGTGCAGCAAAGACACTTTGCGCCCGTGTAACACATTATATTTTTCCTACAGTTACTATAAACCATATAAATAACAGGTAATTGTATATAATTGTATATAATTGTTCGTCAGCATCAATAATTAAATTATTCTGATATTTTTAGGTTATACATAGCCTGGGCTATTATAAATTGTGTAGGCAATTACCATAGCAACCGTTTGCATAAAATAACAGATATAACAGCTGAGTTCGTCAGCATCAATAAATAAATTATTCTGATATTTTTAGGTTATGCATAGCCTGGACTATTATAAATGTGTAGGCTAATTACCATAGCAACCATTTGGATAATCCTAGCCTGGATTATTAAAACACTCTTATCTATCAAATACTCAACAACAGGATATAGGTTAAGTTATAAGTCCAAAGCGTTGAATGACAACAATGCACCATTTGATCGATTTAGTCACACAGCTGATCGAGTTAGTAGTGTTGCCAACTTGTTTTCAAGAGAAACGTATTACGTGCCTTATACATGCACACTATTTTGTGTTGTTTGGTTGAAATTCTGGAGTGCGAGAAAGTAAAATGAGTGCGGGAAAGTGAAATGAGTGCGGGAAAGTAAGTAAATGCAGGAATCAGCTACTTTGCGTACTATAATCAGTGCAAGAAGACCCGCTTTGTCAGGTAACTGTAGGAAAAGTTATTTTTATTTACAGGGAAAGAGAGCAACTTGGAAGTTCCTGATTTATTAGAACTGTGTCTACGATGGAACTGGGTAAGAAAAGCTGTGAGAAATGTTTTAACTTATTTATTGTAGATAGTTATATAGTATTTTGGTATAATGAATGAAACACACAAAACAGCCGACTAATATTTTAGCAGAAAGGTTCAACGAAAGACATAAATATTACCACAGAGATAAAACATCAATCGATGCTGCACAACATTATTGTGCATCGTTTGCAGGTAGGCCTACCTAAGATCTAACATCTGTCAACTTTACTTTTAATTAGAAACATACATTAAATTAATAATTGCTTTGAATGTTAAACCTACAATAGTATATTTTTAAGAACATTTCAATTTGGAATTTGTGGACATTCGTGAAAACTATTGTCTACACCTTCTGATTAACGAAATGTTTTCATGTATCTTTACGTAACTTGTAACAGCTTATTTATTTTTGTTTTCTACAAATAATAGTTTGTATACTATTAGTTTATCTTTTAATTTCAAGATTACAAAGTTATAAGACGACGGGATAAGTTATTTTTTTAATTATAATAATTATATAGTCCATGTGGTTTAAAATCAGCTGTTGTAAGTTATTCAAATTCAGTTGTCTCAAGTTATTCCAAAACAATAAATTGCAAGTAATCATTATTCACATTTAAAATGTGTGAATTAAAGTTCCAATATTTCTATTTTGTCCATAATTTCTTTAATTTGATCTTATCAAGCTGAATTGTCATCATTTAAGTACAAGATCGCGAACTGAACATTTTGTCATTATGTAAAGTATTTTTGTTGAATTTTTGTAAAACTATGAGTAAAATAAGGTTGTTAAAACTGCGTTTTGAAACTGAAAGATTCAATAGTTATCAAGCTTGTCCAAGATCTGTATTTTGACTTTGAGAAATGTTTCGTGGCTAACAATAACAAAATGAGAACAATACTGAAGAAATAATAATAAAATAATGCCTAAACAATATTTTATCAAATTTGGACAAAATCGGACAGAAATGTATAGAGATAGAGTGCGTATAGAAAGGGCTACATAAAATCAATATTATAATAGACTATTATGTCCCAAACTACTTAAAACTTGTTCTAGGAATTATGGTAGACTTACATTTCTTACTCTTAGATATGGGTATTACAGTAAAAACTGCAAAAGTTGTTTTTTGCCATCAACATTCACTAATAATGAATTATGAATTCAAGTTAGTAATGAACTTGTCCGCATGGAGGCAGTAGCGTAGTAAAATGAAATGACAAGGTTTGCCGCAAGTGGGAAGGGTGCGCGCCGGTATAGCGTGTATAGTGTAAAGAATAAGTAGTCTGTTCGTGGGCTAGCTGTCGAAAGGAGATTAGGTAGAATATTCTGCAGCTGTTTAACTTGATTATTGAATGGTCATACGTAGTGTAGTGAATGAAAGTGATTGTGATAACGATGTGAGTTTTTTACTCAAAGAATAGGTTAGAATAGCAATTATTGAGAAATAACCTAAGGTTTCCTTTATTTTTAGTGAAAATGAAACGTGTGTGCTACGGTATCGTTTCAAGTGCCATTCATTCATACTTTCTTAAAATTGAGGTCTAGAAAAATATATAAGATGGCGTGATACAATGTAAACAAATGGGCATATCTTGGTCGGTCTTAGAATTGACTTGCCATATTATAAGTTCCTGTAATTCAATAAATAAATTATCGTTTAGACAACAAGAATGACATAGGTCAGTTAAATCTAAATCGTTGCATTTACTGCATCGAAGTTATAGGTTAGGTTCACATAGAAATAGGCTACCCTAGCTAATACACTTAAAACAATGCAAGCTAAAAAACGGTATCTTTTAGTGTTACTCTCTTGTGCATTCCTGGCGTATTGTTATTTTGGAGGATATAGATTGAAAAGCGAGAGCATTATTAAAATTGATTATAAAGATATATTGCCAAGTTTTGTTGATGTTCTGAGTGATCAGTTATTTACTAAAGATCTTGAACCTTCCCCTCATGTGAGAAGAACAGGTGGTAGTACTTATAGTAATAAAAAAGTTAGCAATAACATTGTAAATCAAAAATGTCGAATGGAAACATGTTTTGACTTTACTAGATGCCATAGTGACTTCAAGGTATATGTTTATCCTACTTCAGAAGAAATGAATGGTGGTGAGGTTCCTTTAACTCCGAGTCCAGCTTATCAAAAAATGTTAGACGTAATTTTAGAATCAAGGTATTATACTTCTGATCCTAGTCAAGCATGCTTATTTGTTCTTGCAATTGATACTCTCGACAGAGACAATTTATCAGGAGATTATGTTCGTAATGTGCCATCGAGACTTCAGAGGTTAAAATTGTGGAATGGTGGACGAAACCATGTTGTGTTCAATCTATACTCTGGAACATGGCCTGACTATGCTGAAGATGACCTGGGTTTCGATACAGGAGAAGCTATTTTGGCAAAAGCAAGCATGTCGGTAACTAGTTTTCGCCCAGGCTTTGACATCTCCATTCCACTTTTCCACAAGGTAAGAAAATATTTTAAATGTATGAAATAAATTTCCACAATCCTCTCTAATTTTTGCATTAAATAGGCCCAAGTAATGTCCTTTTTATCTGCACTATGTTCTTTTTGTTTGCACCATCACTAATTAAATTCAATATTAAAGTTTAAAAGGTGGATGCGAAAATTATAACATATATTCGATAGGTTTGATTATGGACTATTGATTTATTCTAAAGATTTTTATCCGGTTAAAAAGAATGGTAGCTAAATATAATGTAATACAGCCTAACCTAACCTAATATCAAACAAGTTTAGATGTAACCGAGGAACCAAGATACGTTAGGCATGAGTTAATTTGTAAGTAAGAAATACAAATTGATCTGTAGTTGTATTTTGGAATGGTTTTTTGTTAAGTAGACTATTAGGTTTGTAAAATATCAGCATTTCAAAAAGTGCCATTATGTATCCTAGTTTTGGATGTTACACAAAGTAATATAATATTAATACCTTGTAATAATCTGAAAATAATGGAGGTTAATTTTAATCGGTTCAATTACCATTTAAAAAATATTTTATTAACAAAAAAAGAAGAAGTTTTGGTTAGGTTGGGTTAATTCATTTCACTTGATCGACTTGTACAAATTTATATTTGGACCAGAACGTTACTTAGGTCTAGGCTTGCTGTATACATTTTTTGATTATTGAAATTATGCACCTTCAATTGATTTAAACACTACTTTATACCTATTTACAGTAAAAGAGTAGGCCCCCAAGCCCTAAGTCATAAAAATATTGGGATTAGTTAGGTCTATCATAATTTTTAGTCGGACAACTTATAAACATGTGGTAGTAAAGGAAAAGGTGTGATTTCTTTGTCGTAGAAGAAATTCCTCACAGTTAAAGAATACTTAGGCCTAATAATCAGTCTTTAACCCCATTCCAGTAAGTTTTATTTTAATAGACTACAGTAATCTTTTCATTACAAAAAATAATAAAACCGTGGTAAAAAATACAACAAACAAAATTTGGAAAAATTAATTAGGCCTAATGTAACCTCCACAGTTTATACTGTGAAAAAGGATAAACTGATTTTGATAAATATATTCAGTTATTAGTGAATGTTTTGTAGCCTACTAATATTGCAGATCATAGGTAATGGAAATCCTAAGAAATGGAGTTGAAATATCTTGAAAATGTGATTTTGCTCAAAATCTAGTGGTTTATAAACTAGAGTTTTAATTTTTGTTTTAAGGGAAAAAATCTCTGTTATCATCGTAAAAAAAAAGAAAGAAAAAAATTAACAGAATGATTTTTCTGGAACGAACTGCAATAAACTATTTAATATGAAATATTTGGGAAAATTTTATATGGACACTAAAGCTCTGAATTTTCTTATTGTCAGTAATCCAAATTTCACTATTCCATTCCACCGGTTGTCAAACAACCCTAGTTAGGCCTATATATATCTTTTCAGATAACACAAGGTTGGATATTTTAGTTGGGATAATGATACAGACAGGTTAGGTTATGTTTTATATTCTAGTCGATTGACTAAACTAATTAGTGTATGTTTTTAAATGTGTGGACTTATTTGTGGTAACATAGAAATATGTAGAAAATTGTATAATTTTGGCTATTTAGTTTGTGTTGTCAATGTTGCAGGCCTATTCTTTAATACCGGTAGTTTATCAAAGCTAACCTAACCTTAAAAATGTAATAGAGCATTGGGCTATAATTTCTCAGGTTTCATAACATGGAATAAAAAAATTCAGTATACAGAGGAGGTTTCCTACCAAGTTATTTTTAATGTAAGCTAATTTTAGTTCTGCTTGATTGTAATAATGGAAAATTAGTATAATATATATGAGTAATTGTTTAGAACAGTGACGATAATTGTTTAAAAAGAAAGTCACCGCCTTTTTTTGCATTTTTTAAAAACATGTTCTACATAGGCTACCTTATTTGTTAATAATAAAATAAGTTTTCAATGCGGAGCTAATTCGTGTATAGCCTATACATATTTTAATTCGTACCTCACTTATGGACCTTAACCCAGAAAAGTTGACTTTATGTTTTTTCCCTGTGAAAAAATTAGCTCAGCGTTGAGAACTTATTTTATTATTAAGAAATAAGGTATGTAGAACAAGTTAATAAAATTGTAAAAAAGCAGCAACTTTCTTTGTAAACAATTACCCAGTGCGACCAATGTAACACCTAATTTTTTATCGAGCTCAAAGTCGAGAAAGTGAGATTAATTTCATGCGTATGGACTATATAACATAATCTGGTCTAACCTAACCTATTTACAAAGTTATCTTGATTTTAAGTAAGGCTTAAATTTAACTCAATTTAACCTTTTAAACATGTTTCCGTCAATGTGTAGGATACAATATACTAGGCTACCATGAAAACATTGATATTAAAAGTAATAATTTTATTGAGCAAATGATGTGGTCACCTAGTTTTTGAAAATTACAAACATTAGTTACTGTTCATAGTCCTAAGAATAGTGAATTACGTGCCTAATTACTTGTAAGGCTTTGTTTTTTGGATTCATAATTTTACCATTTAAGTTAGGTAGCCTATTTAAGACTTATATTCCTAAATTTTGTACCTAGCAAAGTTTACGTCTATTTTAGGACAGGACAAAATACCTGTGTATTTCGTTACTTACTCTATGCCTAATTTTAGTCCACAGTGATCACAAAGATGGGTAAAATATTTTCTGGATCTATACAAAGTACAAAACCACCCTAAAATATTATCAGCCCTAATGAATTTTAAGTATAAAATTAAATATTCCTTACAAGCTAAGGATATTTTCAATATAAAATGGAATAATATTTGAAAATGTGTGGGGGAAAATACAATATATTTTGTGCTAAGTTATATTGAATTAAGATGGAATTGATAGTTTAAGTGATGATTATTTCAGATTTTACTTTCTCACATAGGCCTATCCGTTTTAAGTAGGCTACTTGTGAATAAAACAGAGTGTTACATAGGCTATTGTAGATTATATCTACCTGTCATGTGTGTAGTGCTCTACAGCTCAAACGTGTGGACTGGTTTTAATCAAATTTGGTATGTGGTCATATTTGGTCCATATCTCGGGACTTTAAACAAAATTTGATAACTAGCTAAAAATTTTAAAATGCTGGTTATTGAGTAGGGCTTAATTGGTAATTAAACCAAAAAATCGCTCATGGGGCTGTCATAAATTTTTATTTAAATACAATTTATACTGAGGACATGTTTATGGCATAGTAAATATTTTTCAAAGTTATGGTTCGTTTTCACATTTTGACCTTAACTAACGAACTAAAATTTATGCCGATGAATAATCTTTGTTGGTTTTTATTTCGATTGGGGATAGGTGAATGAGAAAATTTGTGTAATGTTTTTGCATCATTTATGCAATTCCTGGAGGTTTAGTTATATATTGACAAAACAAAGCAATATTAGTAGTAGGTAATATAACAAATAAAAAATATGTCAAATGAGTTTCTTGTTTATAAAGTTAGTACTAAGTTATTATAAATTTGTTATTTAACCCATTATGTAGGTAGGCTCCTAAGTAGTTTATGAGATTTTTCTAGTCATGCATATGTTAAAATAATGATCCTCATGTACTTTGATACACCACAAAAACTAATTTTGTTGTCCCTGATCCTTGTATTTGCTTGTTAGGCATATTACACATTTAATCACGCATAAAAAAAATGAATAAAATCTGTAATTTTTGTTATTACAGAAAGTAGTGTTTCAATCATGCAAAATGGGAAAAGGACATTTTATTGGTTAGTCAGTAGGCCTACCTGAATGTTGAAATTGTTTGTGAATATTTACTGTTATTGTATGGTGTGCACAGGATTTTAAGGTTTCATGATAAAAGTAAAATAATACTAATTTAAGTATGAATTTTGTTGTCAAAATGGGCCAAAGATTTGCTAACGTCACCACAACAGGTAATTAGTTTCTGAACACTCACACGGCAAAACCTGTGAACACACACGCTAACAAACACATCATTTCCCCGGCCTTAAACGGCTTCACTTCGGCCAATCTCACCTTACACATCCCGCACTCGCAACTTGTCTCTGATTGGTCGACGTCGAATGCGAGAGTGCTTAAAATTCCGCGACTACAAACAATGGCGCTCCACAACATTCAGAACCAATCACAACCTACCTCGTATCATTGATTGGTTCACTTCATAAATAACTTAGACAATGGACAGCTCATTGCATACTACTCAGCCAGTCCTACACAAGCTAAGCCACAAGCTGGCAGAGTAAAGTTGTAGAAGTACTGGCAGAAAAAGTCCAAAAAATCACTTCTCTTCCGGGAGACCTTCCAAGAACATCAACATTTCTTCTCCGGGATACTAGTTAGTCACTACACTTCTCCTCCGGGAGACCTGCCCAGAACATCACTTTACTTCTACCCTCCGGTGAGACTACTAAATAACTTGATCTACACCCTCCGGGGAGAGTAGTCAGCTACACTTCACCTTCATCCTCTGGGGACACCAGTCGAAGACAAGCCAGCCTTAAGACTTCACCTTTACCCTTTAGTGGGAAGACTACCCCTCAAAGACAACTTCACCTTCACCTTCTGGGGAGACACTACTTGGGGTTTATTCCTATTGCTATTTTCCGCATAATCTGTTAAATATTCCTCGGTTATGTGTACTTTGTACACGCTCAATCTATCAAAGTATTTTTTGTAATGAAATATGGCTTTCCAAATTTACAATATACCTCACTTCTTGTTAATACTCGCCATTGATTATGCACTGAATTTAATTTTGACCCAAAAATGTTAAGTATTGCTATCATTTGAAAATTTATAACCTATTTGATTTTTTGGACTCTGAAGCAAAGTTAAAATTGATATTATCTATTAATATTAATTTGAATTTTTGTATTCTGCCAAAGAATTTTATTTTTTAACAAATTATGTACCATAGATATTAATAGCTTCGACTGACATTCATAATTCTGGAATTAATTTCCTCTGTAAAACTATTTCATGTCTTGAGGTTATCATAAATCCTAGTTAATAAAATTTTGAACTGTCTTAAATATTTATAATCACCAATCATTATTTATGGTTGCAGGTAATAACACAGCACAATGAAATATTTAGTTTATTTGAACCTATTTATCTTGCAACCAGTTCCAAGTATAGCATTAAGGAGATGACAGATGAGGGAATATATGCCTTGCTTGCTATCTCTAGTCAGAACTATATCATCTGCATAATAAGCCAAATTATTAATCTTGTTTTGCACCATAATTCAAAAAAACTAATTATCTTAATTAAATTTTGTATTATAATATGGAATAGTATTGGTAACAGCCCATATTCTTGCTTATAACTATGTCTTTACTTCAAACTCTTCAGAAATAATTTGATTTACGCCTAATTTGTATTTTGTATCTTCAATGCACATTCTTGTTAAATTTATGACGTAAAGTTCGTATAGCTTAATAATACCACAAACATGACCTATTATTACGGTGACCATACATCACGGATTTTCCAGGACAGTCCCAGATTCAGGATATTGTCTTAAGAATAAAATTGATTAAGAAAGACGTTATTAGGGGCCTACCGTATAATCAACTCCCATTTTGTAATTTATCTCTTTAGATTAATTTTATACATGTACAATGTTCTGGTTTTAAAGTTATTTGATAATAATTGACAGCTCCTATTAGTAATTTGGTTTAATAGGACATTTGTGTATAGACAATTTTATTAATACACTATGTTTCGAGAGTATAAATTAACTCTCGTTATTAAATGTAAAACTAGAACATAAAAGAGAATTTTTTTTTAAAAACACTCCAACATTGCCTAATAGTGTTATGTTGGAAACTAAATATAAATCTATAATCTAAGAAAAATACTTAGCACCTAAAATTAGGCCTGAGCAGTCAAAGCTAATAAGGAAATACAAAGATTCCTCGAACCACAAAAACTTTTTAAAATTGTACCAGCAAGATGAAATGCCCTACAGTAGAGCTGGACCCTACACTAAGGAGAGGTGCAAGAAACCAAATTTATAGAAATAATGGTACATATCTTCTAAGCATATTAATAATATGTAAAGCGTTATGAGAGCCAAGTTTATCTACTTTGGACTGAAATTTTGTTTTTATTTATTATCATAGACATACATTCACACATGTACATCACATGGTCACATAGACATACATTTACATCATTTGAAAAATTGGTTCCAGATTTGCAGGGTGGAAACTTAATGACATATTTCAATCTATTGGGTTTACATAGGTGAACTGTTATTTATGAAAACTATTTTAAACATCCACCAGTTTGAAATATTAAATAACTGAATTTTCTGTTCAATGAATTTGTCCAATGAGGCATTAAAACCACTTCTGCTAGAATGAAATTAGATGGAATTTGTTAGTTCTGTATGATACATGTTATCTAAATAAATATATACAGTTAACTGAAAATGGCATCAAATTACTTCCTGTTTGTAGGGATTAAAATTCAATACACTTTTCGAGTGAATATATTTTTCTTTTATGGTGGAAGACATGTAGGTCATTATCGCCTTAAAAAAAGAAGAAAAATAGATAACCGAGTATACCCTAATCCCTTAAATATTCCAATAGAACAAGAGTTGGCCAATATAGGCCTAATAACAAAGATGATAAGAGAGATTTCTAACTTACAATTATAGGAAAGAAGGTGTAGATCCAGCTAGGTAACTCAGGATTGCCTCACCCCACACCTGTATTCACTACAAGTAAGTTCCTAAGGGGTTTCTTGAGTATAACTAATAACATCTATTATGGGGAATATTGCAAGTAGTAGGTAGGCTTTCTATAATAGAAATTTGGTAATAATAAGTAAACTTAAATATATAAACCTACAATTTATATCATCTTCACTGTTTAAAATTTGTAAATACAAGTAGATGTCATGGTATTTCAAATTGTCACTTAGGGTGTAATTACTATTTAGGGATTCAGATCTTCTTCATATATTTCAGATCTCATCTTCGTTTTCTTTGGGTCTTTCTTTCATATTAACTAGTTTAACTAATTTATTATGGATGCAAAAGTCGAATTAAGATCAACTTCCTTAAAATCATTTATCAATCCATTTCTTTACTTTCCAATTTAAGTATTGAATACTCTTCACTATGCATAAGCACAACATTGGCATTTTTATTGTTATAAAAAGTATGTACCTTTATTAGAATAATTTATTAGGTAAGTGTTTTTATTTAGGAACAACCACAATTAAAACCCTCAAAGAAATAAACAACACAACATGCTTAGAAGATTAATGTTGATTTATTTATTCAATACCCCTAGACAGTATACTTGTGTGGCTTAGTACAAAATATCAAAATAGAAGTTTTAATTCACAATAATAACTAATACATTTTTAACAATAAATTTCAACTGAATATTAAATGTTTATTATGCCACTAGTATAAATACACAACACAATTAATCAGTTCAATTCATAAATAATCTTTCAAGAATCATAGACATTGTTATAAATATGGGCAATTTTCTTCTTGAAATCAGCATCCTTGTTAACAAAAAGTCCACACCAACTGGAATCTTGTTTCCGAGACTAAATGAATCATTATTTGTTGTAAAATGTTGATTCAGTAAATAGAGTATCAATAGGGTTTGAAAAGGCATTTTAAGATTTCTTTGATTCAGTAATTCTAGTCCGGCATGGTATTTTGTTAATATGCTCATACTAAAAGATCAGATCATTCCATCTATGATTGTCCAAAGGAAAAAGACAAGAAGTAGAGACAAATCCATTACAAGGTATAACGTATGCCAGTCCTGGCTAGATGGATAAAGTTTCTTCATTCTATTCCAATTAATGTTTTCTGGTATGGGGTTGAAAGGATTTATGGTGAAAAATCATTATACTGACACTTACCTCGTTCTTTTATTCACTCCTACTTCATGAGAGGGTTAAAATTTATTTCAATCTGTAAACATTAAATTAAAGGATATGTTTCCATTTAAAGGCAATAATCGGCTAGAGATGCTAGCTCTCTACACCTTTTGAAGCACAAAGGTTGACAGAGTCAAAGACATAGGAAGTCTACATGTTAAGTTACATGTAACTGACATCCAGATCTGAAGGAGTCATATTTTTAATAAAGTTTTAGACAATTCATCCATGAATTGAGTCAAGTCAGAGGGAACTTCCTCTCATGATGATAATATTCAGGATGAATGATAAGTGTTAATATTATTTTTTCTATATGAGGACAACCGATTATTATAGGTCTATACAAGTGGGCTTTTTATTCGAAAATGTGAGAAAATACATAATGGATCCATCATATTTATGGGCAAAGATGGTTAATTTACTCTTTAAATTATATTAGTATAATTCTTCATCACCAAAAATGTGTATGAGTAAACTAAGTGTAGTTTCCGAAGGAAGGTTTCGCCAGAACATGGAGCTATATTTGAATATTTTGTTTGTGGTAGCTGTTAAAAAAAAGAAGAAACTGTTAACTTGTTTATATTGTGGAACCATAATTATTATTTTTATATCTCATTGCATATTTGCATTTGACTTTTACCGAGCATTTTTCTAGAATGATGTTGACATTAATTATTAAAATATACAATTTACAGGATATAATATATCTGGAAAAAATGGACACTGCAAAAAAATTTAGCAGCCCACTAAAAAAGTAGTAATTAGTAAAAAAAAGTACGAAAAAATGTACAAACAAGTAAATGGAAAAATGAACCCCTACAGTTATGTTGAAATTTGGTATTTGTGCAAATCACTACTTTCATTGCTTGTCGTTGTCGCTAAATGTAATATTTTGTTAGGAGGTCAGGAATTTAAGCTAAAATGTTAGCAATAACTTAGTTATTCATTATCATATATACGGATTAGTGTTGATACCATTATATGCAGAACTAAATTCTGCAACTGTTGATATAAAGTCGGTCTGTTAGAATTTGCATAGGCCTTTGTTTTCTTTTTACCTTAAACTAATTTGGTGAACAATTTTAGAGGCTACAGTTTGTAGGGTCTAAATGTAGTTTACTTGTGCTAAGAATTTTGTATGTTATGATTTGTAAATTTTGAAGTAAACTTTGAAAATTATTAAATTTTACTTTAAAACAGATTTAATTTATTTTTAACAAAAATGTTTAATGTGAAAACAGCTCTAATAGTACGGTATTAACATATTTGAGGCATACAGCTTCATTTATTTCAGTATTATTTATCAGTTTTTTATAATACAATTTTTTTATATCCTACAATCAAAGGTTCTCATAAAGATTGAAGTTGACCTCATGAGTAGGTTTTGACATTTATGTGGAAATGAATACACATATAAAATATAAACTTGATGTTTATAATGTAAAATACTCTATATGGTGTTTTTAATGATGTAGATGAATATTTATACAGTAGGCCCATCATTCAGTTTTTTTACCCCTTGACATTGCATGTGAGATATCATTGTGAACTTTTCAGAAATTGTTTGTGACTTGGAACTAAAGGTCATACAAATTTCAGCAATACCAGATTGTTCTAAGCTTATCTTACTCTAATAGGGCTATTTAGTATTAGATATTTTTTCTTATATATCGGTCTATAATAAATCAATTCAAAATTTTGTTATCCATATGAATATTAAACAAGCTTGGTTTTGTGTCATGTTGTATCTTTTGGATTGACTCTTCACATCATAGGCTCAATAAAAGCACAAAAGGAGGTTATGAATGATTTTTTATAGGTTGCTTGAATGAAATCACTGTACATTATAGAGGAAAAGTTTTTAGCTTCTTAAATAATTGATGGTGACTAGCACATGAATTTCCAACTAGACCAACCAATTATACAAATCAATGTTAAGTTTGAAGTCTGCTGCTTAAATAAATGATTGATAAGTTTATTCAAGAGTAATCAATAGGCTACTTATGTAACAATAAAGATTTTATTTTGGTAGGCTAGTAGGTCTATACAGATCCTGTAATCCTGTACATACAAATCAATATCCAATTCGAATTCAGCTCCTTAAAACATTGTTTTTTAAAGTTTATCATACTCAGTTAAAGATTTTTTTAAATTTTGGCTTTGTTTTTGATTTTATGTATATGGTTTATATATATATATATAAAGGATTTCCCACAATGAAGTTACTGTATTTGAATTATTAAAATGCCGGACATATAAAACATTCTACAAACTTGACACTTATAGTTATGTTACATAGATATGTAAAAAAAAAGTACCCCTGAGTTAAATTTTTTATGGTCAATAAAAACAAAATGGCGGAGTAACAAAAAGAACACTAATCTTCTGGATAGAACCACTTCCTCCACAATGCAATGCAATTAAAATGTGCACTGCCATCTGTTGAATCACGATCAGCTGCTTTTTGTTAACAGACAACAATGAAACATAATTATGTTCTTTCAGTTTATGTGTGATGTCTAACCTTGAAACAATGAATTTTTCAATTGAACAAAAAGTGAAATGTTGTTCTTGATTATTGCTTTTAAAAACAAAATGAAGCGATAAAGTGTTTTCAAACAACCTACCCAAATCTCGTACCACCATAAAAGGAAAACTGTACTAGAAACTGGAAAGTTTCAAAGAAATACCATAGATGTTCTGACAGAAAATGAAGAGATTACATGTCCTACTTACTGAAATCTCCAAACACTTAATCAATTCACTTAGAAAAGTTGCATCTAAAACTGGGATACCAAAGTCGTCAGATCAACAAAAAACCCAAGGATAATATGACATATATAACCCATCACACAATGACTGGAGACAGATACACATCAATATTAACTGATCACATAGTTCCTCATCTTACTCAGCCTGAGATGGGGGACTTTTTTTTTCAACAGGATGGAACTCTTCCTCAGTATGCTAGGGCCAAAGTAGTTACATAGAGAACTTTCCAACCGTACTGGCTGCCAAGATCCCCAGACTTGACTGTTAGCATAGAATAAGGAATTAGAATAAGAAAGTCACAGGCCATGTTAAACAGCGTGATACAAAATATCCTTAGTTTGGCTACTGGACAACAGAAAGCGCTAGTAGCATCGGGACAAAAAGGCTTGGCTACTGTAATCAAAGCCCTGTTGGCTACTAGCGCTTTCTGTTGACCAGTAGCTAAACTAAGGATATTTTGAGCCTATACCTGAGACTTTCTTATTTTAATTCCTTCTTCTATGCTGTTAGTGATTTTTCTTATGGGGCTTTTTGAAATAAAATTTTATTCTCACCCTTGTAGGAACAGTTGAATTATAGAGGCTGATTGAAAAGGAATTGTTGATAACTCAGCAATTTTTAAAAATCACACTTATTACTCTTTTTGTTTCCTTGCTATCAGTGCATATCTATTGATAGATATTAATTCGAATAAAGGTCAAAATTGGATCATTAATAATTTACTACTGTTTTTTTCTTTACTTTTTTTTTTTTAATTTTACATATTTTCATGTTATTTACAAATCTACATTAATATTTGTAATGGTTATGCAAGTAAAATCATTTTAGTGAAAACGCACTATTATTTTGTTATCTCGCCATTTTGTTTTGATAGACCGTAAAAGGATGAAATTCTAGGTTTTTTTTTTTTTTTTTTTTTTTTACATATCTATGTAACATGTAACATATCTATGTAAAGTGTCAAGTTTGTAGAGTGTTCCAGCGGCCATTCCGTACATATGTATGCAGCACTGGGTAACTACAATTCAAACTATAAACGTTAAAATACATAGTTTGTTTAATTAAAATCAGGAAATATACATTTTTATATTTTGGAGCCAAATTTATACAACATGATATTATCCAATTCATAGCCTTAATAAACATATCTTATAGGCCTACGTTTCATAAAAAAAAAGTTCAATCAAATTTTTAGTCTGTTTTAAAGTTTTGGTATATAAGAAGACCAACAAGGTACATACAAACAGATGACAAATTCTAATTTATAGCACCAGTTGGCTATTTACCAGGTGTCAGAAAAGTCTTGGGACTTTTAAACTTTAAAAGGGAGAAAGCTCAAATTTTATAAATGTTTTTGGTGTAAAAACACCGTGTTTTGGTATTATAAGGTAAAATTCAATACAACCCCGAAATGCGTGTTTTCGGCGGGGGGGGGGGGGGTTACTCAGAATTTTCAAATGTAAACGTCTCATCGATTAATGCATAAATTTAAATGAAGGTTTTCTATACTGTAATAGAAAATAACCTTGCTAACTAGAGGTCCCTACTATAATCGAAAATGAAGGTCGGTCAAATAATCAAAACAATTATATGGGAAATAATCAGACAAAATTATAAATAGCAAATACTTTACTGTGTTTTTATTAAAATTTGTCCAGCATTACCCTAAACTTTTTATAATAAATCACTCTGTCTGTTATTAAAGTAAACATATATTTTTTATGGATTAAATAAAGCAATAAAGCTAAACTTTGAAAATTATTTTAATAATATAAATGAGCTACAATTTTTTCGCTTTGCGGGATTATCAGGCAACAAACAATAAAATTGTAGCTAATTTATATTATTGAAATCATTTTGAAACTAGCGTTATTGCTTTATTTAATCCTTGAATATGGAGTTTCAACAAGAAATATCGGCTGTTACATTAAAATAATATATTTTTTATTTAGATTTTTTCATTTTCATGCTTTAATATTTTCAGACCGGGGTGTCACAAATTACAGTTTTGGTGACACCTCGTTGAGTGTTGTGATTGGTTGGCTATGCAAAACAAAAATGTAAATTAATCCAACTTATTAGACTGCATATTGATTAGAAAAATATGCCTAAAACAATTTAAAACGTCAATTTTGAAACAATCTGACCAATCTTATTAGCGGATTGTTTGGACATTTACAAAAAAAGCAATGTGTTCATATTCAATTAGGAGAAACTTGAATAAAGCAATGGCTAATTCCCTTGGGATATTAGTCTGTAAGGAACTTTTATTTATGTCTTGGATTAAAAGTAGGACGGAAAACTCGAACAATCAGCTAAAAATGTACAAAGTTTAAAAGCAGGAGTCTCGTCTCCCCTACTGAGACTATGAAGATGAAGGAATGCTTTGAAAGCGTCGAGGATACATGAGAGACAGATGTCTAAACATCATAAGGGGGAGAGAGAGGGGAGGGGGGGGGGTATGGCGTGCCATGACATCCATAGAAAGCGTCTAACTTTGGCCACCCTCGCCACCACTGTGATTAATCTTTTTCACTTTTATATTGTATTGAATGACAGAGAGGTTAAATTTTTCTGGAAATTAATTTTTCCCCCCCTCTTAATCGTACGAGAAAATTACCTCATTTTTTGTCACTCATTTGGAAGACGAATGATAACAAATGTAGGGCTTTTAATTATGATTGAAATAGACTAATGTCACCATTTGTAATAATGTAATGCATACCCCTCCCTCCTTAATGTTTTCACTGATTAATATCACCCCCCATGAAAGCCTTGACTGGTGGGGTTATGTAATGTCTATACTCCAGATACATACCAGTAATAGTGAGGTTAAATCTATCTTTCACTATCGCCTTATAAAAGGATTAAGAAAAGAACATAAAATAAAGATCCTTAGCCCTCAAACAACTTCAGGGTCGGAAAAGAACAAAAATTGGTCAAGAAAGGTCTGATGGGGAAGGTGAAAGAGAGGGATTTAACTGAAGAAAGGAGTAGATCCAGCTAGGTCCAATCGGTATTGGCAAGCCCGTTCTCATTATTTTGTAAATAAATAAATGGTAAATTTTTTTGAAAATACTGGGCGATTTCGTGCGCGTTCACTGGTAACTACCGGTAGTTATAGTGCGGCTAAATGACACTAAACCATACTGGGGTAAGTGACGTCACTTCCTGTAAATCCGCGGTACACCACTTAATTATTCATCAGCCATCTTTGTTGTTTACTTAAACCGATTTGACGTTTGAATTTTGACAGTTGGTTTACCGCTACAATCTATCGCAAACCGCACAGCTGTTCCACTCTACCGGTGGGCGCAATCATTGTTTCTTGGTCGAATTTCAGTTTTAGCCTACTGTATTATGATAGCAAGACTTATAAAACAACAGTAGATGAAGTAACAAGTTGACTGGAGGTCATCATGGTACCCACTCAACCCTATTATACAATCAGTGTAATACCCAACAGTTGACTATTTGGAGTTTGAAGAAGTGTTTTATTGTATTGTTAGAAAAATGTTTTCTGAACATCGTAATTGTGTGTATTACTACTTTCTTGAAGTCGGATGGGTCTCGCCCCCTGACACTCATTATGCTAATGTCTCTTGTCAGTGACTATTATAAGCATTTCTTGGGAGAGGATGATTCGAAAATATATCCATGATAATAACTTTGCTGTTTATCATCATAGAGAGGTAGGCTACCATGATAGACAATTTAATGTGTCTTATAAATTGAATGATACACAAGATATCAACAAAAAACTGTTATAATTGCCACTTGGATTTTTTAATTTTTTTTATATTCAGGAGGGTTTTATAAGAGCACACTATGTTCACTGTACATAATAATCTATATTCTGCCAATTTGCTTTGTTTTGGGGATTTAAATTAAAAAACCAACCTTCTTGTAGATGTTTAAAGAGGAATACATCTGATTTTATCATCACCTTATAAAAAAAGGATGAAAGAAAGATAAAATGAAGAGACTCATAACTCTAAAATACTCTCAGGATCGAAAGGGAACAAGAGATGGTCAAAAGAAATTTGATAGGAAAGATAAAAGAGAGGGATCTAACCCAAGGATGAAAAATGTAGAGTCCTCAGCATTACCAAACACTTATCTTAGTGAGCCCCTGAAGGAATAGCTTCTTCTTAGTACACACTTAAACCAACAGAGGAATGGTTTAATGAAAACAGTCCAATCATTTGATAGTTAATAGTCCTACGTGCTTTAAACTATACCACTACAATGGTTTTAGATAGGTTTAAACAAGGGCGTACCCAGGATCACAACTAGGTGGGGGCATTCAATATACAATTGATTATTAAAGTAGTTATTTCAAGAATTGTATTAAATTCCAGCAACAAAATGTATAATAAAGATTAATTTTTTGCTTCCAGGGGGGGGGGGCAGCTGCCCCCTGCCCCTCGCTGGGTACGCCCATGGGTTTAAATCAATGACTACATAAATACTATGTAGTCATTGGTTTAAATGAAGAATTAGCAAATCCCCCCCATAATTATCCTAACTTTGAAATATCAATACAAGATTTGCAAATACTGCATTTAAAACAAAAATGACGTTTTTATTTTTTCCCCTTTTGATAAGACTGGTATTTTCATGGTGAAATGGGAAGAAAATTTTGGCATTAACTTTCTAGTTGTTTCATTTTTTTTTTCTGGAAAATATGTACACGTAGATTTTGAATTACATTTTCAATTTTCAATTTAAATTTAATCTTTTCTTAATGTTTGTAAACAGTTTATTACTTTTTCACGTAGCCTACACATTGGGAGGAGTAAAAAAAATAGATGGGGTATATAAAATACAAATTTTGGCTCTAACTTTTTTGATAAAATTTTGCTCACGTAGCTCCTAAAAACTGAAACAAATTGTATTGGTTACCATTTACCATAAAATTGTGGTTGTTGAGTTATTGGTAAAATAAATAAATAAATAAAAAAAAATTATATATATATATATATATACTGTAATAAACTATGCTGTATAGTTTTATAAATTTTATATAAATATGCTGTAATAAACTATGTAATTTATCAAAATCAACTATACGTATTTCGTTAATATTTTAGTGAGATTATGTAAAGATTAATGGCCCAAACTCATGTGCAAATTCGCAAGTAAAAACATATTACGGTTCATAAATAAATTTCAAAAAACAAAAATGAATCTTCATTGATCTAATGTAAAGCTCAATTTTAATCAAATACAATTTAGACTGAGTGAAGCAAGTTTAGGTTAAACACTGCTCCCATGATTAATTTTTGCTTTTTAATTGACAACTACCAAACTGAAATTTTGTTGACGAATAATTTTGAACTATGACTAGTACCAAACTAATAAACACAAATATGAATCTTGACATCATTAAAAGCTTCATTTAATACTATTTGTTTTGACGACTTGTTTATGGAGGAGAGAAACAAGTTAGGCCTTTATTTAAATATTTGTTCAAAGAAGATGGTTTCCATTGTTCATTTTTACTTATATGTTTACAACTACCAAACATTTTTGGTGATGGTTAGTTTTTATTTGTTATTTTGGATGGGTAAGTGAGAAAGCTTGTGCAATTTTTTGCACCATTTACTTACTTTTCCAAGATTTTAAATTCGGCAAATTTAAAAATGGAGGCCGTTATTTACAGGTATTTTTTTGCTTCAATTTGTGTTAGCTCATTTCGGTAAACTTAATGATCTTAGCACCATTAAATGTATAAGAATATAATAACGAGCAAAATCACTTAAAAGCCATCATCCAAATGTTGTATACTTAAATGTTTAATTTTTGGTTATTATTCCTAATATAGTAAGAATTCTATTACGATGAGCTGTGAAACTGGAAACATGTTGCATAAGATATAATGGATATTTATGATATAATGATTACCTCAACAAAGTCAATATTTTGCACATTTTATTAACAATGTTCTTGGTTAATTTACTGTCTAACAGACGCTTATCTCACAAGTTGTCTCAGTTGAGAACAAAGTGTTTACATTGAAATAATTTACGAAGATAGCGTGACTTCTGTTTTACATTCATTATTAGTCTATTTGCTAAGATCTGATACACAGTTGACATTTTTGATCTCGGGATAATAATAATAATTAGGTTAACTTCTGTCTCCTCTCAAATTACTTTCCTTCGTCTCGCTGTCTATTCCATCTTGTCAGATTTTACTTGTCCTTCTTCGAGTTGACCGTACCAGGATTTGCTTTACATTTGTCTAACATCTTGTAGTTGTCCATACTAGATCAATTGTTTCATTTTAATGTTATTATTTTCTAGAGTGTGTTTGATGTTAATTATCTAATTTTTCTATTCTGCACCTTTTCCTCTCTCTCTCCCTCTCTCTCCCTCCCTCTCCCTCCCCTCTCCCCTCTCTCTCCCTCCCTCTCCCTTCCTCCCTCCCTCTCCCCTCTCTCCCCTCTCTCCCCTCTCTCCCTCATTCTCCCTCTCCCCCCTCTCTCCCTCATTCTCCCTCTCTCCCTCTCCTTCTCTCCCTCCCTCCCTCCCTCTCTCTCTCTCCCTCCCTCCCTCTCTCTCCCTCCCTCTCTCTCTCCCTCCCTCTCTCTCTCCCTCCCTCCCTCCCTCTCTCTCTCTCCCTCCCTCCCTCCCTCCCTCTCTCTCCCTCTCTCCCTCCCTCTCTCTCCCTCGAGAAATATATGACTAAAATGTGGACCAATTACGGGCACTAGAATACAATCTGGAGTCTTTGTAATTTTTTTCTATGTAGTGGTTGTAATTTTTTTATATTGAAAAGAAATTTGTCAATTTGTTGTTGAAATTGCTTCATAAATATTAATCACTTTTCTTTCGCATATTCACATAAAGGTACATATCTAATCATTTAAGTAGTAGCGTTAGGTTTTTAACTGCTCTATACTCAACTGTTTTGACTATTTACATAATCATCCAATTGCAACTAAACCTTGTCACTTAAATAACCTTGATACAATTAAAATAAATGAATTCTGTTAACTTTAACAAATCCCTGAAACCAACGACAAAAACCTAAACTTTTTTACAGTCGAGTTGTAACGACACCAATGCAGTATGCATGGGGATTTAAGTTTCTTGTAGAAACCTGGAAACAGTAATCGTTGACATTTCAACCTGTGAAGATAACTTTCCCAACGATTTTCTCAGTGAACGAGTTAGACATTGAGACATGTCATCAAGAATGTCCATAGTTAACAATGATGAGTGACATGTGCTTTTGAACTGCAGATTTTGGAAAGTTCAAATGAAACTCATCTCTCACACATTAAAACTTGTACTCAAAATAACATCCGATGATAGTAAATTAATACACGTTCATCTCAGGAAAGCAAAATTACTGACACAACACAAAGGAATAAACGTTTACTGAGATTAATGTATGACAGGGTTATTTTGAAGGTTAGAGAGTATCAACTTTGAGTACAGTGTAGCCACCACACATAAATTATGGCATAAAATATATGTTTGGGTGAACTGAGCTATCTTATATGTAGGGTTGCGTCCTTATTGAAACACCCAGTATAACTTGTACTGTAAATTGTTTTGTGAGAGCATGTTGTGGGGAGGATGCGATTACAATGGTGGCTACACTAACCCTCTCTTTGGCTTTACTGTCTTTATCGTAGCTAAAAGTTAAGTAAATCTATATTATTTAAAAAAAATGTAAACCTCATGTTGAAGCTAACCAATCTTAAATCATATTAATATTTTGTGTTTAAGGGACAAATATCAATCAACATTTTAAAATATCATGAAAATAATTCAATAAATATTGAGCTTGTCTTGTAGGATTTTGTTATAAAATTAAGATAAAACTTGAATAATAATTCGAATTTGCCCCTAACCACAATCACTAGAAACTTAATAAAACACAATTATTCTGGTTAATTGTTCTTTATTAATTATTTCCACTAAATGCCCTGATGTACATTTCGATAACATGGTTATCGTCATCGCAGGATATTAAGTTTCTAGTGATTGTGGTTAGGGGTAAATTCGAATTATTATTGTGAATTTCACCACCACAGTGCTCAACAAGATTGTTTAAACTTGAGCACAAATAATATGCGTATTAATTCAAACACATTTTATCGACAATGTCGTTTTATTCAGTGGTGAATGAGCTACAATAAACTATAACTAACTTATAAAAAAAAATATTGAACTTAACTTGTAAGATGATATAAAATTAACATAAAAGTATACCACACTCTTCAATGACAATGTCACTATCTTTACAATAATCAAACTATAAATCAAAGATGACAACATTGTTTTTGAAATGTGTTTGAATTATGAATGTATTATTGGTGAGATATTATGTTCAATGCTTATTTTAATGAATATAATTGATAATGTAAAATAATTTACTTTATTCAACAATTTAAAACTCTGCTTATACCAATGAAGAAATTAATGTAATTGCAGTGACTACCAGTCAAGGATTTCAAATTGTAAAAGAATTATAAAGTCCTAACTTGATAAAATAAACAATTAAATTAAAGATAGCTCATTCAGGCTTTTTGTGACTGTCGATTACAGAATCAAATTTTTTTTTGAATTAGCTACCAATGTGTTTTTTCCGCTCTTTAGGGGATTCATCCATCGAAATTCGAAAAAGTTTTTATTTTGTATTTTGATCTTATGTGAAGTAGGCTATCTCCAGATTAAATTTATAAAAAGAAAAAATTTCCTTGAGATGTGGCCGAAATATACCCACATATCCAATTTTATAAAATTTGGTCCGTTCGTGTGGTTTATACCACACTCTGCATAGGTGACAGAGGAAGACTTTTCAGTCATCATCGCCTTATTAAAAAAGAAGAAAAGGACATAAAATAAAGATTCCTAGCCCTAGAATATTCTACTAGTGTCAGGGTCGGAAGAGAACAAGAGTTGGTGAAGAGAGATAAAAAAGGAAAGATGAAAGAGAGGGATCTAACCCAAGACTACTCTTATATCCAACTAGGGTCTCTCAGTTTTGCCATCTTTGTACTCACCTTAATGAACCCCTAAGGGTATCATTTTAGGTGGGCTTATTTGATTAAAGCATTTGTTATCAAATTTAATATCCATTTTTCTTCGTGTAATGTAATGTATATACAATATTATTTATTTTGTTATATATTTTAAATTATCGAAATAAAAAAAAATCATTAGATTACATTAATTAGAACTAATTACATTCTGGTAATATTCATAATTTTATCTCTATAATCGTATTAATATTTAATTAAAATATAACACTTTTTCGGTTTCTGAATTTTTAATTCGTTACATCCATTATTTTATTTTATAAATCTACTTCTATTGTTACAAAGTCAATCTCAGTCTATATAGACACGACAACTAAAGTTAAAGTGGCCTCCATATAATCTCATCTTACTTTACACTTTTCTTTTAGAAAATATGCCTAGTTTTTTTTATCAAATTAAAGCTAACAACATTTTCTACAAATTGTTACTGGTGTATTTTTTACAAGTGTTTGTATGCTGGTATACCAAATATGAATTTGCAAATTAAAAAATTTGTGAATGACCATATTTAATAGATCATTTCTGGGATATACGTCTATGAATAACATATGAAGTTCGAGAAATTTGGACAAGTCATTAGAAATGGCTAATGACACTTCTATGCTACGTTGAATACAAATGAATGTTACAAACTATAAGTATATGTCCATAAAACATTCACAGAATCTGTTAAAACTATTCATTGATAGTTTGGGAAGTTTATTTAATTTTAGTTTTATAATATACTTCCATAAGCATAATGTTAACACCCTATACTTTGCAGTTTTACAAAGATTCCAACAGATGGTGTTTACCATTGTATAATACTTAAATAATTCTAACAGATGTTTTTAGTTGATTAGCTTTTATGTATTAGCTTATTTTGTTCTTATGTTTACATCATTACTCAAAATATATGTTCAAAACTTCTAAACAGTACCAGCTAGTTAGCAATGAAATTATCAATTTTATGTCGTATTAAAAAAAAATCATGGCCGCTAAAATTGGGCACTTACTCTTAAAAAGTCTGAGTAAAATTTTGTGCTATAGTAATTTCATTTTAGTCGAACCTATTTTGATTTCTTTATGGCTTGTTACTCATATTTCTGCTTATCTCGTATGTGGTTTCATAAAAAGATACCATTATCCATACATTGTGTACTTCTTTATCTTTTAATTTCCTTGTTTCTGGTGAACTGATTATCAAAGTTTGATCACTACTATAGACACATATCTTTAACTGAATTAGTTGGAAATATGAGGCATTTTCCATTGAGTATGACTTAAAAATCAGTAGTAACAGAGTGTATTGTATTCGAGGATCAGGGGTTTTTATTTTATGTTCTTTTTTTTTTATGAGGCGATGATGAATGAGAGGTTATTCACGTATAAACAACAAGGGAAAATAAAATATGTAATATAAAAAAATTAAAGTTGTACTTCATTGTAAAGGTCTCTGAAATACTAGTATTGGTTAAAATTGATTTTTATTTGGTGGTTCCATTTGCTAATAAGGTCTATTTACAACGTAGTAAAATTTGGCATTTTATTATGGATGATTTTAATTGAACATCATCTATAGGATTAGGGATAATTTTTCATATTCTTAATTGTTTTAAAAAGTATGAATATCATAATAATTAATATTTAGCCTATTTTAACCTGGTTCATTCTGTTACAGAATCATCCAGAACGTGGAGGAGATCCAGGTTTTGTTACTACCATGAATTTCCCTGTAACTAAGAAGTACTTACTTTCGTTTAAGGGTAAACGTTACGTTCATGGGATCGGTTCTGAAACTCGAAATTCTTTATATCATCTGTATAACGAGAAGGATGTAGTGCTGGTGACAACCTGCAGACATGGAAAGTCCTGGAAGGAATTGAAAGATGAGCGGTGTGATGAAGATAACATAACTTATGACAGGTAAGTCTTATTATGTTTGTGAATTTTTTTTTAATATTAGAGATTGTAGGCTGTGAGTTTTTTTAGGCACTATAGATTTGTATAAAGTGTATTGTTTTACTAAATTACTAGATATTTACAACATAAAGTTTATCATTTTGTAGAATCTATCTGCTAGGGTACAGATTTCTGAAAAATATCCTTGAAATAATAGTTTGAGACCTAATATGCAGAAGTAAATGTCATAATTATTGGGTAAAAATGAAAGATCCCGTTCACTTCAGTTTATGTCTGAATGATCTAAGATGTGGGTTGTTGTTTCGGACCCAGGTTAACCTTCATTTCTTTTCCTCACAGAAATGAAGGATCCCCCTTCTTGTTAGTCTTATGAGCATAAAGTATAGACATTGAGAAGATGACCCCATACACAATATGTACATGATTTTGTTCTTACTAATTTGAGAACATGTTATGCCATATGACGTGAATCTACTTAAAAAAACCAGCCTAAAAGAATATACGGAAGTAATTTTTCACATCAAATAGTCGTTAGGCTTTATCTTCAGCCAATGAGCTTCTTCAGAATCATCATATTAAGAGGGTTGGGAATCTGTGGAGGAATAATTCCTCTTTTTTTTTTACAATGAAACGAATGAACTTAGTGTATACAGGATCCATTTATTTGGGTTTGGCGATAATAAGATGTGTTCTTCATGTGCCTATATAAAACATAATAATATTGAGGTTCTTCTTCTGTTTATTAGTCACAACTTGGACAAAATATATAAAAAGTCTACAAAACATGTTAACATTGAAATATATGTTTTTAAAAAAATCTGACTGTAAGAAGTGTTAATGGCTTACTGGTTAAATAAAAGTATAGATAAACTATAGAGAAAAATATTAGTCATCATTTCTTAACCACTTTTGAATATTGGAGGCAATAAGTGTTCAAACTATTCTTGACCAACACCAACTTAAAACTAATGTTTTAAATATTTTTTAAGACTTTTGTACGAGAGATCTATCTAGGTTTATTGTGTAAATCATTAGAAAACTATAATACTTGAGCTAGAGATAGAAGACAAGCTTCAACTGTGTTAGAAAGGGGGTATGAAAGTGTAAGATGTGAATTCTGTACTTGGAAACAAAACAGTGCTTCGTAAGTCATAAACTTACACCACACATTTTAGTACATGATACAAAGAGAGGATGTGTATGCAGAGATTGTTTGTTTAAGAAGGGAAGGAAGGTCTTAACATGATGATAGTACAGACAATATTAGATTGTTTTAATTTTTATTTGTTACTATGCAACATTTTAGATAATTTGATATATATATATATATATATATATATATATATATATATATATATATTATGAAGATACATAGTTTCAAATTTTAGGTGTTTATATTATTTATTAAATATAAACTTTCATATTAAATTTTTTGTTAATGTTTTGAAAATTTATAATAAAATAAACACAACAATTAATGTGAAAACACTATATCAATAATTTATATAAATATTTGATGTGAATAAATTGATTTTTGTATATAAAATCATGTTTCATTAGAATTTCGTAGGGTTCTCCGTATGTGACTAATAATGTAAAAATACAATTCTGTATCAATGTAAATGACGATTGTTGTTTAATCAGAAGACCAAAATGTTCTGTATATTAAATTGAAAGATCACAATATTGGCTTTGTTGGTTTTATATCTTGTTTATCTGCTCATTGATATTTCCCTATGTAATATTTTATAGTCAGAATATTTTTAATTTTTAAGCTATTACCAATTTTTAAATGGTTTTAAGTGAAATGAATCGTGTTCATTATACAATTAGAAGAAGTCTGAGATATTATTCTATGAACTTTATTGTTCATATTTAATTATTTATCATCTGTTGTTTTAAAGTAAATTATAATCTCGAGTCTTTTGTTAATTGCTTATAAAATATTGTGTTCATTACCGAGATGGGTCTTTACATATTAGACAGAGAAAGATTTATTGTGATCATGGACAATACTTGGTGAGGTTCTTATAGATTAAAAAGTAGAGTTTGTTTTGTAAAATGTGTACTATTAATGTCATCGCTTTGCATCATTTCCCACGTAGAATTTTGTTAAAATGTAGCATTATCTAGGCTGCTTGTTGGACTGTAATGGGTTGATTTATGTTTTAAATTGGTTTTTATCAATTTTTCATAAAATGTACTGACTTTGTAGTCTATATTATCCAGAAAGAAATGATAATATAAATAAATCATATATTAAAATTGTAGATTTAGTAATTTCTATTAAAAATACATCAACTCTTAACCACTCTAATCAAAGACAAATATATTCATTAAGCCTTGTGTTTAATAACAATATGAAAGATTTATTCCCTAAAGCAAAAATAAAATACCAACACTATTAACGTTAGAAAGTTGAATAAACCCTTATGTACATTTCGGTAACATTCTCAGATAGATATAAAGCAATACTCTACAATAGAGGGTGTGCTGGTTTATATCACTCTGAGGATGGTAACTATGTTACCACCATGTATATAAGAGTTCATTAAACTTTCTTACGTTAATAGTGTTAGTATTTTATTTGTGGTTTGGTGACTACTTTTTTCATACTCTAATCAAAGATTAGATTTCATATCAGAAAAAAAACGTATATGAAAATATAATATTTCTTTGCTATTCATAATTAAGCATTAATGTGTGTTACGGTTTTCATTTCCATGGTTGATCTAAAATCTCTTCGCCAACAGGTTGATAAATTTGTACGTAAGAGGTAATTTTTGACTTGCTAAATACAGTATGCTTTGCTCTTGTCTAATTGTCTCATATCTAAACCTACACTACCACACCCCTTCACTGGTCTCGCAAGTATCATTGTTGTTTGACTCTCTTGACATTTTCCTATGAACATAAATTTGTGTTAAGTTTGTAGAAATTTAACTTATTTTTGTCTATGTTTTGTTTTGTATATATAGCTCTAGAAATGCTTTAAAATCTTGCCAGTTTATTTTGTCTTTAATGTAATTATACGTGATCACATTCTAGGTAATTGAAGTGATTAAACCTGCTCAAGTGTATTGTTATTTACTACAATTTTTGTTCTTATCGGAAATTTTCTTAAAAGCTATAACTTTAGTTTTCGTATCTGAAATGTTTTGCAGCAATAATACTCAAATCAAATCAATCTGTATTGCCAGAACATATTAAAATGTATCACTTCATCATAATACTTATAACCTAATCTTACTACTTTATTTTAACTTACTTAATAAATTAAACCAAATGCACAAAACATAACATTTTAGTGGCATAACATCTATAGTCCCTGATTAATTAATAAAAAAACTTAAAATATCATAATTTAACTACAAGAGGTCATATAATACATAGTCAACAATTAATAAACTGTAAAATAAAACATAATAAATAAATAACACAAAAATAAATAGTAAAACACATATTTTGTAAAATATAATAATTAGGATTTTTTTTCTTCATGGTATATCTAATTGTATGAACAAAATAAAAAACTCATTGATTCGATAAATAGCTGTCTCCATCAATTTAGCCCTCTTTGTTTATTATGTTAAAAGATATTGTTTTATATCATCAGGAAGACTGTTAAAAAATATAATTGAATTATATCGAAATTCTTCATTTCATTTGATAACGAGAATGATTACTTCTTAGGTTAAGCTCCAGTCTAGTCTCATAATGGTGGCTAAAAGCATATAATTCCAAAAAGTGTGTATTTTTAAACAAAGTAAATAGCCCATTATATAAATTGATAGTAGCATCAAAATACCTAGGTTCTCGAATAAAGGTTTACAATGGAACATCGGCTCAATTCCACATATCCCTTTAACTGGAATTTTTTGTAATATAAAAAGTTTAATTACAGTGGGATCATTAACTAAAATATATTTCATTATTGTCTTGGTTATTAAATATCATTATACAGTAGTTTGTACCCACACCTACTATAAGAAAACTTAATAAAATAACATTAATCAGTTTTAGATACAAGAGCCTGTTTCATTGAAGAACTTTGTTAAACACATGACATTCCTGTTTTAAATAAACAGGAATCTTACTTTGTGCATATGGAATCACATATGTTGTACTGTACTGATGTAGATTTGTACACAAAGATAATGTGGAAACTTAAAGCTCATTAATATTGGTGTAGATAAAATATTTTAATAATGAATCATAATATAGACTATACTTTATCTCAGTTCATTCTCTAACATATTAGTTCTAAGAATTGCCTATTAACAGTTTCTTTTTAATTCTAGGAATTGTCTATCACCAGTTTTATTTTTAAAAAGATTGCCAACATCACATAAAATTGAGGTCTATGTATGTTAAATGTTGAGCTTGACTTATGAGAAAAACTATACAGTAGTTGAGTTGTGGTTTGGTTGGTGTAGCTGGTGTATCACTGAAGAGGACGACCTTGTCATTGAAACGCGTCTGATACTTAGGCGTATTTTTTTTATGACAATTGTGTTCTGTGTGTTTGTTATACTGTCTATGTATGGATTAAAAATTATCAGAAACCTAACGATGTAAAATCTAAAACAACATAAACCATTCTGGGGTTTTCTATAGTCTATATGATCTTAATAATACACAAAGAAATGAAAAGTACTTCTAATTCCCACCCCCCCATTTCACAATCCTTACAGTTGTACAAATTGAGTAAACAGAAAACTGAGAGGTGGAGTGAAAATACTGTAATTGTTTTTCATATTGGAAAGCATAGAATTTTTATTTTTTTTAATGTTACTAAAACTTCCAAACACATTTGTGAAAGTTTGTGAAACTGATAAAAGAAAACAATTGTAGATGTTATCTTGGAATATTATAGTAAGTAAAACTTTAACTATTGGTTTCTGTTTACTGTCAAGCTGTAACAACCATTTAGATGACCAATAAATGTCAGTGAATGCCTTCTAACATGAGGAACTCCTGTCTATAGAAGCCTCTCCAATCCCAACTCCTCAGGGAGTGCAACACATGAGGGGGTCAAGCATAGGTATCTCTACATCAATCCCTTCCCCTTAGCTTTACTGGCACAGTATTCAACTAATAGATGGTGTGGAATCCCCCCCCCCCCTCTTGGTGGAACCTACAGGTGCTATCACTTTTATTTCAATCCTTATTGCTTCTCATATTAAAGATGAAATTAATAATCATACTGTACAAGTTAAAACATCCATGTTCTTGCCTATTTAATTTTAAATATCTTATATAAACCATTGGTAAATTGTGTAATTAAAAAAAACATGAAAGCACTTAAAAAATCGTACTTACAGTATCATTAAAATAGTACTATAGTAACTTTAAAATAGTACTATAGTATCATAGATTTTATTAAGCATTTTAACACATAAAAAAACAGCACACACTTTTTAAAGATAATTCTAATCAATGGAATGTACCATTAAGCTACAGTAGTTACAACAAACCTTATAATTCCATCTAATATATATAATTTTTAAATACCCAAAAAACCTGTTTCTGCCAAGCTTATAATTATTTAATTAACCTATTTAACTATAACAACAAATTAGTTTTATTGTTCATGAACTACAGTATAGTTAAAAACAAACAATTTGCAGATCAGACGAGATGACATTTTGTCCTTTCCAGACTCCCACCCCATAATCAATATAAGTGATTGATTTCTAATAGCTTTGTAATGGCTCACTTCCCTTATAACTTATGTTCATTAAATCTGATGGTAACTATTTTTCAATCTTATTTATAGTGGTGTCTCACTAGTCTATGAGGTGAGATAAAGTGAACCACTTAGCTTTGTGGGTTGTGATGAGTGAATTTGGAAAGATAAGCAAACAGCTTGACTCCTAAGTAAACATATTAGCTCACCTGCAACAAAACAGGGTCTTTCTCACTTGTCTACATCCATGTTTTTGTTTGTCTATCCAGTTTATGTATGATTGAAAACTGACAAATCTAAATGGACATATTTTTCAATATTAATTACAGTAATATAGAGTTAATAGGTTGTATATACCATGTGTCCAAAAAGTCCCACTCCCCTCTTATTTTTTTTATTAATGGAAATAGACAGATTTGCTTTGGGGAAAGTTTAGATAACCAAAGGAGGAGTTTTTTGAAGTATCAAAAATTTCAACCCTTACCCCTAAAATGGGGTAGTTTGGGGGTAAGTCAAGAATTTTAAATAGCAACCCCTATTGAGTGATACCTTATTTTAAAGGCCTTTTAAAAATAAGAATAGTGGCGCTAACTAGAGGTCTCCAAGTTCATCCTACCCAGCATAGCGACCAATCAAATTGTGAATGTTAACCTACAAACTCTGGTTGTTTTTATTACATTACAAACTGCTATATGTTGGTAAAATGATGGTAAGAGCCTTACCTTGTTTTTTTAGCTCGGATTAGTTCTTGAAATGACTACCATTTACTTTTTGACAGAAATAGATTCTGGACTCAAAAGCTTGTTGTACATTTCGTAAAATTTCCGGTGTAATTATTAACGTAAAATTCACAGTCAGTTGCAAAAGTATGGATAAGTGCTTGAGTTTGGACGTTAATATAAAATTAGCCAAGTGACCTAAATGAAATCCGATTATACTATATTATTCCAAGTTTTAATTCTGCTTTGATTAATGTCAAAGTCAATTTATTAATTTTAATGATATATTGTTTTTATTGCGGTTGGAATAAAAAAGTACCAATTGGCAACACCGCAAAACCAGAGATAATAGATACCAGCTCTGAGTGCTAAATGATTAAACACTCCGATGCGCTCAACTATGCTCTTAAATAAAAATCTATATAAAATACTGAATTAGAATTACATTTTTGACATCTATGAATTATAACTGCTACGACAAAGACCTACATAATGTAACAATAATCAAATTTTTAAGATAACTCAGTGATGAGAAAAAGTATTCATGCAAAATTCATAAGAAGCTAAAAATCGAAATTGCATTATTCCATATAAAACACTTGCATAAACATTGTATACAAATTTGGTAGTGATTTGACAATGTGTTTACGAAATATAAATTTTTAAAGTGGAATTTTAAAAGTTAAAAAAACCTGTACTTTTTTAAACCAAATGCAATAAAAAGAACTATTAATATATAAAATCGATTTTGAAACAATGAATGCAGAATTAAACTTGGTAAATTATGGTATAGTCAGATTTCTTTTTAGTCACTCTGTTAAATTAATATTAATGTCCAAATCTTTATTTTGCAATCGACAGTAGTACTTAGATTTATATAAATGCTGAAAAGATTTTCTGAAATTCTGTGTAAAAATTGTGATATTAATTTTTGTATGAACTGGACTTTAGAAAACTTGTATTTTCTAAAAACCATCCAAAATAATATTAATTTCATCTGGTGAATGTTGCGTATGAAACTCAAGTTAGTGTAGGTTTATATCAAACAGTTTTCTCTTTTAGCTCTGACAAACACTGTTTCCCTTTATATTGGTTGTGTCAAGGTATATATTGAAATATTGAACACACCCTTTACTTTAACATATTAAACTCTCCCTTATGGCTGTCACATTCCAATGTTATCAATTGAGTTCAGTTCTAGTGGACTACAAAGTGTTTGAGATATCAAAATGGAGTTCAATTTGTTATTATTTGTGCAGCATTATAATGGATGTTTTGTCCTCATTTTTATATTAACACGATAAAACAAAGTTTTGTTTGCTTAGTTTACATATTTTATTACATTGGTTCCTAATTTAGGAAAGAGTGAAGTATTTGTGTTATTGTAAACATTTAATTTCATGTTTTCTTTTCTCAATCATGTAAGTTTTATGTCAAAAATAGGGTGTATAATTCAAAAATTACTTTCATAATCTATTAGAAATAAAAATAATATAACAAAAATCAGAAAGTTAATCAAAAATGTTTGTACAGGCCTCAATAATAAAGGATATACAAATATAATTGTTCAGTTATGGCAGTTTGCAAGTTGCTAACATCTTATTTTCCCTAAAAGTTTGTAGTTAACATTTTGTAATTTTTTTTTCTTCTGAATATTTTGTATTAAATTGTACTTTACTCTGTAACAGAACACCCATGTTGCATGTATTGTGGCTAAACTGGTAAATAGAACTTTTGTTCAATAACTTTCTAATCTAACTAATTTATGAAGAATCTTTTTAAAATATTTTAAAGAGTTTTTAAGTACAGGGTAATTCCGAACTAACATTTCTAGTTGCTCAGTTCAGATCTTTAAAATTTTAAATGCAAACAATATCAAAGTAGAACATCATTTTAAACCTCTTAATAAGAGAAACATCTTACCATGAAGATTTTTCCCATTTCAAAATGTCAACCTGAAACACCTTAAATGTAGTCTAGTTCTATGTATTTTTCCATACTAAGAGAACTAATGATTTTTTTTTCTTAAGTAAAAGTGGATCATGATGGAGCATAAAAACACCTTTAAAATAACATGTCATATGATGGGTTTTCCCATTACACAAAAATATTTATTTAAATATTTAATAAATTAAAATTTATTATAAATTTTAATAATATTTAAAAATATTTAAATTTAAAAATAAATTATTCAAAAATATTTATAGTCATACTACAAAATATAATATTTCAAAATCTTTAAATAGCAACCCTAGTCATGTTGTACATACCTTAAAAGTTTTTTTATGATATCTTGTATGGTTTAATAATGACGGCTAAAACTCTATTTCAGAAGTTTGTTTTATAATATTTGACACTGTAATTGGTGTGTTATCTTCATGTAAGGAGTAATACTTGTCAGAAGTGAACAAGGCCAAAATTGGAAAATTGTCACATGACTAACGAACAATATTTTTCAGGTAGAGTCATGAGGATTTTGTTGAACCACTTCGTTTCCAACTGGTTTTTCTATATCATTATTTTTGTTTCTGTCCGGTTGCACCAAGGCTGTTTCTCGTATGAGAGTAGTAAGACTTTGGAATACTATCCGGGAGTGGTGTTTCTGATCAGGATAATGCTCTGTGTACAAGCGGGCAGTAGCTGTAAATTTTTTTTGTACACTCTCCTAATACCAGAGCATATCAGCAGCTTCATTATTCGTGTAAGGCATTATTTGGTCTATCTGAACACACTCCAAAACTAACAAGAACAAGATCTGAACTGTGCAGTAATAAAAAGCAGAATTTTTGTCTCGATGAGATTGAGGAAGAAGGGGAATGTCCAAGGGAAAGTGAAAGTGCATTGGAGTCAGTTCAAGGAACTGATTTATATAGTTCTGACAAAAGATGGTTTTTACAAAGTTTTAAAATACTTTTAAAGTGTTTTTATAATTAAATATAAAAAAAATTATAACAAACTGCATTTTCTCGCTAATTTCAAACTTTATTCAAGTTTATCTTCAGATAATAATGATTGTATCACTTCTCAAGAGTAATAGAGGTTTTAAAATAGAGATAACAGGGTTGTACAATATTTTCCCCAGTTTTGGCTTTGTTCACTTCTGGCATAAGTATCATTTCTTATATGAAGATAACAACAACCATTTCTATTTCAAATATTGTAAAACAAGCTTCTGACATAGAGTTTTTTTAGCCGCCATTATCAAACCATACAAGATATGACAAAACTTTAAATACAAAAAAAAGGGGGAAAAAAAGAAGAAAATGTGCAACATGACTAGTGTTACTATTTAAATATTTTGAAATATGGGATTTTGAAGTTGTGTGGTATTTATTGTAATTTGGGAAACCTCATCTTGTGATATGTTATTTTGAAGGTAGTTTCATGCTCAACCATGGTCTGCTTATACTTTTATACTTTAAAAAAAAAATTCATTGGCGATCGTTGTGATTTTAAACAAATATTTTTGTGGAATATTTAGTGGCATCAATAATTATTTATTTAGACTTTTGCTTTGTTAATGTTGGACTAAATTTTAAATTTTAATCAGTTTAGTGAACGAGTGGAAATTTAGAACACTTTGAAACAAACTGAAGAATGAAAATAACAAAATTTTGACCATACAAATTTCAATTTTTGTGTTTGCTTTTAAGAGAAAATACTCTTATATTTACCAACTGTTTTTGCCTTTCTCTTCATTTATTTTGTAAATCTCATAAACTTTAATGTATGTGCGTTTATGTGTTGTAATAAAAGAAATGTTTGTTGGGAATTGTTGTGCATGGAGAGGAGTGGTGTGCAGTCATAACATGAAGAATGCATGAATGGCTTTAGGAGAACAGCTATTTCACTGCCTTGAGCTACTCTCGACACAAAGCTAAATTATTTCTTTAGAGAAACAGCTAACTTACTCCAAACAGTCCAATAATGAAAGTTACACTTTTACTTGTAATGTTTTCATTTTGTCGTATAACTTTTGTTCATTTTCAAGTTTTCAATCAGAAAGCTGCATTTTTACAGTTTAGAAAAATATTTGAAACTCAATATTAAAATAGAAATATTATAAAATTATGGAAGGTACCAATAAATTTGTATCTAGATTACAAAAGACTCAAAGTCCATGCAGGAAACTTTGCATGGAAAGTCCATGCATTTTAAAACAGTAAATTTTTAAAAAATAAATTTTAATCTTACAAGTTAACTCCAAAAAAGATGAATTATGAAAAAAGGCAACTAATTAAAAAAACAACTTATCGGAGTTATATTTATTTTAAAGATATTAATGTAGTGTAAATATTATCTTCATTTTTTTTTTGTACTGTAAAAATTGTAATCAATCAAACTTGATACAACTTGGAACAGATAAATTAATATTTTCTATATTTAAATATAATTTAAAATTAGTATTGGCAAGCAAATACCAGTTTTTATCAATCTGTGATGTACTAGCATATACCTCATTAATTACCATGATTTTTTGATACATTCTAATATCCATCTTCAGGCGGCGAGTACTAAAAAAGTTATTCACTCTTAAGTTATTCACTATGTTGTCACAAAAAAAAGAAAGAAAAAAAATCAAATATGCAAAAATACAAACACAATATATAAAAAAATATCGATATTCAGGCCTGAGGTGGGTAATAAGATGGTACCGGAACTAGAACTAATTAAATTTTAGTACTATAAAATGCAGCAATTCATATTTAAAATATTTGAATTTAGCCTACCTCATAATGCTTTGCGACTTTTATAAATGACGAACACAACTTGGGGCAGGGTTTCTTTTTTATTTTAATTATTTGTAATTTTAAAAGGTTTAAGTCATGATATAGTTTGTAAATGACAACTCTAGTTTGTTAAAGCTGATTCCATAAATAATTTTGAAATATATTAAATTGTAATAATACAAGTCGGTATTTTCGTAAAGAATAACTTTTCACTTAATTTTAAGAAAGCCCGTTTTGAAAGGTTTAAGTGATAAGATAATCCAGCTTGCAAATGACAACTATAATTTTTTTTAAGCTGATTCCATAAAAAAATGAGAAATATAGTAAAATTTATAGAGAATAACTTGTCAATTGATTTTAAGAAAGCCAGTCTGTCATATTTCAGACTGAAAAATTAAACTAACCGAGCGAAAACATTTTGAGCGAGGACGGTTTTGAGAAGGCCCAGTCAGCAAAGTTACTAGAACTTATTATTGAAAATTCTAAACCCCCTTGGAAGTCTGAGGGCTTTAAAAAAGATACAAACAACTGAACTATGGGATTTTATTGAAGGGAGACCTTTCAGGGAAAATAGTTTTAGCGAGGATGGTTTTGAGAAAGCCTAGTCAGCAAAGTTACTAGATCTTATTATTGAAAATTCTAAACCCCCTTGGAAGTCTGAGGGCTTTAAAAAAGATACAAACAACTGAACTATGGGATTGTATTGAGGGGAGACTCTTCAGGGAAAATAGTTTGAGCGAGGATGGTTTTGAGAAAGCCTAGTCAGCAAAGTTACTAGAACTTATTATTGAAAATTCTAAACCCCCTTGGAGGTCTGAGGGCTTTAAAAAAGATACAAACAACTGAACTATGGGATTGTATTGAGGGGAGACTCTTCAGGGAAAATAGTTTGAGCGAGGATGGTTTTGAGAAAGCCTAGTCAGCAAAGTTACTAGAACTTATTATTGAAAATTCTAAACCCCCTTGGAAGTCTGAGGGCTTTAAAAAAGATACAAACAACTGAACTATGGGATTGTATTGAGGGGAGACTCTTCAGGGAAAATAGTTTGAGCGAGGAAGGTTTTGAGAAAGCCTAGTCAGCAAAGTTACTAGAACTTATTATTGAAAATTCTAAACCCCCTTGGAAGTCTGAGGGCTTTAAAAAAGATACAAACAACTGAACTATGGGATTGTATTGAGGGGAGACTCTTCAGGGAAAATAGTTTGAGCGAGGATGGTTTTGAGAAAGCCTAGTCAGCAAAGTTACTAGAACTTATTATTGAAAATTCTAAACCCCCTTGGAAGTCTGAGGGCTTTAAAAAAGATACAAACAACTGAACTATGGGATTGTATTGAGGGGAGACTCTTCAGGGAAAATAGTTTGAGCGAGAATGGTTTTGAGAAAGCCTAGTCAGCAAAGTTACTAGAACTTATTATTGAAAATTCTAAACCCCCTTGGAAGTCTGAGGGCTTTAAAAAAGATACAAACAACTGAACTATGGGATTGTATTGAGGGGAGACTCTTCAGGGAAAATAGTTTGAGCGAGGATGGTTTTGAGAAAGCCTAGTCAGCAAAGTTACTAGAACTTATTATTGAAAATTCTAAACCCCCTTGGAAGTCTGAGGGCTTTAAAAAAGATACAAACAACTGAACTATGGGATTGTATTGAGGGGAGACTCTTCAGGGAAAATAGTTTGAGCGAGGATGGTTTTGAGAAAGCCTAGTCAGCAAAGTTACTAGAACTTATTATTGAAAATTCTAAACCCCCTTGGAAGTCTGAGGGCTTTAAAAAAGATACAAACAACTGAACTATGGGATTGTATTGAGGGGAGACTCTTCAGGGAAAATAGTTTGAGCGAGGATGGTTTTGAGAAAGCCTAGTCAGTAAAGTTACTAGAACTTATTATTGAAAATTCTAAACCCCCTTGGAAGTCTGAGGGCTTTAAAAAAGATACAAACAACTGAACTATGGGATTGTATTGAGGGGAGACTCTTCAGGGAAAATAGTTTGAGCGAGGATGGTTTTGAGAAAGCCTAGTCAGCAAAGTTACTAGAACTTATTATTGAAAATTCTAAACCCCCTTGGAAGTCTGAGGGCTTTAAAAAAGATACAAACAACTGAACTATGGGATTGTATTGAGGGGAGACTCTTCAGGGAAAATAGTTTGAGCGAGGATGGTTTTGAGAAAGCCTAGTCAGCAAAGTTACTAGAACTTATTATTGAAAATTCTAAACCCCCTTGGAAGTCTGAGGGCTTTAAAAAAGATACAAACAACTGAACTATGGGATTGTATTGAGGGGAGACTCTTCAGGGAAAATAGTTTGAGCGAGGATGGTTTTGAGAAAGCCTAGTCAGCAAAGTTACTAGAACTTATTATTGAAAATTCTAAACCCCCTTGGAAGTCTGAGGGCTTTAAAAAAGATACAAACAACTGAACTATGGGATTGTATTGAGGGGAGACTCTTCAGGGAAAATAGTTTGAGCGAGGATGGTTTTGAGAAAGCCTAATCAGCAAAGTTACTAGAACTTATTATTGAAAATTCTAAACCCCCTTGGAAGTCTGAGGGCTTTAAAAAAGATACAAACAACTGAACTATGGGATTGTATTGAGGGGAGACTCTTCAGGGAAAATAGTTTGAGCGAGGATGGTTTTGAGAAAGCCTAGTCAGCAAAGTTACTAGAACTTATTATTGAAAATTCTAAACCCCCTTGGAAGTCTGAGGGCTTTAAAAAAGATACAAACAACTAAACTTTAGGGTTTTATTGAGGGGAGACTCTTCAGGGAAAACATTTTACTAAAGTCATTTATAATGCAAACCAATGTATTAAAGTTTTATAAAAGGCCTATCAATCAAATTTTGTTATGAAGTCTTTCAAGAAGTTGGGGATACTACCCCCCCTCCTATGCATGTGTATCTTTCATCTTAAATTTAAATGTCCTTCATTATTATATAAAAGATAAAGCCATAATAAAAACAGTACCAAGGATGGAAGCGACTTACTTCATAGACTTAATAATTCTAAAAAACGTTTTCTCAAGCAGGAGTTACACTCATTAATAAAATTCCACTAAATCTTATTCAAGACCAGAAGAGTCTTCAAGAGGAATCTTGAACAACTCTTGTTATCTAGTTCATTTTAATCAGTGCATTAGATCCTCAACCATAATTGATGAATCAAGGTGTGTAAGTATTATGTATTCTTGTAGAAGTTGGAAATATAATAATAATAATACTGCTTAACCTTTGATTACTTTTATTATGAATTATAATGTTACAGAAATGAGTTATGTATTTTGAATTGTGTTTTTATAATATATGGCATTTTAAATTGATTAAATTTTTATGTATTTATTAGAGGTGATGTTATTGCGTTTGTTGTACATTATTTTAATTGTATGCTTGCTAATAAGATTTTTTAAATTGTTTCCATCAACAGTGAAAGAATTAAATTTAATCAATCATATAATTTGACGTTTCCATACACATTTGAAGTAAATAATACATTATTTTAAAATGAGATATGTGTAATCTGAATTATGGAAGCAAGGCTACAAATAGACAATTTTTACAAAGTTGATTACATCATAAATTAATTGAATAAAACGTGTACGGTTTCGTAATTGAAAATAAAAATGTTTACAATTGTGAGGAATTGTATATTTCTTTATTAATGGAAATATATTTATTTGAGAATATAAACGATTATGTAGTTTTCATACGATTTGGTTAAAATCTCTTTTATAATAACAAGAATAAATTAAAATGATATATAGGCCTATCTTTAATTCACATGTTCAGCAGAATGGATAAAACTAATATGCATACCAGGTGATTTCAATTGCAACGAAAATTGATTGGATTTTTAAGATATATGCTCCATACAGCCAAGCTAATCCTATTTGACATGGCAGGTTTGATGGTGCAGACATATGCTCTTTTGTACTTGTACAAATCAGCTTTCAGTTTCCTGGATTATTCCGTTTTTAGAATTAGATCAGCATCAAGGATTTGCTCCATCTAATATTCTTGGGCTTGTTCTGTCAGTTAGTAAAGTCAACACAGATATCCTACATTTCCATTCTTGCATGACATGTTATATATTGTAAATAATTGGATTTATCAAGTAATCAGAAAAAAATACAGACTTCTTTTATACAATGAAATGAATAACAAGCATCATTGCAAAGGCTTTTTCATTAATATATATATGCATAATAACATTGCTCAAGTAAAAACATTACATCGAGTATATAATGAAGATGAACGGAAAAAAATATTATTAATTAAAAAATTTATAAAGAATCAGAAGTAATGTTACAAAACTTAAAAATATTAAAGACTAAGAAATAACTTAGTAAAGCCACCGAAGAAATAAGTTATAAATCGACCAAAGTAAATAACACGGGTGTAGACAGAGCCTGGTGGTAGGAGGGATGGGAAATCTATATATATATATATATATATATATATATATATATATATATATATATGTGTGTGTCTTTAATGGACGAATCCAGTACTAAAGTAGATCTTGAAGATGGAGGAATTCCGAAACGTGTCGACAAATAAAAATAATAAGGGAATCTTAGGATTGGCAGAAGAGTGTACTCAAATACATTGTGTTGATCCTAGCAATTACTTACTTAATTATTTACTTTTTTTCACATCAACTCAAGCTTTGTTATTTTGAATGTTTTAACAGTTACAATTTATGATTCTTTAGTTTGAAATCATAACACCATATGGTTCATAGATGGGATTTTGATTAAAATTTTATTTAAATTATTTCAGCAGTATTGTTTCTTATCTAAAAAAACTGATATGAAAAGCAGTCTGCCAGAAAAAGTGTGATTATATGTTTACACCATGCTCTTTAGATACTTTACTGGTAAATGACTAAGGGGAATGAAGTGGTAACAGTAACTATGTTATTGAAGAGAGTTACCTATTAATAAATAGGAATTGGTTAAGAAATGTTCTCCAATTGTTATAGTACTGAGCATTAGGTAGTTAGTGGAACACAAAACTAAATAAAATATCTTCATCGTTTTATTTATGTTCAAGGTAATATCTTCGTACATCCTCACATAAAAATAGTATAGAGAAAGTTTTATGAAGTGACAAAGAATTTAATCTATAAAGACGTGAATTAAACCTATTGGTTTTTATCATCATAAAAATACCAGTTTGAGAGTTATGTGAAAATCAATAATTTATTCTGCCTTAGAAAGATGGCCAATGTGATTATTTTGGATTTTTGCAACTTTCTAGTAGTTGTTTTCTCTTACATGTGGCTTGACATATTTGTTTGGATTATAACATATCTGTATAATTTAATCAATATCACATTTTCACTTTTTATCCGACATATTCTGGATGGGCATTTCTTGGAGACAAGGTGATGAATATTTTTGTTTTATTAGGCCTTTGGTGTCTGAGTGTGAGATAATTAGTGCAATGTTTACGATTTGTACATTTTGTAGATGAAAGGGGTTTATCTGTCTGTACCTTGAACACATTATAAATCTTATGCTCTTTAGTCTGTGCTTTCTTGTTAATGAATTTCACTTAAAGACAAGTTTAAGGAGAATTCCAGTGAATAGAGTAATCTGAGCAGATGTATCCATGACTAACTCTAGTTCCATTAACTGCTGTAATTAAACAAACATTGTCTTTTATTGTATTTAGCATTACTTTTATGTATCTTTTTTGTGAGAAGATTTAGTATGCTATTTATGACATAAATTTACAAAATATTTATTTTTCTGATTTATATTTTGGATAAAATTCTTATTTTGAATGCTGTAATATAAAGTTGCAAACATATTTAGAATGTTGTAAAAGTAAAAACATTAATACTGATTCAATTAAGAGAAACTAAAGGAAAACAAATTTAAAAAGCACAAACCTTTCCCCCCCCCCCACCAACAGATTTGCTTATTATGATGAACACCTAACAAACAGATGTTAAACTTAATTGTAATTCTTATTATAATTTGATACAATTTATCTTGACTTAATAGTTCAAAAGTGATTAAAACTTAAATGTTTTATGTTGATTAGACAGTTTAGTTGACAGGCTCAGAGAATAGAGAATGAAGAGTCATCAGTTTCATCTGTAGGAGATTGTCTGTTTCATTTCCTCTTAGTTTCTTCTTTCTATTCTCCGTCTCACTCATTGTTATTTGCAAGAAAATGTTAAGTAATTATGAAATAAATTTATTTATGTAAAATTTGATAGGAGACTTTTACTTGTCAATATAAAAATATCACATTTTTATGGTTTTCATCTTCTTTTATAGAAAGATTGATTTAAAACTACCAGATTTTTATTTTTAACTGATCTATTTATTAATTTCTAAATTTTTCAGAAGGTTTAATTTTTTAGATTTATTAGCTATGTGTAAAATACCAAATAGCTAATAAATCTTCAAAATTAAACCTTCTGGAAAATTTAGAAATTAATAAATTAGTTAAAAATAAAAATGTGGTTTAAGTAATTAGATAAAATTTAAATTAGATAGTATAAAAATTAGATTTAAGTAATTCCCCACTTTTAAAACCATTAAACAAGTCAAGTCAATGCCCTCCTCTCCTTTCTCATTTAGGTATAAGGGAAATATCCAACTATTGTCATACTGTGTTGTTATATTGTGTACTGAACCTTTTTGTTTCATTCTTGTATAAGTCCTTGACAATGCTTTAACTAGTGAAACCATTGTCAGCAAGTTTCAATTAAATTATTGTGGTTTATACTAAAAAATTGTTGTTTTAATTTATTAAAAATGGAATACCACCAAGTACCTACGGTCTTTAGCATAAATATTCACTTTGAGGTTAAAGAATGTAGTTTGTCTATCTGGTATTTGTTGTATGTGCAGTCAAATGCTTGAACTTATAAAAAATTAATTTTAGTATGTTGCCATATTTTGCCATATCTCAGTGTGTTTATTTAATCTTGTGATAACTCAAAATTTGAGTGAAGCTGCTATAAGAAAAAAAAAAACATCAAATTTTACTCACATTGAACCTCTATAGACTCAAACAAAACATATTGGTCACCGTCTCTTAAAAAATATTGGTTCTTTTATCAGTGAAAACAAAACAAAATGAACCATACAGGAGTTAAAAGCTCTAATTTCTCAAATTTGGCTCTATTGATACTTTAGGGCAATGTGAAGATTAATGACTCAAACTTGTGTACAAAATTGCTAGTAAAAAAATATATTACGGTTCAGAAATAAGCAAATTATTACGGTTAATAGTAAAAAATTAACCTTTGTTGGTGGCATTCAAAGTTCAATTTTAATCAAATATGATTTGTGCTGAGGACACGTTTATGGTACAAGTTTACGTTAGGTTAAATATACAAATTTTTGACAATGATTCATTCTTATTTTATGACTGACAATCACCGAACATACATTTATGGTGACAATTAGTTTTGATGGGTTTTTATTTAGTTTTGGAGGTCATTGTGTGAGAAAGATAGTACAGTACTTTGTTTTTGCACCGTTTATCTGTGAGTGGCCTACGGTGTAAATGTAGGCTAGTGGTCTTTCCTAAATATATTGAGTAATCACAATTTTTATAATAGCCTCTATTCAAAAAATAATTTATCCTTATAAGAGTGGAGTCTTTACAACTTAACTTTCCAACAGTTGTGTGCAAATTTCCAAGTACAGTATGTCATTACACATGTAAATGGTGTTCTACTTTTAGCTTGACCCTAAGGTTAAGTTTTAGTGTTCTTGTTTGACTTTCAATTAGATTGAAAATGGTTTAACAGGAATGTATTGATGTCTATATTTGTACGTACTATCAAATTGATTTCATCTATTAAATGAATTTTGAGTCAATTAAATGTAAAATTGTGTCCTTGATTTTATTATTACTATATTCAGTTTTAGAGTTTGCAGCCACCCAACCATGTATTAGGGATGTTATTATTATTTGTATGTGTTGGCATTTCCAATTTCATTCAGTGGCATGCCGGAGTGGGCAGAGGGTCTGGACATCAAGGAGGAATTAAAAATAAAACACCTGACTTCTAGTGAAGTGCTTGCAAGGGAGTGTCAAAATAGAGGCTCGCCCTTGGTAAAACAAATACCACTAATTTCACTCATATAGATTTATTATCATGAAAAATATAGGGAATTATTTTTTTCCGTGCTTTTTATCAAGGATAAATTGTTATATTAAGTAGTAATTTGTCTGTGTTTTAGTAAATATTTCCCGTTCTTTTGTATTTTATTCCCCATAGTCATAGTTATTTATTTTCCTTCTAAAAAATATAATTATAAAGTAGCAGATATTTGTGTTTTGGATGTATTTTGTAACTATTCAGTATACTTTGCAAGACTTCAAAACTCATCATGAGAATTGAGAGTTCTAAAATTTTTCATATAATTTAGGTTTAGTTTATTCGTAAATATGCTTAATGTCACAATAGTAAATACAAATATAAATATAGCTAATACTGTAATGCGTAAATGTGTTATAGTGTTATAATTATTTAATTACATACAGCAGTTCTTTAAAATATTGGCCTGTCTGTTTTCAGAATTATTCATCTAGTTATTTTTTTGTTTATTTATGGACACATGTACATATTCTTGAAAGACACTCATTGTACTGAACATGATTGATGTTTGAACTTTTAAAAATCATATTGCTTACACACTTAAGAAATGTTTTCAAAAAAGTGGTTAAATCTTTAAAAAAAATAGGTTTATTATTGCTGTGCTGTTACTTAACATCGACTAGGGGACATGTATAGCATAAGGAATGCTACGAACAAAAGTAACTTTACAGCCCAAATGATGTATTGTAAAACATAGTAAAGATCAGAGTAAAAGGAAGAGATAGGAAAGGCACGAATGTTGGAAAACTTACAGAGAGAAACCTAGACAGGAACCAGTAGCTACGTTTAGACTGACAACTGGCCAAGGGTGTCTTGAATATGAATGTAGATCACCTCCTGCAATGTTACATCAACAAGAAGGCCAACTTGGCCAGGCTTTATTTGGATGAGAGGAGCTTGATGGATTAACTTTCCTCATAACTAAAGGATCATAATCATCTAAAATCTATGCAATCTACAGAGAATTAATAAATGAATTCCAGCATACAAAAGTGTATTTGCATTTTTTTTAACATTTATGTATAGACGAAAAATCAAATCTTTTTTTACAGATGGTTCAATTTTGCGTAATGTATTTTTTTTGATAATTCCACTTTTATAAAATCTGTACTGCAATGTATATATTGGTATTCAACTGTCTATATTTAAATTTAAAATTAATTTTCTCTCTAACAGTTATTTTTGTTTTCACAGGTGAGATTGACGTTTACGTAATATTTATTCTACCTACTACTGGTAAGTAATTTTTGTGTACATTTAATGCATTTAATATTATAAATCTCTTACATCTGTGTTCAATAGTTCAACGATAGTGGTCAAGAAAGTAGAAAGTGCACATTAGTATTTTTTGGTTGCACATTTAGAGTGTTAATATGGATTCAAAATAATTTTAACTTTTTATTAACTTTTTATAATAATCCTCAAATTGAGATGCCATTAAGTACTCTTTTATGTTAAGACGATATGATTTGACTGTCTCTCCTCTGTTAAGGTGTTTTTATTTCATATCATTCTTTCCAAATTTTAGTTGCCTGTTGCTTATTACAATTTAATGAACAAATTACTCTGTCAGAGACAATAATATAACTTTGACGGCACTCTGTGGTTTGACATAGATGACACAATTTCCAGCTTTCATATCTACAGACATTGAATGTGTCAGACTCATACTTGTAGACACAACAAATATTCTTTAGTGCATTCATATCTAAGTGTAACAACACCTACTGACACAGATCTTATTTTGTCTGTGCTGGTATATGTCTTGTCAGTTCACCCAGTGTGAATCTTGTAGATACGATCCTTGCCAATACTACCACACAATAACCAAAAAAAACAAAACAATAGAAGTTATTAATCGAGAAAAATTAATAGAATTTGTCAGAGAATATACATTGCTCTATGATTTGAGTGATAGTAAATTAAGCAACAACTGAAAGAAGGGATGGTCCTACTTTTCTAGTTTTGAGGATAGGATCTACGAAGAAGTATTTTATTATCTTTTGGCTCTTTCCTGGTCTTCTTCTTCCAATAATAAACCAATCACTAACACCCTTTAACAGATATTTGGGGGAACTTTTTTATCTATAAATTTTGAGCATTTTGTTACAATCTTCAAAAATTAGTGTGAATATTGAGTTTTTGAGTTGGCTTTAACATATTTGGTAGCAAACATATCTCAGAAAATCTATAATAGGCCAACATTTTCTAACTGAATCTTAAAACAATTATGAATTTAGTAATTTATGTAAATTTGTTGATAAAATGTTACTAATTAAATATATTATAAGACTATTGTGACTAAGTCTTATAATATATTTAATTATTAATCAGTAGTCGGAATGGCGAAAACAAATATGTATGAAAATGTTACTCCTTCTGAAAGAGTTTCAAAAACACAAATGGATTTGAAATAAATTACTGATACTACCAAATTAAAGAATATGCACATTTTTCAGCACTACCACTTTAACGTTTCAATGGCTAAGTTACCATCTTCATTTAATACATGTACTTGTGTACACATATCTTTTTGGTTATGAACAACTAGATTAACTGAAAAAGTTTTGTATACATACTGTACAACAACTTAAAAAGATGACAATGTCATTGGAACCTCGGTTTATTGCAAATAAAATGTTTGTTATGGAAAGTTTTACCTTTTGTTTTTAATTCAGTAATTGGAATTGTAGAAAGTTGTATCTTTTTTGTTTGTTTGGTGATTAGAAGTGAATAGTTTTATTTTTTACATTCTGTGATTGAAAATTGTGGAAAGTTCTTCAAAATGTTGTGAGCTCAGAAATATTATTATTTTACAATATTTAATTTTCTCCATCAGGATTTGTAAGTAAGTAGTGCAGATGTATTTTAATTATGCAGGTCGACTAACTAATTATAATTCATCATTAATATATTTAGATATTGTACAGACTTTTCAAGAGCAAGTTACTAAGAATACTGTATAACACAGTTTCTTATTAAAACACAAAATCCTTGACTTTTTCATTTCAGTGTTTAAACTGAATAGAATGGAATATTATAAGTCGACTTCATTTCTACTTACAATTTACCCTTTAAAGTTTGTATGACGCATGACGCATGGAAATTTAATTTAAAAAGCAATTGAGTTGTTGAAGGAAGTCATTTCTTGTTTGGCTTCATTCAATCTCGCTTCGGCAGTGAACATATAGAGCATCTTATTATGTGTCTACAGAGCCCTAACAATATTACATTTATTATTTTTTAATACAATGTGAAGGGAAGTGTATTTTTTATAGCTATTGTTTATATAAAATGATCCACCCATAGTAAATACTTTTAGATATTTACAGGAGGAAAGTTGAATTACAAATTTGAGTTTTAGTTTAAATATATTTTTAGTTTTTCACATATATGTTCTTAGAGAAAGAAAGAGATAGGGTTGATCAAAAGCAAGGTCGAATTTTTCGTGGAAGTTGTCCTTTTTGAAGTATACTGAGCTCAGAAAAGTGGTTATTGGAATGACGTCTCTCTGTTATCGGTGCTCTATACTCTAAATGAGTCTATAGATTATAATCAATTTGATACATCAGCATATTTTGGCCCCAACTTTTAGGGATTTAAGAAAATATATTTTCTGTACTGTAGCTCGAAATTTAAGGATAGACCAAAACTTAAAATTCGAATTTTCTAAAAATCTGCTAAAAAGTTTGCTTTTTAGAATCCCAAAACGAAAGTGAGAAATTAATTATATTTGATGTTGTAAGCGATTTCAATTAAATGTTGATGAATTGTGAAAATTTATAACCAAAACCATTGTGGCAAACTTTTTTTGATAGAATATCAAAGATTATAAGTTGTATAATTTAGAAAATACCGAAACAAACCCTGATTGCTACTGGATTGGTATCATGGCAGCTTCCATACTAAATTGAGTTTGACTGGTATTCGGTTTTTTGTACGGGTGTGGGAAAAAGTTTGTGTAGTTATTAAGTGTATGATTTCAGCCCTGTTTTTATAAATTTAATATTAAAGTTTAATATTTGAAATTTGTTCATATGATACAAATTAAATATCTCGTTTTTTGTTATTGTGTTATTATATGGATCTATGATAAATCAAACTTAATTATACATAGTTATTTATGTGGGTAAATCCATTTAAAAACATTAAACACTCATCGTTTTTTCTGTATGAAATCCTTTTGATGTTGGTTTTGGTTAATTCGATTCTGTATAATTGTGGATTTAATGCTTAAATTATAATTAAAATTAATGCTGCATGAGTTTTTTGATCTGTAGTTATTCCCCATAATTACTTATTAAAACTTAATAATAATTATTATTACCCATAATAAATTATTAATTATTAATATAAATAATTAATAATAATTAATAATTAATTAATTAATTATTAATTAATTAATTAATTAATTAATTAATAAACCCATAATTTATTATTAAAACTTAGTTTAGCCTAACTAGTGGAGAAGCATAATGTCAATCATTTACAGCTGTATTTAACTTTAAACTGGTATCATTAATTCTTTAATTGTAATAAGTGTATTTTTTCTTTTACTTTGTTAATCATTAAAAAAAGTTGCATCCCCCCCTCCCAATTCCGATAATAAAGTGTAATGAAATGTGTTCCTCGCTGTATGTGTGCCAGGATTTAATTCTTATTTATGGTTTGAGCAGTTTTATTCAAAATAGGTGTTGAAAGTGTTTCTCATATTTATCATTGTAATTACAATTTATAGGTACCTGTTTTAAAACTAAAACATACAATTTTGATTTTTTATAATTACCCTTAAAATTTATAATTATCCTTAAAAAAGGATGTTTATATCCTTTTTTGTAATTCTCTGTATGAGCAAGAAAGTTTAAGTACTGAGAAAGCAATGAGAAACTTTATTATATCTTGTCTACTTTTTATATTTTCCTCTTCTCTGGTTTATTTGCTGCAGATTCAAAGTGATTAGAGGTTTTACGATATTACATTTTTATGGCTTGATGAAGGACGAGTAAGTGTGTTTCAGTCAGTAAACTTCTGCAATCATTACGTTGTGAAAGTTAACTGGAAGAAATGGTTAACTCATTTTTACTTATCCTCGAGAGTTGTGCAAATACGCAGCTGCCTCTCTAAAGTGGATACTTGTGAAAGTTTATTACGGGCGAGAATAGTTTCCTTCCTTGAATACTAACTAGGAAACTATATTAACTGGGGAAGAATGAATCATGTAACGTGCTCAGTAGAGTGTAATATGGAGTAGAATAACGTGCATTACACTTTAATTACATTTAGCCTAAAAACATGTTTGTTATGTTCTGTTAATAAAGTATCAATTATTACATATTGTTAATTGTCAGGGCACATTTATGTTCTCTTATAGCTACTATGTACCAAATATTTTATTTCTTGTTAAACAAGTGAAGAATAACATTTAATTAATGTGTATTGGTAATGAGGGCTCACAGTCCATTTAAATATTTCATGTTTTAAAAGATTGTTAAAGAGAAAAAACAATTTCATAACTAAAACGTGTTTCCACAGTTTTCAGTTGTTACCCAGTATTGCAAGATACTCAAAATATTCTCAGTAGAAATTGTATCATGTTAAAAATAGTGAGAACTTTCCAAGTATGACCATTGAATTTACATACAAAATATACAAGCCATCTCCATTGTATGGTATTAGAGCGTCCAAGCTGCCCACTTTGTTTACTTCAAGAATATTTTGCACACCTCCAACTAGCACAATCTGAATTGAACCAACTTTACTACCATTGTTTCAATTCACATATTTTAAGCCTCACAATACAGCTTGCTATGGGGGTTTTCTTCTCTTAATTCAATATTTGACTTGTCCAGTCAGTTTGAAAGCGTGACTTTGTGTTCGTGGGTGTATATAATATTGTGCGAGTATTTACTAATAACAGCAACAAATTGTTATGTCTGATATATTAGTACAATTATTTTGTGCCAGTATATTCTATAATTCAGTTTAAATATATCTTGAAAATAATGTCTGTATTGATCCCTTTTCCCATTAACAATTCCCTCTATATAGAAATTCCCCTAAAGGGTATGTTGAGAATTTCTAAATAGGAAGGGAGATTGGGTTATACCTTATTTTGAAGGAATATTGAATGTATTATGCTGGCTTAAATCATGTTCCGATGCAGGAGGAATGGACAAATATTAAAATAAAATAATTGGTTATGCCTTTCTCCTTAAATTCGATTGTTTTTCTTTGTATTGTATACAGGCATTGTATTTCATATTACAATTGAAAATGTTTTATTAACACTAGCAAATTATGTTTGTATATATATCTATTTGCTTATCTATCATCTTGATCAACATTTTTGGGATGTTAAACACATTTTTTTCAGGCTTTGAAAATTAAAAACAATATTGTGTTACCTATTGCATAACTAGACCACCAAAGTGAAACCAGTGTGACAATCTGTGCAGCAGTTTGGACCTGTTGAGATGACAAAGGCATCTTACAATTTTTATATAGGTCGTAAATGGAAAATGATTTTGTGATTTTGATTGTAGTATACAAATTTTACAATGTGGGAACATTTTGCTAAGTAAGAGCCTGTACCTAAGCCGGTAGAATGGTTCTATATTTGTGTGATTACTAATTTTATTCAATCCAGTTGTCACAAGATATGATATCTGATTATCTGATGGATACCAGATGTGGTGGGAAATGTGCAACTTCTAGTATTTTCCAAATATTTTATCACATTGGCTTTGTGCCTTTTAAAGGTCAACAGAGAGTTGACCATTTAGGCCCTCTTCACAGCGTTAAGTTCCATTCCAGCAATGTGAGCATCTAATCCTGAGTCTTGTTTATAGTCACACGCTGACTGGAAACTGGAGTCGATGGAGTTTAACAGGGTAGATACTGTGGATCAGAGGATTTGATTTATAGAAAGATTTTCCCAGAACTGCAGTCAGTCATGATAATTGTTTTGATTACGAAATAATGCAAAGCTTTCACTCAGCTCCACACAACTCGGGGTTGTTCAGCAACTTTATTGTTGCTACGACGTTCAGAGTTAGCTTGTGTAATTCATGAGTGAATCCAATGTTTTCGTTTACTATCTCGTTCATGACTTTATAAATATTTGTTTTCAAAATTTGGGCAATGTAGAATAATTTGTTAACAGTATTTTTTAATTTTATTCCAACTATACGCATTATTTAAAGTTGGGATAAAATGAAAATTACTTTAAAATTTCAATGAGAATGGTTTAGTTAGAGTTATAAAGTACATTTTTTTTTTGTTTGTAGAAGTAATATATTATTCTAAGGTTATTTTTGACTTCTCCAATGAATAAAGTATAGAGGAAACATGAAACTACGAGATTCTAAATAATAGACAGACAAACTTTTATTCTATTTATGTAGATAAAGAAAATTACCAGATTAAAAAACAAATAAGATTATATTTATTTGTTTTTGATTATAGTTCAGTCTTCTAGTCAAGTTAATAAATTATTTGATTTTATATTTGAATTCTGTTATTTTGTCAACGAATATATGTTTTGTACCTTATTGCAATACAAATACAAAAGTAGACACGTTTTACATAAGATTTTAATTTATAAAATCTTTTTTTGGATATTTTTATACTCAAAATATAAACAAAACTTTCACCTAATGGCGGTATATTGAAGATTATTTGTCTAGACTATTATTATGTAAGTAAGATTGTGAAAGTTTTGTTTACTTTTCATTTATTGATTTACCTAGTGTGAAGTAATGATTGTAGGGTTAAGTCGGAACCCCACATGTTTATATGAATAACAAATATACTTGTAAGACATGACTGAATGTCATTAAACATAATATATTGTGAAATGTAGAAAACATGTTCTGCAGATTTATCTAATGGTTATTGTGGAAGGTAATTATAACTAATTTATAGTTGCCTATTAGTCTCAGTTACTTTATTTAATTTTCCCAGCACGTAGACGTTTATAGGCTACCAACATTAAAAAAAAAAAAAAATACTAGGGTAACTATTTGTGTGGAAAAAACTACTTTGACACAGAGTGTTTGGTAATATTTCGATTATCTCGGAACGTTTTTCTGCACAGGGTGTTTCAAAAAGAGGGGAAAAATACGTTATATATATATTTTTTCGGAACAGTGTAATTGGAACCTGAGGTTTTGGATAACCCTAATCAAAAGTTTTCTATTGATGTGTCTATTTTTCTATGCCAACTAGAAGTTGCGATATTATAATAAATTCGGAAGTTTTGCACAACCCTGTACAGTATTTATTAAGTAAGGCAAAAATGTGCTAAATTCTCGTTTTTTCATTTGGTTAGGATCGCTGGACAGTTGGCGTTTTAAGGAAGCAAATCGTGGATTAAATATAATTTTGATATACATTTTGCTAAAACAACTTGTAGGTCTAATAAACAACTCCCAAGTTAATAAAGGATTGACAATAAATTTAATTTAAACAAGTGTCCCCCCCTCCAACCCCTTGGTATGTTGTGGGATTTCACGTTCCTGATGTGTGGCTGAGGGGAAGGTAGCAGGAAGTTTAGAGATAGCCAACCTCGTTATAGATGATTTATGATTTGTATCGACATTTTTCGTAACACTATTTGCACGCCAATACTGGGATCACGCTATCGGCCCATTAGCTCTTACCTCGTTACTGTATTTATTCATAACTTCTCTTTGCGTTTGAGTACATCTTTTATGTATTCGGGGGTTTAATTTGAGAAAAAATAACGAGTATAAATTTCCTGAAAGCTTTGATCGGAGAGCAGTAATGTACAAACACGAGTTATCGGTGTTCTTATTGAATGGATGTTTTGAGTTGTCAAATACGGTTCTCGATTAAATTGCTTACTCTAATTTTGTGATAATCTATGTGACGTATTTTTATGTCGTTGAGTCTATTTCGTGGGAAAACGTTCAGATAAATCACCAAGTCTCACTTCGGTTCATAAAGCAGTTTGCAAATGAATCTAAATCTCTCTTCTCTATTTTTGTAACTTATTCCATGGTTTGTAAATAATTTTGCCCAAAACAAATTTATAAATAAATATTGAGCTTGATTTGTGAGATAATGTTATGTAGAACAAAAACTTGAACACACGATCTCACAAAAACTATGTTTATTCAATCAAACGACAAAGTCGCCATCCTCAGTGATACATGAGCTACAATAACAAAACTATAACTTACGAGAACGTGTGTTCGAGTTTCTGTTCTACAAAAATAATTTCCCAAACAGTTTTTTTATAATATCTAAACCTTTAATTATTTAACTTGGTTAAAAATAATCGGTCGCTTCTTGATTACAATGATTCGGTAGCTATATTTGAGAAACCGAAAATTAACGTCGTTCAAATCTTTGGTACATTATGATCCAAAGGAAATTGTGGTTAGGTACAAAATTGAGAAAACTGAAATGAACCAGATGGATGCCGATGTTTTGAAAAAAAAACAATACCTGCGCATTAGTTTAGGTCTTAAACTGTCACATTTGACCTACATTTTCACTTCTTGAGTGATGCTTTTGAGATATACCATCTTCTATGATAATCATTTTCACTTCTTGAGTGATGATTTTGAGATATACAATCTTCTTAGATAATCATTTTCACTCCTTGAGTGATGATTTTGAGATATACGATCTTCTATGATAATCATTTTCACTTCTTGAGTGATGATTTTGAGATATACGATCTACTATGATAATCATTGTCACTTCTTGAGTGATGATTTTGAGATATACGATCTTCTATGATAATCATTTTCACTTCTTGAGTGATGATTTTGAGATATACGATCTTCTTAGATAATCATTTTCACTTCTTGAGTGATGATTTTGAGATATACGATCTTCTATGATAATCATTTTCACTTCTTGAGTGATGATTTTGAGATATACGATCTTCTATGATAATCATTTTCACTTCTTGAGTGATGATTTTGAGATATACGATCTTCTATGATAATCATTTTCACTTCTTGAGTGATGATTTTGAGATATACGATCTTCTATGATAATCATTTTCACTTCTTGAGTGATGATTTTGAGATATACGATCTTCTATGATAATCATTTTCACTTCTTGAGTGATGATTTTGAGATATACGATCTTCTATGATAATCATTTTCACTTCTTGAGTGATGATTTTGAGATATACCATCTTCTATGATAATCATTTTCACTTCTTGAGTGATGATTTTGAGATATACGATCTTCTATGATAATCATTTTCACTTCTTGAGTGATGATTTTGAGATATACGATCTTCTTAGATAATCATTTTCACTTCTTGAGTGATGATTTTGAGATATACAATCTTCTTAGATAATCATTTTCACTTCTTGAGTGATGATTTTGAGATATACGATCTTCTATGATAATCATTTTCACTTCTTGAGTGATGATTTTGAGATATACGATCTTCTTAGATAATCATTTTCACTTCTTGAGTGATGATTTTGAGATATACGATCTTCTTAGATAATCATTTACACTTCTTGAGTGATGATTTTGAGATATACAATCTTCTTAGATAATCATTTTCACTTCTTGAGTGATGATTTTGAGATATACAATCTTCTTAGATAATCATTTACACTTCTTGAGTGATGATTTGGAGATATACGATCTTCTTAGATAATCATTTTCACTTCTTGAGTGATGATTTTGAGATATACAATCTTCTTAGATAATCATTTTCACTTCTTGAGTGATGATTTTGAGATATACGATCTTCTATGATAATCATTTTCACTTCTTGAGTGATGATTTTGAGATATACGATCTTCTTAGATAATCATTTACACTTCTTGAGTGATGATTTTGAGATATACAATCTTCTTAGATAATCATTTTCACTTCTTGAGTGATGATTTTGAGATATACAATCTTCTTAGATAATCATTTACACTTCTTGAGTGATGATTTTGAGATATACGATCTTCTTAGATAATCATTTTCACTTCTTGAGTGATGATTTGGAGATATACGATCTTCTTAGATAATCATTTACACTTCTTGAGTGATGATTTGGAGATATACGATCTTCTTAGATAATCATTTTCACTTCTTGAGTGATGATTTTGAGATATACAATCTTCTTAGATAATCATTTTCACTTCTTGAGTGATGATTTTGAGATATACAATCTTCTTAGATAATCATTTACACTTCTTGAGTGATGATTTGGAGATATACGATCTTCTTAGATAATCATTTTCACTTCTTGAGTGATGATTTGGAGATATACGATCTTCTTAGATAATCATTTACACTTCTTGAGTGATGATTTGGAGATATACGATCTTCTTAGATAATCATTTTCACTTCTTGAGTGATGATTTTGAGATATACAATCTTCTTAGATAATCATTTTCACTTCTTGAGTGATGATTTTGAGATATACAATCTTCTTAGATAATCATTTACACTTCTTGAGTGATGATTTGGAGATATACGATCTTCTTAGATAATCATTTTCACTTCTTGAGTGATGATTTGGAGATATACGATCTTCTTAGATAATCATTTACACTTCTTGAGTGATGATTTGGAGATATACGATCTTCTTAGATAATCATTTTCACTTCTTGAGTGATGATTTTGAGATATACAATCTTCTTAGATAATCATTTTCACTTCTTGAGTGATGATTTTGAGATATACGATCTTCTATGATAATCATTTTCACTTCTTGAGTGATGATTTTGAGATATACAATCTTCTTAGATAATCATTTACACTTCTTGAGTGATGATTTTGAGATATACAATCTTCTTAGATAATCATTTTCACTTCTTGAGTGATGATTTTGAGATATACAATCTTCTTAGATAATCATTTTCACTTCTTGAGTGATGATTTGGAGATATACGATCTTCTTAGATAATCATTTACACTTCTTGAGTGATGATTTGGAGATATACGATCTTCTTAGATAATCATTTTCACTTCTTGAGTGATGATTTTGAGATATACAATCTTCTTAGATAATCATTTTCACTTCTTGAGTGATGATTTTGAGATATACGATCTTCTATGATAATCATTTTCACTTCTTGAGTGATGATTTTGAGATATACAATCTTCTTAGATAATCATTTTCACTTCTTGAGTGATGATTTTGAGATATACAATCTTCTTAGATAATCATTTACACTTCTTGAGTGATGATTTTGAGATATACAATCTTCTTAGATAATCATTTTCACTTCTTGAGTGATGATTTTGAGATATACAATCTTCTTAGATAATCATTTTCACTTCTTGAGTGATGATTTGGAGATATACGATCTTCTTAGATAATCATTTACACTTCTTGAGTGATGATTTGGAGATATACGATCTTCTTAGATAATCATTTTCACTTCTTGAGTGATGATTTTGAGATATACAATCTTCTTAGATAATCATTTTCACTTCTTGAGTGATGATTTTGAGATATACGATCTTCTATGATAATCATTTTCACTTCTTGAGTGATGATTTGGAGATATACGATCTTCTTAGATAATCATTTTCACTTCTTGAGTGATGATTTTGAGATATTCGATTTTCGATGATAATCATTTTCACTTCTTGAGTGATGATTTTGAGATAAACGATCTTCTATGATAATCATTTCCACTTCTTGAGTGATGATTTTGAGATATACGATCTTCTATGATAATCATTTTTACTTCTTGAGTGATGATTTTGAGATATACGATCTTCTATGATAATCATTTTCACTTCTTGAGTGATGATTTTGAAATATACGATCTTCTAAAATAATCATTTTTACTTCTTGAGTGATGATTTTGAGATATACGATACTCTATGATAATGATTTTCACTTCTTGAGTGATGATTTTGAGATATACGATCTTCTATGATAATCATTTTCACTTCTTCAGAGTGATGATTTTGAGATATACGATCTTCTATGATAATCATTTTCACTTCTTGAGTGATGATTTTGAGATAAACGATCTTCTATGATAATCATTTCCACTTCTTGAGTGATGATTTTGAGATAAACGATCTTCTATGATAATCATTTCCACTTCTTGAGTGATGATTTTGAGATATACGATCTTCTATGATAATCATTTTTACTTCTTGAGTGATGATTTTGAAATATACGATCTTCTATAATAATCATTTTTACTTCTTGAGTGATGATTTTGAGATATACGATTTTCGATGATAATCATTTTCACTTCTTGAGTGATGATTTTGAGATATACGATCTTCTATGATAATGATTTTCACTTCTTGAGTGATGATTTTGAGATATACGATCTTCTATGATAATCATTTTTACTTCTGGAGTGATGATTTTGAGATATACGATCTTCTATGATAATGATTTTCACTTCTTGAGTGATGATTTTGAGATAAACGATCTTCTATGATAATCATTTCCACTTCTTGAGTGATGATTTTGAGATATACGATCTTCTATGATAATCATTTTTACTTCTGGAGTGATGATTTTGAGATATACGATCTTCTATGATAATCATTTTCACTTCTTGAGTGATGATTTTGAAATATACGATCTTCTATAATAATCATTTTTACTTCTGGAGTGATGATTTTGAGATATACGATCTTCTATGATAATCATTTTCACTTCTTGAGTGATGATTTTGAAATATACGATCTTCTATAATAATCATTTTTACTTCTTGAGTGATGATTTTGAGATATACGATCTTCTATGATAATCATTTTCACTTCTTGAGTGATGATTTTGAAATATACGATCTTCTATAATAATCATTTTTACTTCTTGAGTGATGATTTTGAGATATACGATCTTCTATAATAATCATTTTTACTTCTTGAGTGATGATTTTGAAATATACGATCTTCTATAATAATCATTTTTACTTCTTGAGTGATGATTTTGAAATATACGATCTTCTATAATAATCATTTTTACTTCTTGAGTGATGATTTTGAGATATACGATCTTCTATGATAATCATTTTCACTTCTTGAGTGATGATTTTGAAATATACGATCTTCTATAATAATCATTTTTACTTCTTGAGTGATGATTTTGAAATATACGATCTTCTATAATAATCATTTTTACTTCTTGAGTGATGATTTTGAGATATACGATTTTCGATGATAATCATTTTCACTTCTTGAGTGATGATTTTGAGATATACGATCTTCTATGATAATCATTTTTAATTGTTTAGTGATGACTTCCAAACCGGCATTCTTTTATTAGATTACAACTATTAGATTCTGTATTCCTAAGAACGAGTCGGATGCGCAAATGTACCAAACTATATTTTTTTATCTAAATTTATTCAGTATTTTTCGAGGATTTATTTAAGATCTTATTTATTGAAATCTGATTAGTTTTGTCATTTTATGAGTATTTATATGAATCATTACACAGGGCTTTTTTTCGCTAATTGTCAATTTGAGAGCCTAGAGTTGATTCGTTATGTATGTTTGTTTATATTATAACCGTGACTACCAGTAAAACTTCAGTGTATTTCAGAAGACATAATTATAATCTAATACTCAGTTTGAGTAGGAGTATCTAGTGTGATATCCTTGTTACGTGTTTCGGAATCTACGTTTCTTCATCAGTATATAATCGTTGCTCACCTGTCACGCGTGTTACAATAAAGTGTTTGTGTTTAGCGATGTTTGTATTGACGACTTAAGAATTAAATTCTGAAGATTCCGTAATGCGTAACGCAACGAGTAAGTAAGTCACAAGAGTCGGAGTTGTTTAGTCTTGTTATTCATCTTACAAATTTTATGTTATTGTTTTTGTTTTATGTCATTTGTAAGTATTAAGGTGGAACATCTTCATGCTCAATTTTGTGAAGGCGATAATGAGAGCAATGGGTTTTCCTTTTAAACACCCCTCCCCCTCCAATCATGAAGTTTGTACTGTCATCTATCGCAAAAAGCTATTATTTTACAAAATAGTTCAATTGTGGTACCATACTTGTTTGTTTTAATATACACCTAATTGTAGGGTGTAGAGAAATGACGAATTAAAACAATTAACTTTGAGTTTGAGTGAGTTGGTTTAGGCTAACGAGTCGAAATTGTATGTGCCAGAGTAATTTGTCAAATCAAGCTAAAGGAGAAAGCGTGGTATCAGATGTATTTTGTGAGAATGAGTCACTGCAAGAACCGCAAAGAAGATGACCACACAATTGGCTTTGGCGACCTTTCCATCAAGGGCAAACCGCAGACAACTGTTTTGTGGGTGCGTCGTCTAATCTTCCTAGAATTGTGTGCAAATTTTCGTTAGCTGTGAAGTTAGGTGGGGGGTTCAGAAAGCTTTACATAAGTTTCCTATTTTTATTCGTACTAACGGTTTATGCTACGATTGTATTATGATATCGTTTGAGGGGGAGGAGAAGCGAATCACCTAAACTTACAATCGTAACTTTATCTTGGACTTAGCAAATACTATTATACAGGGTGTTCCAAAAGTTAGAGATTATTTACTATAGTGAGACAATTGTGTCCTGAACTTTTCACGAGTGCTTTAATTACATCTGAATATAATCGTTGCATACATACTTTATCTAGGACTTAGCAAATATTATTATACAGGGTGTTCCAAAAGTTGATTATTTTTACTAAAAAAAAGTAAAATAATTATGTTTACGAAATATTATTTTCACAAATAAACACAAATTTGGATAGTGAGAAGGGGATGAAACATAAACAATGGTTTTATAAATTGTATGTTGCTTGACTGCGAGACGTAAGAGTGCAACATATACTTTAGATTTCTAATCCTTTGGTCCTATGTTCAAGTTATTAATTGTGCGGTTAGTAAATGCTATAAATAACATTTTAAACTAAAAATATTAACAAAAATCTAGGCATAATTTTGTATAGGTTATGTATGACAAATCAAGAATGTCAAAAATTAAAAATATTCTGGTTTAAAAAAATATTTGATAACGATGTGTTCATAATAATAATATGTTTTATTCGGACATTTGCAATCATTTTATGTATATAAAAACTAATAGGTCTACTCGACGTTTCGATAATATAAATCAACTTTTGTTATCAAGTGTTAAAACCCAGAGTATAAAGAGAAAACCTAGGGCCATGATAGAAACTAAAACTGAATCCATAACCTAGAAAAAAAAACAAAAAAAACTCAAGCTTAAAACTAAGCAGTGTAGTTCATGGCCGTGAACCCACTAGACATGTTATCAAATTATTTTAATCATCCGTGTGTTGGTAACTGTAATTTATGTATTTATGTGTTTGATGACAACTTAGAAGAAAACTGAACTTAAACCTGATAATGACGGAATAGCCGAAACGACCGTCTTTTTTCAATCATATTCAATGACTAATAACAATAATCTAGTTCATATGTTAAATATAATTAAAATACAACCAATATGTTAGCGAGAGTATTGCATATGTTTTCTAATTTTTGAGGTTATATTTTTAACGTTTTTTTTTGTTTAGTTATAATTCTTTTCTTTCTTTTGACAGAAGACTCTTTTGAGCATAATAATGTAGATTTTAAAGTTGCACAAACTGGAGATGGACGTTCGGAATACAAATTATCCCTAAAAATTGTTTTAAAGTTTGAAAATCTGTTTCTATTTAGCAATTTATTTACCGATTTACCATCAAGTTAACGATATGTACAATGGTTATAAAATTCAACTGAGCCTCTTCACCAAATTTGGAGCTGATGTGTGACTTCTAGAGCGTTTATTAAAGGTGAACCAAAAATGGTTTCAAATTACTCTATTGTGTAAGGTCAGTGGACATTTCATTGTATTGATTTTCGATGTTGGCATTTTTATGAAGTACCATCGCCGTGCCTGGACTTTCTATATAATTAGATTTTTGTTTGTTGTTTCGTATAGTATTATTTCATCAAAATTCGATTACACTGTCATCATAACCTAACTTAACCTATCCTAATCTGACTTAACCTAACCTAACCTAACCTAAACCAACCTAACCTAACTTAACCTAACCTAATCTAACCTAACCTTACCTAACCCAACCCAACCCAACCCAACCTAACCTAACCTAACCTAACCTAACCTAACCTATAATTAGATTTTTGTTTGTTTATTCCGTATAGTATTATTTCATCACAATTCGATTACACTGTCATCATAACCTAACCTAACCTAACCTAATCTGACCTAACCTAACCTAACCTAACCTAACCCAACCTAACCTAACCCAACATAACCTAACCTAACCTAACCTAACCTAACCTAAACTAACCCAACCCAACATAACCTAACCTAACCTAACCTAACCCAACCTAACCTAACCTAACCCAACCTAACCTAACCTAACCTAACCTAACATAGCAATTTACATTTCTAAGGACGGGGAGGAGGATAGTTACATCATTTTATGATAGTTTTATATGAGATCATAGCTTGATACAATTGAACAATGTCGTGCCGAATTACACCTAACCTAATCTGACCTAACCTAACCTAACCTAACCTAACCCAACCTAACCTAACCCAACATAACCTAACCTAACCTAACCTAACCTAAACTAACCCAACCCAACATAACCTAACCTAACCTAACCTAACCCAACCTAACCTAACCTAACCCAACCTAACCTAACCTAACCTAACCTAACATAGCAATTTACATTTCTAAGGACGGGGAGGAGGATAGTTACATCATTTTATGATAGTTTTATATGAGATCATAGCTTGATACAATTGAACAATGTCGTGCCGAATTACACGTAAAAGTCCTTTCATAGTTTTCGTTTTGTTTGCTTGTCAAAGAGTGAAAATAAATATTGGAATAGACAGGACAGTGTTTGATATATTCGTTGAAATAATTACAAGTGAGGGAAAGGTTTAGAAACGTCAATTTGTCGTTGCTGACAGGATGTCAATATTTTGACTCGTCGATTACAGTTCCCACTGTTAATGCTTCTAGGTGGAGTAGACCTCAATATTTATAAGTTAGTTGTGGAATCAAATCAAAAAGTATTCATTTAATGGTCTAGTAAACTAGAGCTGAAATCTAATATTGCTTTATAGAATAGATTACGGTGAGCTTATTCTTCTTTTAGAAAACTAATATGGATGAATTGTGCGTGTGCGCGCGCATGAGGCTGTTTATGAGTGTTATATTGCGTGGCGTTAGTTTATATGTACACATGTTAGCATAGGAGTCCATCTTTATGGTATGGTTTAAACCTTAGAGAATTTCCTAAAGAAAAATAAACAAAGGGAAGGTTTTGTAATGATACCAGTCAAATCTCTACTTAAAGCGTGAGGGCCGGCCGGTAGGCAGAAGCTGAGTTTTTTGTAAAGAAAAATGTAGATTATTTTAGTGGCTGCAAGAATCACCACGAACGGGTTAATACCCTAGTTTCTGCTCAAACCCCTTGTAGTTTCTGTCAAAACCTTGGAGTGGGGGGGACGACGATTGACATTGAATCACAGTTGTAGATCAAAACTTAATAATTTCCATACATTATTAAATTTTTTGGCATACTTACAGGATATCTAAAATCATGTAATTCGGCAGACGTACTAGCATATTCAACTGCTATAACAGTGATGATTTCTATCTGTCCTATAACTATGTCAAAAAATTAAATAATTTGTAAATAAAAAAAACAAACCTAAAATAACAAATTTAGCTCTGCCTAAGATATAGCCGATGGAGATACGAAACAGTCTCAGAATCAAATTCTTAGATCTCAACAAATCCGTAAATAGGTCTTCCCGTTTAGCCACAATACGCTGATTTTAAAGTTGCGTCCACCATTTTGAATTATTTCGGGGTTAAAAATTTTAACTTTTTGGATAATTCCTGTCGGTTACAAGCTAAATATTAACAGGGCTATAAGTTTGTCAAATTTCAAGTGTTTTGGAAATAGGTTAGAATTTGTATAAATGAGCGAATCGCACAAGAAGTTGTATAGTTGTGTGTGTATATAAATGGGGAGGGACAATATGTAAAATCAATGCAACTCTCAAAGGCTCTTTAGGGCTGGGCAATACTGAGGACACCTAGCTGGATCTAAAACCTTTTTTATATAGTCACCTATCTTTCATCTTTCCTATCAGGTCTCTCTCGAACAACTCTTGTTCTCTTCCGACCAACCCTGACGCTGGTAGAGTAGTCGAGGGCTATGGGGTTTTATTTTGTTATAAGGCGATGAACCCCAAGAGGTTTTTGCCTTTAAACAACAAGGAAGAAATGGAACAAGACAAAATATGTTTATACACATTACAGCTCTAAAACTCTTAAGGTAGAACGCAACAAAATATTAAAATGAACTGTTTAGAAGGCTAAAATAGAAAAAAATAACAAGTGTATCGTCAAACTTTGCCATTAGCTGTAGCTGATACTTCAACTAGTTGGGGGGGGGGGGTTAAGTTAGGTTAGGTTAGGTTAGGTTAACCTAACCTTCAAAAAATATTAAAATGAACTGTTTAGAAGGATAAAATAGAAAAAAAAATAACAAGTGTTTCGTCAAACTTTGCCATTCTGTAGCTGCTACTTCAACTAGTTGGGGGGGGGGGGATCAGTAACACTATAAGAGAGTTGTGCATTGTTTTTAAATCTTAAGAATTCAATTGTTTCTAAAAATTGAAATCAAAATCATTGATAAATAAAAGATGCTACATGTAATATATAAAGTGGGGAATAATTTTAAAATTATAAATACCTCCATTTTTTATAAGGTAAAAAAATAAAATTTGAGAACAGACACAAGATTTGTTCGTTCTTATGGTTTCAAAATAAACTTCAATCACCTGTGCACAATGATTGAACAGTAATCTTTGAATAGAATGCACGTTTCCCTACATGACTAAATCTAATTACAAGACTTATTAAGTTCCAAGTTAATGGGAAATAAGCTAATAAGCTACTTATGCTCTTACAGGGGGGGGGGGGGAATAACAAAGACATTAGACTGAGAGATGTTCTTAGTTCTTGAAGAGGAAATATCAAATAATGAGGCACATCTTATACTATCAAAGAGAAGGGAGGGGGGGGGGTTGAAAATACAATTAGAATATGAAAAGAAAATATTCTACAACTTCGGTACGTCGCTACTTTAGAAAACAGTTAAAATTGAATTAACTTTCATATGTTTGAATAGGAGGCGGCGTTATGCTAACTTTTTTTATAATTTAACCGTCACAATCGGTAGGTATATTTATGAAAAAAGATTACTCCAAACAAAACACCAGAGAGAGAAAAATTGTAAAACTAAACAATCGGATTTTGATTGTCACTTATACAGGGTGTTTTAAACTGGTGTGACCGCTCCTCGATAAGTTCAAAGGTTACACAGACACTTTAAAATGTCCCTGCATTTTTTGAGTTAAAACTAGAGGTATTACGAATTTTTTCTATTTCATCCGCCGTTTTTTCCAATAAAGTGGCCAGTTTGTAATTTTTTTAATAGAAAACGCCATTATTTTGAGACATTATATTCTCGGGTATTTATCTATATCTCCAATCATTTAAGGAGTTGCTGGCACTTAAATGTTACAAAAAATCGGAAATTCAAATGTTTTCCGAAGCTAAGGTAATAGGTGTTATCAGCGTTATCGATGGGAAACAAAAGCATATTTTTTTTGTTAATTGTCTAACCACCTACTGGCTTACACACTAGTCCTTAATTATTATTACTGGATCTATTAGACCTTGTGAATAAGATATTATAGCCGTTATAAACAGTGTAGTTAAATATCTTAAATTCACAAGGTGTAATAAATTATCCAAGATTAAAAATAATTGTTATATCTAAAATAGCCATAAAAATATCGGACATTATTAGAAAATTACTAACTAGCCACCATATTGGAAAAATGGCGTATAACAATATCGTAAAACCTCTAGTTTTAGGGGCGTTACTTTTGTATTTATCGATTAAAATAGCAATCACACCTGTTTCTATCAGCCTGTATAGATAGAGGGTTTTACCCCGAAGTCTTCAGCTTAAAAGACTGTCGTTGAGACTATCAAAGTAGGAACAAATTTGTAGAATTATTGTTCAGAAGTTGTGGAAAAACTGAAACCCGAATGAGATTTATTTTTAAATTCAAAGCTGCCAAACATGTAACTGCCTCTGGATGGTCGCAATACTTTCTTTATTTCAATAAACATATAAATGACCACTTTGCTTCATCGTATTCACTTATGCCCATGTATGGTTTACTTTTTGCTCTGATATGATGCAAAACAGCTTCATTAAAATCTTTTAAACAAAACAAATTGAATACAAATTAGTTAGTTACAATAGAATTAGGGTAATTTTGTATAAAAAAATAGCAGTTGCTAATATTACTACGATCTTTACGTCTTGAGTTACACACTATAACTGACAATTAGTGGCCGCCATTTTGAAACGGATAAATGACCGAACGAATTCAACCCGAGCTATGATTAACCTTATCAAACATACTAATAATGTCTTCTGGGACATTTCAACTGTTAAACAACGAAACAAATCAATTGTGTGTCACTATAGGCAGCCAACTGCAGTGGGATGGAAAGTCTACTTCTGCAGTTGAAGTCTGCGACACATGTCATATTGAAACCTTTATGTTGTAATAAAGATAGGAAATTGCTATTAGAAAGCAATCGAGCAATGGTAGAGACCAGACTATACATTACGAGTCCCTACAACGACATTAGCTATGCGAGAATAATTATTCTTTAATAACAAATGAATGTTTTTAAAGGTGTTATTAAACTTACAACATTTAGGTTAAGACAATATTTTTAAAGTATATATTTGACAGTTGGATTGGAAAATGAGTGATAGTTTATATTTAACGCAGTAACGTAATGTGTAAACTAAAAAAAAGTAAAACAATTATTTAATATTTCAATATTTGGTGAGTTCCTCCTTTAGTTTTTGCTATTTTATTTTTAAATTTGTTTGAAATTATTGTTTGGATAAAAATAAGTCAATCTTACTATATGGACTTTATTTCAACACAGAGAACAAATAACCGTTACTGGAGATATTGTCGTGACTCTTCCAGATACCTTTCCTTATGAAGATGGAATTCCTAGCGACGCCTGATGATCTCTATTCTGTGGGGGAACCTCTGGTTTGGAGCACTTGATCCATTTACAAAATTGACTGACCTCCTTTTATATCCAGTCTTTACTAGTATCAATGACTACATAAATACTATAAGACACGACATAGGATAGGGAAATAGTCTACGCTTTACGGGTGCTGAGTTTAACACACAGCTATCAGAAAGCGCTAGCAGCAGGTGCTTGACTATACGCATCCCACTTGGTTGAGACTGTACAACTGTTGACCTCTCTCTCACAAACCTTCTCACTTACTTCCGTCAGCATAGTCAGTGTTGTCAGTTCGTGCGCTGAGATAAGCGATTCTCGACCTTCCCTCGCATCTCTGGTCCCATTTGTGGCATCAGTGCGTTTTCTCTTACCCGCCTGAAACATTGTTTGACCGTAGAGCCACCTAGCGCCAGTCACATCAACTTCAGATTCTCTAGCAGAGCGACCTAGCGGGTATTGGTCAACTCAAGAATAAGCATAGAATATTTAACATGGCCATGTCGTGTCTTATAGTATTTATGTAGTCATTGCTAGTATTCCGCATTACGTTTAATGGCTGCTAGCTCAGTGGTTTCCTAAATTTACTTTATTTCCCAACTATTGTCGATGCCTATATTATGAATTAGAATAATTCTAACTAAAATCTAATTTCTTATCCCAAACATTATATAATTATTGTCGAACACGTGTATACCAATTGAAATTTAGAAACCTTCTTTACCATAAAAATGTAAGAAAATAAAGACACTAGACTTCGAATACTCTAAAAAGGTTCGTTTTGTTTAAACCTAGAACTGTCTTGTCTCTAGGATAAGATCTGGAAATAAAATAATGTTGTTCTTAACAACAACGACAAATATGTTGCTCATTGACGCCTTCAAACCACAGCCGATCGCAGACGTTTCATACTTGACCAAACTCAGTGAATTTTTGTATAGAATTGCTTTTTGGTTTTTTTTTTTTTTATGGTTGGTTTCACATATTCTCCTTTTGGATTTGACTGGCTTTTTTTTTTTTTTTTTTTTTTTTTTATGGTTGGTTTCACATATTCTGATTTTGGATTTGACTGTAGTCAGTATCAAAGTGTACAAGCATCTCTGTGTTGACCATTGCGTTTTATATATTTGTTACGGGCTCATTTGGCATCGCGATAGCTTTTGCAGAATTATGAATTGGTATTCTGGGTTTTCGGTTTCGGCAACACCTTGCATGTTTCTGCATTTTCGTGTAATTTTGATTTTTTTTTCCCCAATTTAGGTGGCTAGTCGACTATCATCATTCAGATACAAAAAATAATGTTCAATCTTCTTTAATTCAAAAAGGGTTGAAAATGAAAACAGAAATACAAAGTGACCGAAAAATCACTACACTTCTTCTCAGATATTCAACGAAAGTTATCAAAACTGTAGAGTTGTGTGAGACAAAGTACCATATTTTTAGTCTTCATTGTTGGTAACTAACACAGAGCTGTTTTAACAGTTTTGATTTTTTAATGCAGCTGCTTTTCTAACGTATAAAAGTGTGGAAGGGTGTTCGCCCTACAAGTTTTATAAGGAAGGGGTTAAGTCTGTTGGCTGTAACAGTTTGATTTTATTCCTGTCTCACGCCGGGGTTTGTACTTTTTGAATGAAACAAAGCACTGGATGCTTCTCATTCTGGCCGTTGAGAGAGGATCGACGGATGACAGCGAGGTATGAATTTGTTTGGTTGTTACTCAGAGGTCAAATAAGTAGATCGTAAGGCGGATCCATTGAAAACATTCTAAAGAAAAATAAGTTTAAAGTCTACATTTCTTTAGGATTGTTTAAGACGAATTAGTGGTGTTTACATGATCCTCGTCTTTTTAATTATGTTGTTAGAGCATGTCAAAGGATACGGTTGAACTTATTAACATAAAACCAACTTCTCTTGTTAGATTATTAACTAAATATTCCCGGGATAGCCTTGAGTGGCGACTTGGCAGTTCTCGTGGAGATGTACAGTGAAGTTTATTTTAAATATGACATCCGTATTATACGAGGGAAAGCTGCTCGTGAGTTACGAGCAAATCTTGAAATGTCATCAAGGTCACCCGATATCACACTGGATTTCATTGTAGAGTGCGGTGACGGATACAACATTCTGAAGAGGCGTTCGTTGACATTAATATCAATACTGATTAATGTAATAAACGAGTAGTCCATCAATGCAGTAGGGAAGGATTCATATTCTTTGTAATCAATATGAAAATGAAACTAATGAATACATTGTGAAGTAACTTTTAGGCCACCCTGTATACCCACTGTGGAGAATGCAAAAATAACCATCCGTTTGGTGCGCTGTCACGAACTGCCATTGATCCGCCGAGCCCATAGCTTATAATTGTAACTAAATGTCATCTAAGCTCTATTCAACGTTACTAGCGCTATTGCCAAGTCCGATAACTCTGAAATTATTGCAAGTTGAAATCAGTCATAAAATCATATACCATAAAACGTAATTCTATTAAAAAAAAAAAAAAGAAGAAATGGAAAACAAATCGAGGGGGAATGTAAGATATCGTTTAAGTCTATTTAAAAAAATAAAAATTTAAGGTTACATGGCATTATTTTCGTTATTAGCACTTGTATTTTTAATTAACGTAAAACGATTTCAAATACAAGTACCACTGCCAAAAATAGAAATTTACTGTTTCTTTTATAATAAATTTGAATACTGTACCTGCCTATTAAATATTTAAACCCTACTTGCCGAGTTTCATGAAATTAATTTACAAGCAAACAATTTTAAATTAAAATTTGTAGTATATATAAATAAAAATTTAAGTTTACATGGCACTATTTTCGTTATTAGCACTTGTATTTTTAATTAACGTAAAATTTTTTCAAATGCAAGTACAACTGCCAAAAATAGAAATACTGTTTCTTTAATAATAAATTTGAATACTGTACCTGCCTATTAAATATTTAAACCCTACTTGCCGAGTTTCATGAAATTAATTTACAAGCAAACAATTTTAAATTAAAATTTTTAGTATATATAAATTAAAATTTTCAACTTTATTAAATATTTTTTATTCAGTGCACTTTTTATAAAACTTCATTTTATAATGTAATTTTTTTTAATCGTGTGTCAATTTCGTTCTCATTTTGATTCGGCCAAGTCATTCAAGTTTTTCTTTTGAGACTAAACCAATATGTCCCCCATCTTGAAATAAATGGGGAATTTATGGTTGACGAATTATCCGTAGCTATTAAATAAATGTGTCTATTAAGTTTGTTAAATGATTACAAAATAGTTGTAAAATGATCAAATAAATAGTTGTTAAATGATTAAAATTCAAATAGTAGTTAAATGATTGAAATTTAAATAATTCGTTGTTAAATGATTACAATTCAAATCGTTGTAAAAGATTAAAATTTAAATAAATAGTTGTTAAATGATTAAAATTCAAATAGCAGTTAAATGATTGAAATTTAAATAAATCGTTGTTAAATGATTACAATTCAAATCGTTGTTAAAAGATTAAAATTGAAATAAATCGTTGTTAAATGATTACAATTCAAATCGTTGTTAAATGATTGAAATTTAAATAAATCGTTGTTAAATGATTACAATTCAAATAGTTGTTAAAAGATTAAAATTTAAATAAATCGTTGTTAAAAGATTAAAATTTAAATAAATCGTTGTTAAATGATTACAATTCAAATCGTTGTTAAAAGATTAAAATTTAAATAAATCGTTGTTAAATGATTACAATTCAAATCGTTGTTAAAAGATTAAAATTTAAATAAATCGTTGTTAAATGATTACAATTCAAATCGTTGTTAAAAGATTAAAATTTAAATAAATCGTTGTTAAATGATTACAATTCAAATCGTTGTTAAAAGATTAAAATTGAAATAAATCGTTGTTAAATGATTACAATTCAAATCGTTGTTAAAAGATTAAAATTTAAATAAATCGTTGTTAAATGATTACAATTCAAATCGTTGTTAAAAGATTAAAATTTAAATAAATCGTTGTTAAATGATTACAATTCAAATCGTTGTTAAAAGATTAAAATTGAAATAAATCGTTGTTAAATGATTACAATTCAAATCGTTGTTAAAAGATTAAAATTTAAATAAATCGTTGTTAAATGATTACAATTCAAATCGTTGTTAAAAGATTAAAATTTAAATAAATCGTTGTTAAATGATTACAATTCAAATCGTTGTTAAAAGATTAAAATTTAAATAAATCGTTGTTAAATGATTGAAATTCAAATAGTTGTTAAATGATTAAAATTTAAATAAATCGTTGTTAAATGATTAAAATTCAAATAGTTGTAAAATTATTAAAATTTAAATAGTTGTTAAATCATTAAAATTCGAAAGTTGTTAAATGATTGAAATTCAAATAGTTGTTAAATGATTAAAACTCAAAAGTTGTTAAATGATTAAAATTCAAATAGTTGTTAAATGATTAAAATTCAAATAGTTGTTAAATGATTAAAATTCAAAAGTAGTTAAATGATTAAAATTTAAATAGTTGTTAAACGATTAAAATTCAAATAGTTGTTAAATGATTAAAATTCAAATAGTTGTTAAATGATTAAAATTCAAAAGTTGTTAAATGATTGAAATTCAAATAGTTGTTAAATGATTAAAATTTAAATAAATCGTTGTTAAATAATTAAAATTCAAATAGTTGTTAAATAATTACAATTTAAATAGTTGTTAAAGATTCTATCACAATTTGAAAGATTCTCTCACATTTTAGAACATTAATATAAATATCCTAGAATTTTGGAATTCGATATTTATTGGACTAATAAATTGTTTTAGAAACTTTGAAGGATTTAAAAAATTGTAAAACGTCAAAAATTCCCGAAATCATTATGCTACTGCAAACAACTTTCATCGACTTGACAAAAAATCTAACTCTATAATATAATATTGGCTGTGACACTAAAAGCCCGAAGAAAAAAAAGAGAGGTCATTTCGCTGTATTTTTTGGAAAAATGTAATGAATTTTCCAATTTGTTTACAACTATGGCTTGTAAAAAAATACTTTTTCATTACTTGTGAAAATTTTACAAATTTAGTAGTTTTTAGTATAATTTAAATTTATATGTGGTTTTCATTGATGGTTTTTCTAAACGTAGTTCCTTGTTTTACATTATATATTATTTTAAAACATCTATAGTTAATACTTCTGTAATACAAACAACATGTTGTTTGTCGCTTCCCATGGGTCTAATAATTAGAGTGGAATTCGTGATCATGTTTCTAGAGTTTACATGGGTAACTTTGTGCTCTTGTGTTTTGATTTGAGTTATTTGACTGTAAAGTGTATATATTTATATTTATTTATTAGTAAAGTTGTATTGTCAAGAGCAGAATAATTGTTTTTCCTATACGTGGTCGATGAAGCAGCGGGCTACCCCTTTCAACTTTACAGTACGCTGCGGTAAATAGATTAGTCTTTTTTTTTTTTGCGGGATGAACTGCTCTCTCGAGATGGGAGCTGTTTGTGTTAATCCAAATCAGCGATGATAATGTGAGTTATAGTTTAATTGGTGTAGCTGGTGTATCACTGAAGAGGACGACCTTTTCGTTGAAACGCGTCTGATACTTAGGCGTATTTTTTTTATGAGAATTGTGTTCTGTGTGTTTGTTATACTGTATAATGTGATGTTCTTAATATTATACCAATGTTGTTATGGACTTTATTTGGTAACAAATTTTTCACAGTATTGAATAGGAGCAGGAAGAAGGAAGCAATGGTCTCCATGCTCTCCGAACATACGGCATTTTATTTCTGGGATTTCGTAAAGCAAAAGATGTTGCACTGAATTAATTTCGTAGTATTTAATACTTTACATATCGAAGCAGTGGAATCCGTCACTCCTGATGTTTTAGTCGTGTCAAACTCACATTGAACCTCAATACATTTCATTTCTTTGGTCTAAAAGTGTCTTAAATTGTTTACGGACACCCTGTATACTAAATATAATATATAAAACACGTGTAAATCGAGAATTACTGATGGAGATATATACGTTTTAAAGGAAACTTGACCAAACCAACGAAATTTATGTCAAATATTAAAAAAAAAATCGTTTTCGTTTTATAGTTAATTACAAATGATAAAACAAATGTCTATAATGAATAAATAAAGACATTCTCAGTAGTAACTTGGCTACTTTAAACAATACAAGTATAAATCAAATAAAATTATCATTTTATAACACTTTAAAACTAAAATTGATTTTATGAACTAAAATTGAGTTTATTAACTATAAAAGTAAGCTATTATTCAAAAGAGTTACACACGCCCACACACACACACACACACACATTCAACTATTTAGAATCTGCTATAAAAAAAACTACAACACTGCAAGATATAATTATAATTTTTTAATCAAAAAAACAATATTTGTCTACAGTTGTTGACAAAGTGGCATTTTGTTCATTTAAATTAGTTTGCAAAACAGCTGATTTCTCAACAGTTTCACTTTGCCCACTACTTTGCTCACTCCGAATGGCAACCGAACAAAACGAAATTTAGGTTAAGTTTATTTGAATTGATTTATAATATACAGAAAATGTCCCGTATGCATGTTAGATTAATTCTTACATGTAAAATAACATAAATAAACAACAAAACAACGTTTTAAAGTCGAAAAAGGAATTAATTATTCATAAAGATGATTGACAGTGTATGTACACGGAGAGTATTTTTCGTTTGCCGAGTTTTGAAGTTGGCAATCCCGTTTCCTCAACAATACACCTAAGTTATTTGTAATATTCATAAATAACCTCAGTTTTGACGTGAAGTTGAACACTATTGTATTAAATTAATGTTTTATTAAATTGTGTTACTGCTGAAGTATGTTTTTTATTTGTCACAAAATAACAACTGTAGACAAAGTATAATGTGCAATTCGTGAACAAAGTGTCATTTTTAAACTCGATAAAATTGACGCACTCGGCAAGTCTCGTGCGTCAACATTTTTCTCTCGTTTTTAAAAGTGCCACTTTGCTCACTAGTTGCACAAATAACTATTTCACCTCTTACTACGTTTACATTTAGATACACATTTATTGTGTCTTTAGTCAATGGAACCATAGAATTTTGTCAGTATAATAAAAAAGAAACAATTTGTGTAACTTGAATTTTCCCTCGTGTATTTCTTACCGGAGAAAATTTGTTATGAAAAGGAATTCTCCTTTATACATTTTGTATGGAAATATTTTAGTTGGAAAAAATATTGTAGTTTCAAAGGGAAATATTTTAAAAATCGGGCTTCTTAGTGCCAACTAGCCAGATCACATGTAAGCTATACGTGTGGTCTTGATTACGTTTTTATTTCACTCGTTCGATATTTTAAATGTCATTTACAAACGTTGAAACCCTGTAACATGTGAAGCACCATGTAAGAATTATTTTGAAGGAAACGTTGATTATAAAACACGTCTTGGAAATATTGGTTTTCGGCGTCATGCTCCGAAACGTGACTTTTACAGTCTTAGATTTGTCTTTTGTCTACAACTTTGTGATAACGTTCGATAAATCAACTGCTGTGTGCATACAGACATAAATTATAGTTACAAAAATAATGAACACGGAATATTTATTTTCACGATTTTTACAAAGGTTTAAATTAGGGATCTTTTAAATTCAACATACAAAGGATAAGCTGCTGCAATTTCCTATTACCTGACTGAAGTTATTATAAAAACAGTTTGTATAGATTCAATGAACTGTTTTTATCACACATTTACAAGTTTGTGTAGTCTAAACATTACGGCTTGCCAACTTCTATTTCTGAGTATTTTGTCTTTATTTGAAGTTTTCTTAAAATACGATACTAAATACGTATTTTTCGAAACATCATCAACTTTCTGATGTTTCTATCGGTGTACAAGTACTTCATTATAGCGTGTGTATCTTGACGTAGACATATACACGCGAGTATGTTACACGTTTCACATTTAAACATTACATAATAATAATCGATATTGTATTGCATTTCTTCTTGAATGTTATATTTTTTAAAGACTTTGCAAGTTGTGTTAAATTGTAAATGGCGATAATTTCTATTACGTTGTAATATATTCCTGGTAGATAAGTTTACATTACTTTTTTTGACGCTAATTATAATATAAGAAAAATATAACTCTGAACTTTGAGAAGAAAAAAAAAAATAAATAAAAAGGTACAAATAGAAGAAAAGATGAAATAACAAAACAATAAAGACAAAAATAAGTACAAAAAGAAAAAGAAGAAGAAATAATGAAAAAAAATAAAGAAAGGAAAAAAGCAAAAAAGAAGAAGAAAATTAAATAACCAAAAAATAAAGACAACCATAAGCACAAAAAAGAAAAAGAAGAAGAAAAGAAGCAATAATCAAAAAATGAAGAAAAGAAGAAAATAAGTACAAAAAGAAGAAGAAGAAGAAGAAGAAGAAGAAGAAGAAGAATAAGAAGAAGAAGAAGAAGAAGAAGAAGAAGAAGAAGAAGAAGAAATAACCAAAAGCTACGTCACGATAATTACTCAGCTTTCCATTTATTATTCCTCCTGGGGGAGAGGTGTGGTTAGGGTAGGTACGAGCTTATCTCACTTTATTTTGGATTAGTGAACTGTCAAAAGTAACTCAGGTTCGAACCCGATTTATGGCGTTTTCTGCGTGCTACGTTCCCCCCCTCCATGACAATCAGAACATAGTAATGATTTGTCTTCAAAGTAAACAACTTTTAAAGTCAATTCCTGTTACATTCCCCCCCCCCCACTAACCGAGTTATTTTCCAAATTACCCAGAAAACTACGAACGTATTAAAATTTACAACCGTTCAAAATTCTCAACTTTATATTTATTTTTGTGAAACAAATAAACCAAATATATATAAACTGATAAAAATACAATTAGAAAAAATTAATTTTCGATTATTTTACAATTTGTTCAAATGTTTTAAAATGCAATTAGTCTAGCAATTTTGATGAAATTTATAGAAAAATTGCGACTGCCAGAGGAATTATACATTCGTATACACACAAAGGCTAAATATAATCTACCGGCCAAGAAGCATTTCAAAGCTAAAACTCGATGATATTATTCCTTGTCGACCAATGCAAACATAATACAACCAGTTACAATTGAGGTAGTAAATAGGATGATGACTGGTTACTTGCGAAGCATTGTTTGGCTTTTTATTGACTCAATTTAGGCGAGTAACGTTAAATTGCAAAATTAAATTTCAACAAAAATAGTTGATTTGGGTTACTGATAACTTTCCAGTTACTTTGATAAAAAAAATAATAGATTCGAAATGGCATTAACATTACAAAATTACAAGAAACAAAAGATTTTCCTCTTTTAACGAAAAACTAAATCCTTTTTTTAAATATTTTTTCTGTTCAAAGGGTAACAACATTTCTTGGTAATAATTGTTTACACCATCCAAGATAGCCTAAGGTATTCCTACAATAATAAAAAATGTTTAAATAAAATGGCGACTGGTGTTTTAATATTTTAAATAACTTCTTTGACCTACAGAAAACTAAAAACTTTTTAATATTCAGAATTAAAAGAGGAAAATCTATTCTTCTAAATATTTTGTAATGTTAATAATTTTAGACATATTTTACATTAAACATTTTTAACGTTCGGCTCTTTGAAAACGCATACAATTAAATATTGATTTTCTATTATACTGGTGAAGGGTATACAGTAACTTGGCGTCTGAACCCTTGGCTACCTGTGAGCGGCCGGAACCGTCCCCCCCGTCGCTCCCTTCCTCACCCAGCTGTTTCAGTGATGAGTCACCTAGCGTTAACACTGCACTATTTAACTTTTTTATGGGAGACACAATTTTAAATTTTTTTCAGCATAGTTAAAATGTTTAGGAAAATATAAGCAAATTGATACCAAACACGTCACTATTCCGTTTGTAAAAGCCGCCAGTAGAAAGCTCTTTACACAGCTACTTTTTTTGCATAATCACATACCTATTATTTACATGTTTACGTACTATTTACATACATTTGTGTCGTATTTGGTATCAATTTGCTTATATTTTCCTAAACATTTTAACAATGCTGAAAATAATTTAAAATTGTGTCTCCCATAAAAATGTTAAACAGTGCAGTGTTAACGCTAGTAGGTGACTCATCACGGAAACAGCTGGGTGAAGAAGGAAGCGAGGGGGGACGGTCCGGGTCCAGACGCCAAGTTACGGTGTACAGATAATAGACCTAATCTTCACTCGTTATCTTATCTATTTCCAAAGATACTGTTTCTTCGTAAAAAAACAAAATGGCCGACAGTAGAGATCCGGGCACTTGAGGACAAGAATGGTGGGGGTACCCCCACCCCTCCCCCCTCCCCCCATGGCCCCTCCCCCTTGCCCCTCCCCCTTGCCCCTCCCCCTTTGCCCCTCCCCCTGCCCCTCCCCTTGCCCCTCCCCTTTAGGCCCCTTCCCTTCCCCCATTGGTCCCCCCCCCACCCCGCCCCCTGCCCCTCCCCTGTAGGCCCCTCCCCTTTAGGCCCCTTCCCTTCCCCCATTGGTCCCCCCCACCCCTTCCCCTGCCCCTCCCCTGTAGGCCCCTCCCCTTTAGGCCCCTTCCCTTTCCCCATTGGTCCCCCCCACCTCCACCCACCCCTCCCCTAGCCCCTCCCCTGTAGGCCCCTCCCCTTTAGGCCCCTTCCCTTCCCCCATTGGTCCCCCCACCTGTGACGTAATGTTGTCGAGACACACACATGACGTCATACACACACGACGTCATACACTTAACTTTTTTAATACCGGAGGGATTCGAACCTGTGAAGTTTGGATTTGAAGGCGGACACGCTACCGACTGAGCTATCGTGCATAGTATTACAAGTCGGATAATTAACGCAGTATATAAGCCGCCATGTTGTAACCGCAATAATGTGTTATATATATATATAATGTGTTAAGATAGTTAACCTAACCTATAAGTGTCCTACTTTTGCCCATCCACAGCCTATCAGCTGTTACAATAATGTGTTATATAATTATATAATGTGTCAAGATATCCTACTTTTGCCCATCCACAGCCTATCAGCTGTTACAATAATGTGTTATATAATTATATAATGTGTTAAGATAGTTAACCTAAAGTTTCCCACCTTTGCCCATCCACAGCCAATCACTCCGCCATGTTGTAACCGCAATAATGTGTTATATATATATATAATGTGTTAAGATAGTTAACCTAACCTATAAGTGTCCTACTTTTGCCCATCCACAGCCTATCAGCTGTTACAATAATGTGTTATATAATTATATAATGTGTCAAGATATCCTACTTTTGCCCATCCACAGCCTATCAGCTGTTACAATAATGTGTTATATAATTATATAATGTGTTAAGATAGTTAACCTAAAGTTTCCCACCTTTGCCCATCCACAGCCAATCAGCTGTTACAATAATGTGTTATATATATATATATATATATATATATATATATATATATATAATGTGTTATATATTTATATAATGTGTTAAGATAGTTAACCTAACCTCATAGTATTACAAGTCGGATAATTAACGCAGTGCCGCCATGTTGTAACCGAACGCCAGAACATTTCGTAGAAGTTCGGACACGAACCCCTTACCGTAAGACTTACCGAGTTTTTCGCGACCGCGAAAAACTCGCGTACGTCTTACGGTATGGGTTCTGAGTCGTACCTCTAGGTTACTCTGACAACAAAAAGTAGTGTCCAAATTGTAATGTGCTTGTGTTAACCTAACCTATAAGTTTCTGCCTACCACAGCCTATCAGCTGTTACAATAATGTGTTATATATATAATGTGTTATATATAATGTGTTAAGATAGTTAACCTAAAGTTTCCTACTTTTACCCATCCACAGCCAATCAGCTGTTACAATAATGTGTTATATATTTATATAATGTGTTATATATGTATATAATGTGTTAAGATAGTTAATCTAACCTATGTATGAAAAGTTTTTACCTATGTTCACCACAGCCTACTTGTAACAGTTGGTACAATCAATGTGTATTTATATAATGTGTTATATATTTATATAATGTGTTGAGATAGTTAACCTAACCTATAAGTTTCCTACTTTTGCCTATGTTCACCACAGCCTACTTGAATCAGCTGGTACAATTAATGTGTTATATATTTATATAATGTGTTAAATATGTATATAATGTGTTAAGATAGTTAACCTAACCTATAAGTTTCCCACTTTTGCCTATGTTCACCACAGCCTACTTGTAACAGCTGGTACAATAATGTGTTATATATATGTAATGTGTTATATATTTATATAATGTGTTATATATGTATATAATGTGTTAAGATAGTTAATCTAACCTATGTATGAAAAGTTTTTACCTATGTTCACCACAGCCTACTTGTAACAGTTGGTACAATTAATGTGTTATATATTTATATAATGTGTTATATATGTATATAATGTGTTAAGATAGTTAACCTAACCTATAAGTTTCCTACTATTGCCTATGTTCACCACAGCCTACTTGTAACAGCTGGTACAATAATGTGTTATATATTTATATAATGTGTTATATATGTATATAATGTGTTAAGATAGTTAATCCAACCTATGTATGAAAAGTTTTTACCTATGTTCACCACAGCCTACTTGTAACAGTTGGTACAATTTAATGTGTATTTATATAATGTGTTATATATTTATATAATGTGTTGAGATAGTTAACCTAACCTATAAGTTTCCTACTTTTGCCTATGTTCACCACAGCCTACTTGAATCAGCTGGTACAATTAATGTGTTATATATTTATATAATGTGTTATATATGTATATAATGTGTTAAGATAGTTAACCTAACCTAACCTATAAGTTTCCCACTTTTGCCTATGTTCACCACAGCCTACTTGTAACAGCTGGTACAATAATGTGTTATATATATGTAATGTGTTATATATTTATATAATGTGTTATATAGTTATATAATGTGTTAAGATAGTTAACCTAACCTAAAGTTTCCTACTTTTGCCTATGTTTACCACAAGTGTCCTACTTTTGAACATCCACAGCCAATCAGCTGTTACAATAATGTGTTATATATTTATATAATGTGTTATATAATGTGTTAAGATAGTTAACCTATTAGAGTTTCCTACTTTTGCCCACCACGGCCTAGGTACATTTAATGTGTATAATGTGTTAAACGTAGTTTCCTCCGTTGTCTACCAGGGTGTAGCACATGTGTTTAAGTATCGTGTTAAAATATTGTTAACCTAGACTTAATTCCTACTTTTGCCTATTAACCTAACCTATAAGTGGCCTACTTTTACCCATCCACAGCCAATCAGCTGTTACAATAATGTGTTATATAATTATATAATGTGTTAAGATAGTTAACCTAAAGTTTCCTACCTTTGCTCATCCACAGCCAATCAGCTGGTCAATTAATGTGTTATATATATATATATAATGTGTTATATATTTATATAATGTGTTAAGATAGTTAACCTAAAGTGTCCTACTTTTACCCATCCACAGCCAATCAGCTGTTACAATAATGTGTTATATATATATAATGTGTTATATATTTATATAATGTGTTAAGATAGTTAACCTATAAGTGTCCTACTTTTACCCATCCACAGCCTATAAGCTGTTACAATAATGTGTTATATAATTATATAATGTGTTAAGATAGTTAACCTAACCTATAAGTGTCCTACTTTTACCCATCCACAGCCAATCAGCTGGTACAATTAATGTGTTATATATATATATATATAATGTGTTATATATTTATATAATGTGTTATATAATGTGTTAAGATAGTTAACCTAACCTATAAGTTTCCTACTTTTACCCATCCACAGCCAATCAGCTGTTACAATAATGTGTTATATATATATATATATATATATATATATATATATATATAATGTGTTATATATTTATATAATGTGTTAAGATAGTTAACCTAACATATAAGTGTCCTACTTTTACCCATCCACAGCCAATCAGCTGTTACAATAATGTGTTAGGATAGTTAACCTATAAGTGTCCTACTTTTATCCATCCACAGCCTATCAGCTGTTACAATAATGTGTTATATAATTATATAATGTGTTAAGATAGTTAACCTAACCTATAAGTTTCCTACCTTTGCCTATCCACAGCCAATCAGCTGGTACAATTAATGTGTTATATATATATATGTGTTATATATTTATATAATGTGTTATATAATGTGTTAAGATAGTTAACCTAACCTATAAGTTTCCTACTTTTACCCATCCACAGCCAATCAGCTGTTACAATAATGTGTTATATATATATATATAATGTGTTATATATTTATATAATGTGTTACGATAGTTAACCTAACCTATAAGTGTCCTACTTTTACTCATCCACAGCCAATCAGCTGTTACAATAATGTGTTATACTGTATATATATATATATATATATATATATATATATATATACAATGTGTTATATATTTATATAATGTGTTAAGATAGTTAACCTAACCTATAAGTGTCCTACTTTTACCCATCCACAGCCTATCAGCTGTTACAATAATGTGTTATATAATTATATAATGTGTTAAGATAGTTCCTAACCTATAAGTTTCCTACTTTTGCCCATCCACAGCCAATCAGCTGGTACAATAAATTATTGTGTTATATATTTTATATAATTTGTTAAGATATAATGTGTTAAGATAGTTAACCTAACCTATAAGTTTCCTACATTTGCCCATCCACAGCCTATCAGCTGGTACAATTAATTTGTTATATAATGTGTTAAGATATAATGTGTTAAGATAGTTAACCTAACCTATAAGTTTCCTACTTTTGCCCATCCACAGCCAATCAGCTGTTACAATAATGTGTTATATACATATATAATGTTTTATATATTTATATATTGTGTTATATAATGTGTTAAGATAGTTAACCTAACCTATTAGAGTTTCCTACTTTTGCCCACCACGGCCTAGGTACATTTAATGTGTATAATCTGTTAAACGTAGTTTCCTCCGTTGTCTACCAGGGTGTAGCACATGTTTTTATGTATCGTGTTAAAATATTGTTAACCTAGACTTAATTCCTACTTTTGCCTAAACCTATGCTTACCACAGTCCAAACGGGTGTTAGTCCGGCCACTATTTAACCGAACCGAAATTACCAACCGATTTACCAACTGATTTACCAACCAAATCCAACCGATTTACCAACCGAAATATACTTTTACCAACCGATTTACCAACCACAATATACTTTTACCAACCGATTTACCAACCAAAACCAACCGACATTGCAAAGAAATTTAAAAATCCCATTGCAATCCCCTACAAGGTAGAGTTAGCGGATGTTGAGTTGGCTACTCTACAGGAAAAAATGCCCGAAATACTATTGGAGCTGCAAACCCACGACTTCTACCTTATGGATTTGGACATTACACAAGATTTTGTGGGGATCTTTAACAAGCGAGAGATGTGTGAGCATTTACTACGTCATTAAAAATAAATAAATGTTTTAAAATAATATTCTTTGTAATTTGTTACCTCCATTCCGCCAAAACTCTTTTTAGTAGAGAGATAGATATTTGATGTGACCTTGGAATTGTAGCCGAAAACGACACGACCCCCCAACCCCCATTTTTCCTTTTTAAATATATAACGTCGTAACGTTTGTTAGGAACCGATTTACCAAACCGTAGATAAAATTACCAAGATTTGGTTGGTAAATTGGTTGCAAAAAGTATATTTTGGTTGGTAAATCGGTTGGTATTGGTTAGGTTAGGTTAGGTTAGGTCTGGTTAGGATAGGATAGGTTAGGTTAGGTTAGGTTAGGTCTGGTTAGGATAGGTTAGGATAGGTTAGGTTATGTTAGGTTAGGTTAGGATAGGTTAGGTTAGGTTAGGTTAGGATAGGTTAGGTTAGGTTAGGATAGGTTATGTTAGGTGAGGTTAGGTTAGGTTAGGATAGGTTAGGTTAGGTTAGGTTAGGTTTTTAGGAGAATGGTTGTTAGGTTAGGTTAGGATAGGATAGGTTAGGTTAGGTTAGGTTAGGTTAGGATAGGTTATGTTAGATTAGGTTAGGTTAGGATAGGTTAGGTTATGTTAGGTGAGGTTAGGTTAGGTTAGGATAGGTGATGTTAGGTTAGGTTAGGATAGGTTAGGTTAGGTTAGGTTAGGTTAGGATAGGTTATGTTAGGTTAGGTTAGGTTAGGATAGGTTAGGTTAGGTTAGGTTAGGTTTTTAGGAGAATGGTTGTTAGGTTAGGTTAGGATAGGATAGGTTAGGTTAGGTTAGGTTAGGTTAGGTTAGGATAGGTTATGTTAGGTTAGGTTAGGTTAGGTTAGGATAGGTTAGGTTAGGTTAGGTTAGGTTAGGTTAGGATAGGTTATGTTAGGTTAGGTTAGGTTAGGTTAGGATAGGTTAGGTTAGGTTAGGTTAGGTTTTTAGGAGATTGGTTGCCACACGCCTACCAACCTCCACCCCATCCCTACCATCTCCCGGGCGTGTGGCAACCATTCTCCTAAAAACCTAACCTAACCTAACCTAACCTATCCTAACCTAACCTAACCTAACCTAACATAACCTATCCTAACCTAACCTAACCTAACCTAACCTAACCTATCCTAACCTAACCTAACCTAACCTAACATAACCTATCCTAACCTAACCTAACCTAACCTAACCTAACCTATCCTATCCTAACCTAACCTAACAACCATTCTCCTAAAAACCTAACCTAACCTAACCTAACCTATCCTAACCTAACCTAACCTAACCTAACATAACCTATCCTAACCTAACCTAACCTAACCTAACCTATCCTAACCTAACCTAACATCACCTATCCTAACCTAACCTAACCTCACCTAACATAACCTAACCTATCCTAACCTAACCTAATCTAACATAACCTATCCTAACCTAACCTAACCTAACCTAACCTATCCTATCCTAACCTAACCTAACAACCATTCTCCTAAAAACCTAACCTAACCTAACCTAACCTATCCTAACCTAACCTAACCTCACCTAACATAACCTATCCTAACCTAACCTAACCTATCCTAACCTAACCTAACCTAACCTATCCTAACCTAACCTAACATAACCTAACCTATCCTAACCTATCCTAACCAGACCTAACCTAACCTAACCTAACCTATCCTATCCTAACCAGACCTAACCTAACCTAACCTAACCAATACCAACCGATTTACCAACCAAAATATACTTTTTGCAACCAATTTACCAACCAAATCTTGGTAATTTTATCTACGGTTTGGTAAATCGGTTCCTAACAAACGTTACGACGTTATATATTTAAAAAGGAAAAATGGGGGTTGGGGGGTCGTGTCGTTTTCGGCTACAATTCCAAGGTCACATCAAATATCTATCTCTCTACTAAAAAGAGTTTTGGCGGAATGGAGGTAACAAATTACAAAGAATATTATTTTAAAACATTTATTTATTTTTAATGACGTAGTAAATGCTCACACATCTCTCGCTTGTTAAAGATCCCCACAAAATCTTGTGTAATGTCCAAATCCATAAGGTAGAAGTCGTGGGTTTGCAGCTCCAATAGTATTTCGGGCATTTTTTCCTGTAGAGTAGCCAACTCAACATCCGCTAACTCTACCTTGTAGGGGATTGCAATGGGATTTTTAAATTTCTTTGCAATGTCGGTTGGTTTTGGTTGGTAAATCGGTTGGTAAAAGTATATTGTGGTTGGTAAATCGGTTGGTAAAAGTATATTTCGGTTGGTAAATCGGTTGGATTTGGTTGGTAAATCAGTTGGTAAATCGGTTGGTAATTTCGGTTCGGTTAAATAGTGGCCGGACTAACACCCGTTTGGACTGTGGTAAGCATAGGTTTAGGCAAAAGTAGGAATTAAGTCTAGGTTAACAATATTTTAACACGATACATAAAAACATGTGCTACACCCTGGTAGACAACGGAGGAAACTACGTTTAACAGATTATACACATTAAATGTACCTAGGCCGTGGTGGGCAAAAGTAGGAAACTCTAATAGGTTAGGTTAACTATCTTAACACATTATATAACACAATATATAAATATATAAAACATTATATATGTATATAACACATTATTGTAACAGCTGATTGGCTGTGGATGGGCAAAAGTAGGAAACTTATAGGTTAGGTTAACTATCTTAACACATTATATCTTAACACATTATATAACAAATTAATTGTACCAGCTGATAGGCTGTGGATGGGCAAATGTAGGAAACTTATAGGTTAGGTTAACTATCTTAACACATTATATCTTAACAAATTATATAAAATATATAACACAATAATTTATTGTACCAGCTGATTGGCTGTGGATGGGCAAAAGTAGGAAACTTATAGGTTAGGAACTATCTTAACACATTATATAATTATATAACACATTATTGTAACAGCTGATAGGCTGTGGATGGGTAAAAGTAGGACACTTATAGGTTAGGTTAACTATCTTAACACATTATATAAATATATAACACATTGTATATATATATATATATATATATATATATATATATATATACAGTATAACACATTATTGTAACAGCTGATTGGCTGTGGATGAGTAAAAGTAGGACACTTATAGGTTAGGTTAACTATCGTAACACATTATATAAATATATAACACATTATATATATATATATAACACATTATTGTAACAGCTGATTGGCTGTGGATGGGTAAAAGTAGGAAACTTATAGGTTAGGTTAACTATCTTAACACATTATATAACACATTATATAAATATATAACACATATATATATATAACACATTAATTGTACCAGCTGATTGGCTGTGGATAGGCAAAGGTAGGAAACTTATAGGTTAGGTTAACTATCTTAACACATTATATAATTATATAACACATTATTGTAACAGCTGATAGGCTGTGGATGGATAAAAGTAGGACACTTATAGGTTAACTATCCTAACACATTATTGTAACAGCTGATTGGCTGTGGATGGGTAAAAGTAGGACACTTATATGTTAGGTTAACTATCTTAACACATTATATAAATATATAACACATTATATATATATATATATATATATATATATATATATATAACACATTATTGTAACAGCTGATTGGCTGTGGATGGGTAAAAGTAGGAAACTTATAGGTTAGGTTAACTATCTTAACACATTATATAACACATTATATAAATATATAACACATTATATATATATATATATAACACATTAATTGTACCAGCTGATTGGCTGTGGATGGGTAAAAGTAGGACACTTATAGGTTAGGTTAACTATCTTAACACATTATATAATTATATAACACATTATTGTAACAGCTTATAGGCTGTGGATGGGTAAAAGTAGGACACTTATAGGTTAACTATCTTAACACATTATATAAATATATAACACATTATATATATATAACACATTATTGTAACAGCTGATTGGCTGTGGATGGGTAAAAGTAGGACACTTTAGGTTAACTATCTTAACACATTATATAAATATATAACACATTATATATATATATATAACACATTAATTGACCAGCTGATTGGCTGTGGATGAGCAAAGGTAGGAAACTTTAGGTTAACTATCTTAACACATTATATAATTATATAACACATTATTGTAACAGCTGATTGGCTGTGGATGGGTAAAAGTAGGCCACTTATAGGTTAGGTTAATAGGCAAAAGTAGGAATTAAGTCTAGGTTAACAATATTTTAACACGATACTTAAACACATGTGCTACACCCTGGTAGACAACGGAGGAAACTACGTTTAACACATTATACACATTAAATGTACCTAGGCCGTGGTGGGCAAAAGTAGGAAACTCTAATAGGTTAACTATCTTAACACATTATATAACACATTATATAAATATATAACACATTATTGTAACAGCTGATTGGCTGTGGATGTTCAAAAGTAGGACACTTGTGGTAAACATAGGCAAAAGTAGGAAACTTTAGGTTAGGTTAACTATCTTAACACATTATATAACTATATAACACATTATATAAATATATAACACATTACATATATATAACACATTATTGTACCAGCTGTTACAAGTAGGCTGTGGTGAACATAGGCAAAAGTGGGAAACTTATAGGTTAGGTTAGGTTAACTATCTTAACACATTATATACATATATAACACATTATATAAATATATAACACATTAATTGTACCAGCTGATTCAAGTAGGCTGTGGTGAACATAGGCAAAAGTAGGAAACTTATAGGTTAGGTTAACTATCTCAACACATTATATAAATATATAACACATTATATAAATACACATTAAATTGTACCAACTGTTACAAGTAGGCTGTGGTGAACATAGGTAAAAACTTTTCATACATAGGTTGGATTAACTATCTTAACACATTATATACATATATAACACATTATATAAATATATAACACATTATTGTACCAGCTGTTACAAGTAGGCTGTGGTGAACATAGGCAATAGTAGGAAACTTATAGGTTAGGTTAACTATCTTAACACATTATATACATATATAACACATTATATAAATATATAACACATTAATTGTACCAACTGTTACAAGTAGGCTGTGGTGAACATAGGTAAAAACTTTTCATACATAGGTTAGATTAACTATCTTAACACATTATATACATATATAACACATTATATAAATATATAACACATTACATATATATAACACATTATTGTACCAGCTGTTACAAGTAGGCTGTGGTGAACATAGGCAAAAGTGGGAAACTTATAGGTTAGGTTAACTATCTTAACACATTATATACATATTTAACACATTATATAAATATATAACACATTAATTGTACCAGCTGATTCAAGTAGGCTGTGGTGAACATAGGCAAAAGTAGGAAACTTATAGGTTAGGTTAACTATCTCAACACATTATATAAATATATAACACATTATATAAATACACATTGATTGTACCAACTGTTACAAGTAGGCTGTGGTGAACATAGGTAAAAACTTTTCATACATAGGTTAGATTAACTATCTTAACACATTATATACATATATAACACATTATATAAATATATAACACATTATTGTAACAGCTGATTGGCTGTGGATGGGTAAAAGTAGGAAACTTTAGGTTAACTATCTTAACACATTATATATAACACATTATATATATAACACATTATTGTAACAGCTGATAGGCTGTGGTAGGCAGAAACTTATAGGTTAGGTTAACACAAGCACATTACAATTTGGACACTACTTTTTGTTGTCAGAGTAACCTAGAGGTACGACTCAGAACCCATACCGTAAGACGTACGCGAGTTTTTCGCGGTCGCGAAAAACTCGGTAAGTCTTACGGTAAGGGGTTCGTGTCCGAACTTCTACGAAATGTTCTGGCGTTCGGTTACAACATGGCGGCACTGCGTTAATTATCCGACTTGTAATACTATGAGGTTAGGTTAACTATCTTAACACATTATATAAATATATAACACATTATATATATATATATATATATATATAACACATTATTGTAACAGCTGATTGGCTGTGGATGGGCAAAGGTGGGAAACTTTAGGTTAACTATCTTAACACATTATATAATTATATAACACATTATTGTAACAGCTGATAGGCTGTGGATGGGCAAAAGTAGGATATCTTGACACATTATATAATTATATAACACATTATTGTAACAGCTGATAGGCTGTGGATGGGCAAAAGTAGGACACTTATAGGTTAGGTTAACTATCTTAACACATTATATATATATATAACACATTATTGCGGTTACAACATGGCGGAGTGATTGGCTGTGGATGGGCAAAGGTGGGAAACTTTAGGTTAACTATCTTAACACATTATATAATTATATAACACATTATTGTAACAGCTGATAGGCTGTGGATGGGCAAAAGTAGGATATCTTGACACATTATATAATTATATAACACATTATTGTAACAGCTGATAGGCTGTGGATGGGCAAAAGTAGGACACTTATAGGTTAGGTTAACTATCTTAACACATTATATATATATATAACACATTATTGCGGTTACAACATGGCGGCTTATATACTGCGTTAATTATCCGACTTGTAATACTATGCACGATAGCTCAGTCGGTAGCGTGTCCGCCTTCAAATCCAAACTTCACAGGTTCGAATCCCTCCGGTATTAAAAAAGTTAAGTGTATGACGTCGTGTGTGTATGACGTCATGTGTGTGTCTCGACAACATTACGTCACAGGTGGGGGGACCAATGGGGGAAGGGAAGGGGCCTAAAGGGGAGGGGCCTACAGGGGAGGGGCTAGGGGAGGGGTGGGTGGAGGTGGGGGGGACCAATGGGGAAAGGGAAGGGGCCTAAAGGGGAGGGGCCTACAGGGGAGGGGCAGGGGAAGGGGTGGGGGGGACCAATGGGGGAAGGGAAGGGGCCTAAAGGGGAGGGGCCTACAGGGGAGGGGCAGGGGGCGGGGTGGGGGGGGGACCAATGGGGGAAGGGAAGGGGCCTAAAGGGGAGGGGCAAGGGGAGGGGCAGGGGGAGGGGCAAGGGGGAGGGGCAAGGGGGAGGGGCCATGGGGGGAGGGGGGAGGGGTGGGGGTACCCCCACCATTCTTGTCCTCAAGTGTAGCACACTCTACTGCCGACATAAGGGAAAAGGAGCGTTTCCGGATCTATGTTTATACTGTAAAATCAGCTGCCGAAATATTGCTTCTTCATTTTGAATATCCCTGTATATATTGCATTCCATAAAAGTTTAAAAGATATTTAATATTCCGTTTTAAAATATATTAAATTTGTTTTATAATGTATCCAATATTTGTTAGTAACTGTGATGGTAAACTGGAGTAGGTATTATCTATTAATTAACGCGATCTTCGAGCACTATCAATAATAATAGTAATTGAAAGATAACACAATTTTGTAGTACCACAAGTTGAATACAAGAAAATAATATATTGCATGCTTAAAATAATTTAATGCCCCAAGAAAATGAAGTAAAAATAACGAAGTTAAGCGAAAAAAAAATGTAATTACTAATTAAATTATGTATTAAGTTTCCTGAATAATTGTTTGATCGTGGTTTAATAGCAATCAGAATTAAGTTGCTATCAGTGTTAAGATCCCACGCCGAGGTAGATGAAGTGGAAATTACTGCAGCAAGAAACTTGAGATGTGGAATGAGGTATGAAACTTCTTATCTTGAATTTAGTTAACATCCGATGTATGATTAAGTCGTTTATTGTAGACTTGAGTATTACAAACCTTATTAAACGTGATCTACTGGTTTCTATTTTTGTAATCTATTATCACTGAAAATTATTAAAACAATATTGTACTTGTTCATAATATACTCTTAGTAGCGTTAGGGTCGGAAAAGAACAAGAGTTGGTTAAGGGAGATCTGATAGTAAAGTTGAATGAAAGGGATCTAACCCAAGACTATAAGAAAAAAATTATGTAAACTTTTAAGAATTAATGTTATTCTCTAAAGGATGTTTGTAAAACAAGTGTGACCGCTGTTTTATTCCATAAGTACAAGAGTTACAAAAAAACTTATAACTATAACTTCAGGATGTTTTGAGATAAAACTAGAGGTATTGCCAAATTTTTCATATCACCCGCCAGTTATCAAATATGTTGATCAGCTCTAAATTGTTTTATGGGAACGATTTTAGACGAAACACATTATTTTAAGATTTTTTATTCTTGTGTATCTGTAACTGTTTAGTAGCTACATGCACATAATAAAAAAAAAATCGTAAATTCAAGCTGTTTCCAGAGATGATTTTTCTTTTTTTTCAAAGTCAAATTCAGGTGAAATTTCAACTAGAGCTAAGGTAAAATGGTGTAATGACACTGCTGTTATTTTATTTCTTTTGTAGACTGAGAAATAACAGCGTTATCGATAGGAAACAATAATCATAATATTCTGTTAACTGTTTAGAACATCCCCGATTTTATTTTATGATATGTATAATAAGTTAACCTAACTTGTCTGTGATGATTCTGGCAACCATCAATCTAACTTTATTATTGTTATATTGTCCAATTTTTGTATTTTTTGTGGACTCACTAATATATAACCTACTTCCAGATGAGATAGAAATTTGAAATTTCATAAACTTTTAGTTTTTAACTTGTAACTGACGAGAAAATTCCAAAAAGTTAAAATATTACCCTTGAAAAAAATTCAAAATGGCGGACGCAACTTTAAATTCAATGTATTAACAGTAAAACGGATTGCACCAGCAAGTACTACAAGTACCCATGTTTGTATGACTTTTTCGTATCTCCATCGGTTGGTTATACGATGATAGACAGAGCTAGATTTTTTGTTTTTACGTAAATTTTTACATATTCCACTAATTATTTAATCTTTTGACATAATTATAGAACATCATAGTTTAGAATCATCAAATTTGACACTCTTATGGCAGTTGGTTGTGTCAGTATGCTTGCCAAATTTTATGATTCGAGAGTCCTTTAAGTGTGACAAAAAAATAGATCTGTAGAAGTTATTAAGTTTTGATCTACAACTTTGATCCAATGTAAAACCCCCAACCCCCGCCCCCTCTGCGGTTTGTCTTCTACTGTGAGGATGCTTTCAACGAGCTAACCGAGTTATTGATATAATATTTTTCGCGTAGTTGGATGTATCGTTCTCAAAGATGAAGCAATTTACACGAGACTAGTTTCTTCACCACACATTTAAGAGGCTATAAAAGATAAAAACCTTCCAGTAATTTATTTCTTAATTTGGTTTTCTCCTGTTGAACAATGACGTTGCATATGTTTTATGAATTCTTTGCAATTTTATTAAACCTGTTTTGGATCGTTCCGTCAACTTTCTCTTAGTTTCAAGAACACGTCGTGTTGAATTAAACGCTAAACATTCTCTGCATAGTGTACCGAGAGGTTTTACAATTAATTATTTAAAAATATTTGACTTTGAGCCGCCATTGCGCTTTGTTGCGATCAAACTGCGTTGAATAATCAGACACAGTTCGTCATTGTTCTGAGCAAGGCATACACTTTTGAATCTTGATTCTTCTATTTGTTTTTCAGTAATACATATCTTATTGTAGAGTTACATGTGGTGGTTCCCATATGTTTAAACAATTGTTTCTTTGTTCTTTTACTTTGGTTTATCGTCAAGTGTGACAAAGAGGAACGATTAAAAATAATTACTTTTAACAACATTAAAATGCCATTGTAAGTATTAATAATGAAGCTTTATTTTGATCATAATTAGGCTGCTATATTTATAATAGATTTCTCAAAGTTTTCTTAACATCAACAAGCTTTACAGAGTGTATAGGAGTTAGACCTAATTTAATATTTTAATACAAAGAACCACGAGAATTATGACTTGGGTTTTACATTCTTTTAAATCTTTATAATCCAAACAGGGTTTATAGTTAATCATGATGCATAACTTTAAAGCCAGATTTATTTTAAAGCTAGTATAACTAAGTTGTGTGTCAGAATACAATCTGAAGTGATCATTTGTTTTCAGTTTTAAGAGAAGTCTGTGAGTTGTTGAGTCAATGATGCTAGCCAAATGGGTTCAATCTTGTCGATTGTAAATCATGATGATAGTTAATTTCAATCAGTTGAAAACTGTTCTATTTTAAGGACTATAAATATTGATTTGTATTCACGTAATCGGTGATCATCATGTATAATACGTGATTTTAAAATTGAATTCCGCTTCCCAATTTCAAATAATTTTCAAAATGGATTTTTTCCCTAATCCTTTTGTCGTTATTTGTTTCAAATACGATTTCCTTTATCTAGTGAACACGACCAACAATGTTTTGAATTTCAAAATCTAAATTTTAATTCAGGATTCAATTTTCGATTTTATCGTTGGAAAATATAAACCAAACGTTTGCAAAACTTTTAAAATATTTTTGTGTGCTTCATCTCTTTGTCAGCTTGACAACTCCGAGGGAACATAGCTCGATCAATACCTTTTTAACACGTTTTTATTAACTCGTTTTCTTGTCTGTCTGTCTGTTTGGTACAAATTTTACAATCGATTTTAAACTAACTTTCCGATAAACTAGAGACTTGAAACTTTAAAATAGCTTAGAACTGGATGACAAGGCAATATGAACTCGTTTTCTTGTCTGTCTGTCTGTTTGGTACAAATTTTACAATAGATTTTAAACTAACTTTTCGATAAACTAGAGACTTGAAACTTTAAAATAGCTTAGAACTGGATGACAAGGCAATATGAACTCGTTTTCTTGTCTGTCTGTCTGTTTAGTACAAATTTTACAATAGATTTTAAACTAACTTTCCGATAAACTAGAGACTTGAAACTTTAAAATAGCTTAGAACTGGATGACAAGGCAATATGAACTCGTTTTCTTGTCTGTCTGTCTGTTTAGTACAAATTTTACAATCGATTTTAAACTAACTTCCCGATGAGCTAGAGACTCGTAACTTTAAAATAGCTTAGAACTGGATGACAATGCAATATGAACTCGCTTTCTTGTCTGTCTGTCTGTTTAGTACAAATTTTACAATAGATTTTAAACTAACTTTCCGATAAACTAGAGACTTGAAACTTTAAAATAGCTTAGAACTGGATGACAAGGCAATATGAACTCGTTTTCTTGTCTGTCTGTCTGTTTAGTACAAATTTTACAATCGATTTTAAACTAACTTCCCGATGAGCTAGAGACTCGTAACTTTAAAATAGCTTAGAACTGGATGACAATGCAATATGAACTCGCTTTCTTGTCTGTCTGTCTGTTTAGTACAAATTTTACAATAGATTTTAAACTAACTTTCCGATAAACTAGAGACTTGAAACTTTAAAATAGCTTAGAACTGGATGACAAGGCAATATGAACTCGTTTTCTTGTCTGTCTGTCTGTTTGGTACAAATTTTACAATAGATTTTAAACTAACTTTTCGATAAACTAGAGACTTGAAACTTTAAAATAGCTTAGAACTGGATGACAAGGCAATATGAACTCGTTTTCTTGTCTGTCTGTCTGTTTAGTACAAATTTTACAATAGATTTTAAACTAACTTTCCGATAAACTAGAGACTTGAAACTTTAAAATAGCTTAGAACTGGATGACAAGGCAATATGAACTCGTTTTCTTGTCTGTCTGTCTGTTTAGTACAAATTTTACAATCGATTTTAAACTAACTTCCCGATGAGCTAGAGACTCGTAACTTTAAAATAGCTTAGAACTGGATGACAATGCAATATGAACTCGCTTTCTTGTCTGTCTGTCTGTTTAGTACAAATTTTACAATAGATTTTAAACTAACTTTCCGATAAACTAGAGACTTGAAACTTTAAAATAGCTTAGAACTGGATGACAAGGCAATATGAACTCGCTTTCTTGTCTGTTTGTCTGTTTGGTACCAATTTTACAATAGATTTTAAACTAACTTCCCGATTTGCTAGAGACTTGAAACTTTAAAATAGCTTAGAACTGGATGACAAGGCAATATGAACTCGCTTTCTTGTCTGTTTGTCTGTTTGGTACCAATTTTACAATAGATTTTAAACTAACTTCCCGATTTGCTAGAGACTTGAAACTTTAAAATAGCTTAGAACTGGATGACAATGCAATATGAACTCGCTTTCTTGTCTGTCTGTCTGTTTAATACAAATTTTACAATCGATTTTAAACTAACTTTCCGATAAACTAGAGACTTGAAACTTTAAAATAGCTCAGAACTGGATGACAAGGTAATATGACTCGTCCGTCAATCAATGTTCTGGTAAGACACTAGTTAAAGTAGGCGGATTAACCGGTGTAGCGGCATGACTTGGTGGAACAACGCTGCACACATTATCTAAATTACCAGTTGAGAAGAATTGAAAAAGAAATGGTGGGAAATTGGGGACCACTCACTGGTACCCATTTGAAGGTCTTGTGAAATCAGTGGGAAGGACATTGAATTCCTTCTTGTTTGTTAATCTCATCGAGATGTTTTAAATCGATTTTACATCATAAGACTATTAAAATTTCACAGATAAATCGATTGCAAAATTTCACACACATAAGACTAAAAGCAGATAATAATTATTTAAATAATAATTTAAAACCACGTTTTTAAAACGGACTAAAAAGTATAAAATAATTTCTCTTAGCCCCATACAGATTGTCCGGAAAATTTGTGATTGTAAATTTTTAATAGGTATGTTATTTGTAAGATTTAAAACGAAAAACTTGGGGCGCATGCAATAGACAACAGTAAGGAGTGTTTGGAGCAGCTGTCGTTGTCTTTGAGAAAACTCTCAAAATTCCTAATGGAGATCAAGTAGTTCCTAATTCAATAGATGGAGATAATCTTCTATTAGCTATTGCATGCGCCTCACGGTTTTAATTTTAAATCTTACAAGTATTTTTATAGCTATTAAGAATTCACAATCACACAGTATCAGGATGGGGCTACGAGAAATTATTTCACTATTTTTAATCCGTTTTAAAATCCTCTTTATCAGGTCTCTCTCCACCCTGAGGCTATTATAGTATTCAAGAACTAGGGGGGGGGGGGTTATTTTATGGGATATAGACGAGAGTGGAATCTACGCAACTGTTTACGGTTCACAAGTCGGAATTGCAGGAAATCTACTGAGTCACGTCGTTTCCAGGAAGAAAGCAACGTAAAATGATTGTTGTAACTACTAAGAATATCTTGAAACCTAACCTTTGTCTTGTTCTCTCACGGTCAGTGCCTAGATGCACACTTACACATATATTGTATACGATTTTTTGGTCGTATTTAAAATGTTGTTCTTATAAAATGCCTTTTAATGACCTTATTTACGGAAGTATGTTTCCAGTTTATTCTGATTCTAACGTTATTTGATAATAATAGATAGTTCATATTATTAATATTTTGTAATGGGATATTTTACATTATATATGTATATAAAAACTAATACACGGCATATAATCAAAGCTTATAATTAATTATATTAAAAAAAAATTATAATCTTTTCCGTCATACTGATTCAAAAACAGCTGTTTTCAATACATGCATCGAGATGCTAAAGTTGTTCTTTTTAGTTCTAGGACCTAAAAACATCAGCTGAGGTTGAGGTCATCAGCTGTTACTTTATTTATACGAATTAATTAACGATTGTAAAACATCTATAAAAACAACCGATACTCTCGATTGTAAATAACCGTTAAAACATCTGTTACCATCGATTTGAAGGTAAATAGGTTATAACATTTTAGTTTTTTTTTTTGAAATTGTTTTTTATATTGTTTGCAGTATAACGAAAAATATAGTTCATTACTTGGATCAAAAAAAGCTTTTCGATCCTCGCTCATTTTCCGACCTCGGCTCAGCTTCGGCCGTTAAACTTGAGCTTGTATCTAAAAGCTTCACTTTTGGTCCTAGTGATGAAATATACCATTTCAATTTTATGTTGAAATTTCACGGTTAAATAATTACTTACTTTTAAAATAGGCTTTTAAAGTTGATGTTTTAGAAGTTATTTTTTTAAGTTACAAAATTCCCATTTCGACGTGTACATAATCAATACATACGTGAATTTTGGTACTTATTTTAACGTATAGGTGAATGCCTCTTTAAAATGATAGTATATTACAATTTCAAATTAAGGTATGTGGTAAAAGAATTAGACATTTAAAAATAATAATCTGTGTATAGACTTACTAAGTAATTACATCATATATATATATATATATATATATATATATATATATATATATATATATATATATATTGATCAAAACTAATGGAAAATTTATAATCAATAGCCAAAGGACAAATACTTTAATTTCTCATGTTGATAGTCTAGAGCAACCGGATATGCTTGATTAACTATTTGTTATCTTTGACTTACCGCCAGAAATCCTTGACAATATATGAAAATATAAACTGAAAAAAGAACTAATCAAGGATTGCTGGCGGTAAGTCAAAGATAACAAATATTTTAATTTCAATTGTAATTACAACACTAACTTTGTGTTTGGTGCTGATTTCAGTTGATGATGACAACTTCGTAGTTGAAACGTTGGTGTGATAATGTATTATCTTGTGGAAATAAAACCATGTCGTTAATTATTATTTGTAAGAGTTTATTAATTAGATAAATGCCAAATATCACCACAATCTCATTCTATAACAATCGAAATTTAATCTTCATTTATCCGCTAACCTGAACTCATTTGATCTATAAATTCTCAACCCTAGTTACACAAAACATCGTTTAAAGTTGAATTTGGTTTGACCTATATATGCGCGATTAATAATTCTACAAAATGAATAGCTTAATAAACGTAGAAATGTGTTCCGAACACTCCTTCTGGGGGTGATATATTTACATACAGTACTGTGAATAGTATGCTTGCAGCTCCATATTAACAGGAGCATTATTTATAGAAGTATTATTAGTTTTTAAGAAACACAATTAATTAAAGATTTAATTGTAAAAGTGTACTAAGTAACGCTGTCAATACGAGAAATAAATACGTTTCAACGGTAATGCGTCATCCTTAGTTATAACTTAGAATATTTAATAAATGTAATAAGAGTCGAATAAGCGTGATTCTGTTACTAATATATAGGTATGTAAAAAAGTACCAACATTTGTACACATCGCTTTGGGTATTCGTAAGTTAAAAACTGATTTCTAAAACATTAATTTTATAAAATCTGTTTTAAAAGTAAGTAATTATTTAACCTTGAATAACAACATAAAAATGAAAAGAAATAGAATTTTGAAAAATTAGAATACTCTGGTAATCTTTAATACTAGTGAAGGAACAATATCACCTAATATCAAGATTAAACGCGATGTTAACGTTATGAATGATTGTGACATTTGGGCCTAACGCGATGTTAACGTTATGAATGAAGACCAGACGCACGATTATTAATTGTAAATATTACTTTAAAAAGACATTTTAAAATTTTTCAGTGATAAGTGAATTCCGCGTTAAAATATTATATTACAATTTCAAAATAATGTATGTAGTAAAAGAGACAATTTTTTAAAAAACTAATCTGTTTGTCCAGTTAGTAAATACTTACTCAAAATAAACACTTTGCATTTAATTTATCTTTCAGGGTGGATGGATTGATTTAAAAAGCAAATATTACGTACTAAAGACGTAGAAATTAATTTAAACAATATGGCTAAGCTGTACAAATTAGGTATCATATAATATTGATGAGTGAATGCCGTCTCAAACCGCCACCATTTTGATATTTTTTAAACATTTTAATTGATCAGTAATCCTACGTATAGGCGTAGTATTTATTTTAGTATAGAGAGACTACTCAGAAAACTAATAAATACGCTTTATATAGTTATAACGTTGATAATTTGTTAAATTTCATATTAAGATTTAATTAAAATTTGTTTATTAAAAAAAAAATTAAATTCAATTAAATTTTTGCTAACAAAGATTCTTTTTCTTTTCAAATGATATCTGGTTAAATAAACGGTGAAAAAACATTCCACATATATATATATATATATATATATATATATAAAAAAAAAAATTATTATAGGCCCTGAATTTATTTCATCAGTGTAAATCGTATTTGAGTTTGTTGTGGGCTGTAGTTAGGACTTGTGTTTCTCCGATAAATATATTTTTATTTGTAACTATCCGTCATTTAGATTTCATATATAACTAAAATTTGAACAAAATTGGTAGTGCATTTTCTGAGCAATTACGTCTTTTATAACTGTCATATGTTATTTTTTGTTACGTTTTGTTGGGCACTATTTATGTAGGCAAAATTTGATCAAAATCATTGTGTAACAATCGTTATGTTGTATTTTTCCTTATGGAAGCAACTTTCAAATTTTTGAGTTATCGAAAATGAAAAAAAAAACGAAGTTCTAAACCTAGATACAATATTTGATTAAAATCGCCCCACGCGTTTGGCCTGTAAACATATGATAGACGGATATCATCATTCAAAAAATCACTTTTTTAATTCAGTGGACTTGAAAACAGAATTATCGATATTTTTTGACTGAATACTCTCTCTAATACTTCAATACTTCGTGTATGACAGAAAGTAAAATTTGGAGAGTATAAAAAACGGCGGTTACTTTTTTGACTGTAGGAAACATGTTTGGGTTTCTCTCAAAGAATTATTTTTTTTTTAAATTTATAAAACGAGTTATTTATGATTTCTTGTAAGAATTTCAGGGGAAACATCATTATTGTAATATTTAGCCCTTGACGCCAAATTAAATTTGATCGAAATGTGAAGTTTCTTATGCCATTGTTTAAATGCCAAACTATTATTATTCCCCATAGACTGTATTATAATGAACAAGTAGTATCGCCGTACAAACGTCACTTTTAATTTAGCGGTTAGTTATATTAAATTTTTTATTATTTCTTTTATGTAGAGTTTTTTTTTTATATACTGTAAATCTATTGTTACCTAAGTACATTGTAACTTAAATGTAAGGTTTTAATAAAGACAATTCAGAAGTGTACACGACGAAACCATCTTGTGGGTTTTAGTAAAGTGTTCTGTTAAACCTCTTTCCTTCATAAAGGAGTTTATCACTCTGGACTTAACTCCGCATTCACTCTCAGGACGTGATCCCCTCCCCCCCCAGCATGTTTTAGGATCTACAGAACAAGTTAGTCGTTTTTTCAGATTCGTGTATATAAATGTTTCGTTTAAATTTAAGTTTTGAGTAATTCATGTATTATTTGCTTATTTACTGGTTTGTGTATTTATTTGGACAATAATTTACAACTAACGGTTGTTTCCTTTCTAGTAAATTACATCATTTTAAACTATTTTGTTATTTTAAATGGTATACCGTACATAAATTATATTACTGTCAATATATGTATAAACTTTAATTTAACGAGTTTGCCAATCAATTTAATCAAGTTTACTGGAATTTATTAAAAATGGCGGTAATTTTATATATGTACTAATATTTTCCAAGACACTGTTTTCAATTTTACGTTAGTTTCGTATAACAAACAACAGTTTGCTATATATTTTAATTTATGATTTAATTTAATTTATTCTTGCCCAAACGTTGGTGCGCCAAATATAACATTTAAGACGATATATATATGTTTATTTAAGTTAATTTATTTATTTTGAATATTTTTGAATAATAATTATTATTAGATATTAATAATTCAATATTATTTTTGATTACCTGCTATTTGTTTAGTCCTTCCTAAACTTGCAAAATGTGGAAATATAAATAACACACCTGACACAACGTATTACTTAAAAAACAAACCTTAATTTATTTAAGCAACATGTCAAAGAATCATAAAAACGTACATCTATTCCATTAGTGTCTAAAATTTCTTCATTCATTCCACAAGCATTCCTTAATGTTATGTAATATACAAATTTATCTTAACTAATTGTCTTTCCTTATGCTAGGCTTTATTACTAAAAAAAAACATCAAGTTTCCACAATTGGCGTTATTTTTAATGAAATTAATCTGTAATTTGAATTACTTTTATTTTTTTTATACACAAACAATTATTTCCTTTATAAAATTAAACTTTATTATAATCTTTATTCAATTTGTTAGTTATTAATTTATTTAATTAATTCTCTTATCTCTTTTTAGGGTCGTTAGGTTCTTTTATGGCTCAATTAAAGTGAATTATTTTAGAAAAATGAATTTATAATTTTAAAGTGAAAAGAATTTTAAATTGTACTTATCGTGGGTACTGCCTTCCAATTTTGATCGACGAAACACTTTCCACACACAACACAACGATGGCTTTAAATTTGATTTAGATATTTAAAAAAACAAAACACTCCACACACTATCTCCAACAACTTAATCCTGGAATTCGGACTGATGATCCTCTCCAAGTCTCTACTGGCGATGAATTAGATCCTCCGACTCTTCTCTCGAACAATTCTTCCAAAATATTTTAATCTGCTCCAAAATCTCAACAAACTTTTGACTAAAAACTACTAACTCTCTTTTCAACTTTGATTCAACTAATTAATTTACTCGACGTATTGACACAGAGAACCCTATTCTCGTGGTCAACCTAACTCCCTTTCTCTGTCCCACAGAATGCTCTCTGTCTTAGGACCTCTCCTCACCACTCCAGATTTTAGACTCTTCTTCAAATTTTCGACGCCAAAAACCTCTCCCTTCTTCCCAAACTTTCCTTCGCTTTCACTCCTCCGATTCGCTCGCTGAATTCTCGATTTCTCCCCAGATGTTGTTCTTTTTTCCTAGTGGCTGTATTTTTTTTAAATTCGTTAGCTTTCACCATGTGGCTGGTTTTTGATTGGCCGACCAATTTCCTTTTGTCGGTTTCTCATGTTTTTTAGAAGTACCGTTATACTTTCTAGCGTGTCCCATCAGGTCTCTCACCCTGTAGATTTCTCTTTTTTGTTTTTTATACATCCAGCTGCGTGACATAAAATCTCCCTTTAGATACCGTTACAAATTGTTTAACGTTAGCACGTGTACACTACAAGGTTAGCGATACGGCTTCTTTTCTCTTTGCACGCTTTCTCTCCTAATTTGTTGTGCACAGATGTCCTTTTGATTATTTTTTTTTTTGTTAAAATAATATTTTCTGTTACCAGATGATACTAGTTGTTCTTTATTTTTCTATTATTTAATTTAGTTTCTCCTTTATATCATAAGTTACATGTAATTACTCATTTTTTATAGAGATCGTTGTTATCCTTTATTTTATTATTTATTTGATAACGCGATATCGTTATATTCGATTTATTAACTAATTTCAACAATATAGAAAATAAAATGCACGAATTGAATAAAGTTTCAAACGAGATAAGGATGTGCGTCTATTTAAATAAATCATGTACTAATCTAGATCAGAGGTCGAGTTTGTTTATTTAAGTTTATTGCATCAGAAAAGTCGACGAGGTTGGTCAATGAGGGGAGACGCTTTACCTCCCCCCTGTGAATCGCGATTTGTTATTCAGTTTAAGAGGTTAGGTTGTAGGTGATATTAGGTTAGGTTGGGTTATGTTAGGTTAGGTTTGGTTAGGTTAGGTTAGGTTGTAGGTTAGGTTAGGTTATATTAGGTTAGGTTTGGTTAGGTTAGGTTAGGTTAGGTTGGGTTAGGTTAGGTTATATTAGGTTAGGTTGGGTTAGGTCAGGTTAATCATTGTAAAGGAGTTCAACTCACCACTTTTCCGTGCAAGCCCTCTACTCTTATTTAATAAAAAGTTTGACCCATTTTTTCTCTCTAAAGATACAACATAATATAAAGTTGGTAAACCATACCATAATATCTTAAAGTAGACTGGACGATTTTTATATTTTGCGAATAATTCACTACAGCTGAAGTGTGGGATTACATTATTTATTGTGAACAGAGCTTCTAATTTATTACCGGAAAGGAAATGTTTATCCGAACAGGAAGCAATACTTGTAGCGATTTACTTTGTTTGCAATGCACTCAATCCATGTGCCTCCGCAATGTCAACTTTGTGTAATTAATCTAGTCTGCAAGTTCCAAAGTACTCCAGCGTGTCAACATTTTGTTAAGTGAAAAGAGGAAACGTGCTGTAGCATATATAAAATCTTCGTTCTTCAGATCATTTACTGGGTTTGCCAGTACTCCTGTAATTTGTTTCTCAAGAAGGACAGTTTAAAGTTTACCTACCGCTCCATGAAATTAGCAAACCCTACACGCTCCGTTGTGTGGATTGTACCTTGTGTGCAAATAAAGAAATAAAGATGAGTATTTATGAAATTAATCTCTTTTTTTAGATTTAAATTTTGGGTAAGTCTATAGAGAAATATCACTTGTTTTTACGCATCTTTGACTGCTATAAATAACCATGCTTTATAAGAATAACAGTTAGCTATTTGTCAAATTAATATTTGTTGTGTAGTCAGCCTGCAAAACATTTTTAACAAAATTATATCGCAGTTTTTTAAATTTATTAAAAATTAGGTACAGTATTTTTATTAAAGCAAAAAAAAAAAAAAATCACTGTCTGTTATTTAAATTTTACAATTAATTAAGCCTGCTTAACAAATTATTCATATAAAACTCTGAGAGACCTGGCTGGATTCACGTCTTTTCTATCATGTATCTATTCTGGTTTTAATTTAACAATGGTAGATTGTTCATATTATTAATATGGTTTAATCGTGCAGTTACCATATTTTGTGTATAATAAACTAATACACGACGTTTCCAGAATATAAATCAACTCTCGTTATCAAGTGTTAAACCTAGAGCATAAAAGAGAAAAAGTAACATGGCGACTGCCTAGGGCCATGTTGGAAACTAAAACCAAGTAAAGAACGTAGGCCTAAAGGGGCATTATGCACATTGATAGGTCTAGCTTGGGATTAGAATATCATTAAATTAATATAACTGGGTTTTAATTAGTTTTAGGCTTAAGTTATTTTTTTAATTTATAGATTTTATTTTAGTTTCCAACATGGCTGTGTTAGTGTTTTTATCTTTTATGTTCTAGGTTTAACACTTGATAACGGGAGTTGATTTATATTCTCGAAACGTTGTCTACACAAATGATAGTAAATGTCCGCTTTAACTGTGTAAATAAGGTATCTCTTGACGAATTCTTGTTTTCGAGGATTGTAGGGGATTTTTTAATGAGCTGTTTTCCCCTCATTTTTTATAAAGTGAAGGTTTTTCGCCTTTAAACATCAAGGAAAAAATTGTTTTTCTTAAAATTCTTAATTTGAAAATTACATTAGATAGCCTATTTCGTGGTGATCAGTTTACACAATTAAAAGACTTTTCTCTCAATTTTATCGTATTTGTAAGTATAATCATAACTATCTTGCTATTTGTGTTTTACGCCTTTATCCTGAAAATTATTATCTAGTTATTTTACTACATTGATAAGCTACGGATTTGATTTGAGGATTCGCTTGTTTGCTAATCTACCTTGCTATCAGGCAGTAAAGGTGAATAAGTTTAGCCATTAACAATATTTACTAAAATCAAACACTCACTACCATCATTCAATAAATCAATATTTATTTCCTCATGTACATTTCAGTAACATAGTTACCATGTTCAGAGGTTGAGTATTAAACACTAATTCTATAAATATTATTAACAGTTATACAACCAATTGAGCCAAGTCATTAGCCTAGTCCCTCCCACTAGGTGGAGTTTTTTTTACAATTAGTCACTACAATGGACAATATTAAAAATTCTTACCTACATAACTTACTTAAATATTAAAAAAACAAACAAAGTGAATTGAACGTAGAACAAAAACTCGAACACAAGATCTCACAAAAACTATGTTTATTCAATCAATTTGAATTTTGATTGAATAAACGTAGTTTTTGTGACATCTTGTGTTCGAGTTTTTGTTCTACATAGTCATATCTCACAATTCAAGACCAATATTTATTTTTTAAAAGTGAATTATTATGATAAAGAACTTGTATAAGGAAATGTACTTATGAACTTGAAATGTACATAAGGAAATAAATCTTGTTTATTGAATTGTGGTATTGGGTGTTTGATTTTAATCTTTAAATTCACTACAGTGTGCTCAAAAGTGTAGTATTAGGTATATATGGCTATTGATAATCTACGTTCGAATATCCTTATACACAGTCGCCATTTTGAATTTGATCGAGCTTGGATTTTCAATGTGTGCTAAATTTAGTTTATCTTGGTAGGGATATTTGTTTTTACAAGTAGGCTACTAAACTGTCTTCAATAATCTGTCAATATTTTAGTCGTAGCGGTTGCCATAACAACCTGGATAACATAACCTCAACTGTCGTTTCCGTATTTCCTTCACCTGTTAGTGAAGTTCAAAATTCTCCTTCCTGATTTCTTATCTTCATCAGGTATCGTTATAAAATATTCAGAACTGTACTTTTCACAATCAGAATTATAAACAACAAACACTAAAGAGCGTTTTAAGCTTGTTTTTTTATTAGTGATTGTAAAGATGTAAGTTTTTCCTTTCTATTAATTAAGTGCAGTTGTAAGACAAATCTTGTGTGTAATTCGAGTGTAAAATGTTATTGTTGCACTCGATAGATTGCTTTCCCCAATTCATAATAATCAGCTTTACACAAATAGCTATTGTACCAATCGGACGACAATTTCCACCGCTAAAACGGTAACACCTTTCCCCACCTTCACACAAACACATGAATTTCAACGAAGACTCAAAACGTAATCTGGGGATCGGTTTTCATTTGATATGTTCATGTCCAACATTGTATAGTAAAGCCGTCTATCTGTGCGCGCGAACCCTTCGCTACTATCTTGGCAGAAAACATACTGATGGAGAGCCTATGGGCATTGTTTGCTCCTTTCCGCCCGACCCGACACTAATTTTGTGCTGTGTTATTATGCCATACTAAAAGGGATGTTTATAAAGGCAATGTAAATATGTATCAGACTATGTTTTACAGTATTATGAAATATTAAATGTACCAAATCATATTAGCATGTCTTTCATTATGATAAATATAAATACAAATTATAATTATAAAATATTTAAATGGATATGTACTATCAAAAAAAATTGTATGTGTGACAACAACCTAAATTAAAACGACACACGTTATTCAAGAATTAAATGTATTTGTAAATAAATGTAAGTTATGTTAATAGACTTTGTTTTTAACAATTAAAATAAACATACATTTAAATAAGAAATATTCAGGTGTGGCTACAACAACCTAAATTAAAACGTAACACGTTAGTCAAGAATTAACCCTAGATTACTACTCTTAGTTCATTGTTACGTGATCACTATTCATTCGTAAATTTTACTACTTTCTGTTTTTATTTTTATTGTTTTTTTTAAACTTTACTTTAGTGTTGACTATTTTTTTATATTAAATCCTTTATTGTTTTTAAGTGTTTTTAAAAATATTTAACAATAAACTCCTACATATTTTAACTGTAAATATATGTCTGTTAATACCACTACAAGTACGTTTTAAAAAAAATAATAATTCTTGGAAAAAAATCGAAAAAAAATATAAATATTATTTTATTGGAAAAATTAATCGGATATTTATAAAATACATCATTTATAAGTGTTTAATTTATATAAAAATAGAAAAATGATTTACAATAAGTTCATAAGGTAGAATGCCAAAAATGCCAAAATTAGAGTCGTCTTCACTGAGAATCACATTCCTTGCAGTGAATAATATACACTTAATAGCTAAATCAAACACTTTGAACTCTAAAATCACTATTTACACAATAAAGTATTTACAACACTAAAAACTAACAATATAAAAACAATATAGTCAAGAATTAAATGTATTTATAAATAAATGTAAGTTATGTTAATAGACTTTGTTTTAACAATTAAAATAAACATTAGATTCCAATATGAAAAATGCATTGTTGTTAAAAAATGCATGTGTGGCTACAACAAGCTTGGCATCAGCTTTTCTACGATCCACTTCCTAAACATTTCTTGATTAACATTATCATGGTAATCACCAGTGTGACTTGTTGCTTTCCACGTTGTCAACGCATTGGGGACAAATCCTTTCTCTCCGCCAGCGTGGATGATTATCAGTCGGTCCCACTTTGATACTGGTGATCGAACTCCTTGGTTCGAATCGTCTGACCAAGATTGTGATTTGATATGAGTCGACAGAACATAGGTTTCATCGAGAAATATAATCGGTCTATTTTGCTCCCTGTAACGTTTAATAGTTCTTAAAAAAGTAATCCGTTTTTCACGGATATCGGATTTCTCAGCCAACAATTTTCTATTATTCTTCGTTCTCCTCCACTTGAAACCCATGTCATTCAAGATATTACGTAAACTTGTTTTTCCACCCTTAAAATTGATGCTTTCTTTCAGTTCGTTCAATAATAAATTTACAGTTGGAAGAGAGTTCTTTTGCAAATGGAAATTATAAATTGTACGTCTAATTACACATTTTTAGTGTAAAAAATGTACTTGTAGTGGTGGTAAAAACATTTTTTTACAGTTAAACTATGTAGGAGTTCATTGTTAAATATTTTTAAAAACAATAAAGGATTTAATATAAAAAATAGTCAACAGTAAAGTAAAGTTTAAAAAAAAATAATAAAAATAAAAACAGAATGTAGTAAAATTTATGAATGAATAGTGATCACGTAACAATGAACTAAGAGTAGTAATCTAGGGTTAAGATGTAACAAAACAAAATGGGTCAGGTAGCCCAGCAGATGGACGGTGAAAGTGAGGGTCTATAAATCTATCACCGGCAACGAAGGTTTCGACTGAAAACCCTATGTTTTTAGAAAAGAGCCCCCGCACCCCCTCTCGCCTTTCAACCCAACCACCAGCCTGCGCGCACAGATAGACGGCTTTACTATACTGCTAGGCGGATGCATAGCGTTGTTCTTAAAGAAAGTCAAGACGAGACCAGGATGAACATAATAGTATATTTCATCATTAGGACCAAAAGTGAAACTCTGCGATGCAAGCTCAAGTTTAACTTGAGCCAGGATAGAAAAGCTTCTTTTGTTCCAAGTGATGAACTATATTTTTCATTATACTGCACATAATATAAAAAACAATTATTGTTGTTTTAACGGTTATTTACAATCGAGAGTATCGGTTGTTTTTATAGATGCTTTATAATCGTTAACTAATTCGTATAAACGAAGTAACAGCTGATGACTTCTACCTCATCTGATGTTTTTATGTCCTCGGACTAAAAAGAACAACTTTAGCATCTCAATGCATGTATTGAAAACAGGTGTTTTTGAAGCAGTATGACGAAAAATAGGTTTTTTTTATCACGAACTGGCTACTACTTTATCTCTTGTAGTCAATACGTTATTATAGTTGCAGAGAAACTACGGTAGTCAATACGTTTGTTGTAGAGAAACTACGGTAGTCAATCCGTTTGTTGTAGAGAAACTACGGTAGTCAATACGTTATTATAGTTGCAGAGAAACTATGGTAGTCAATACGTTTGTTGTAGAGAAACTACGGTAGTCAATCCGTTTGTTGTAGAGAAACTACGGTAGTCAAGTCGTTTGTTGTAGAGAAACTACGGTAGTCAAGTCGTTTGTTGTATAGAAACTACGGTAGTCAATCCGTTTGTTGTAGAGAAACTACGGTAGTCAAGTCGTTTGTTGTAGAGAAACTACGGTAGTCATTACGTTTGTTATAGAGAAACTACGGTAGTCAATACGTTTGTTGTAGAGAAACTACGGTTGTCAAGTCGTTTGTTGTAGAGAAACTACGGTAGTCAATACGTTTGTTGTAGAGAAACTACGGTAGTCAATACGTTTGTTGTAGAGAAACTACGGTAGTCAATACGTTTGTTGTAGAGAAACTACGGTAGTCAATACGTTTGTTGTAGAGAAACTACGGTAGTCAATACGTTTGTTGTAGAGAAACTACGGTAGTCAATCCGTTTGTTGTAGAGAAACTACGGTAGTCAATACGTTTGTTGTAGAGAAACTACGGTTGTCAAGTCGTTTGTTGTAGAGAAACTACGGTAGTCAAGTCGTTTGTTGTATAGAAACTACGGTAGTCAATCCGTTTGTTGTAGAGAAACTACGGTAGTCAAGTCGTTTGTTGTAGAGAAACTACGGTAGTCATTACGTTTGTTATAGAGAAACTACGGTAGTCAATACGTTTGTTGTAGAGAAACTACGGTTGTCAAGTCGTTTGTTGTAGAGAAACTACGGTAGTGAATACTTTTGTTGTAGAGAAACTACGGTAGTCAATACGTTTGTTGTAGAGAAACTACGGTAGTCAATACGTTTGTTGTAGAGAAACTACGGTAGTCAATACGTTTGTTGTAGAGAAACTACGGTAGTCAATACGTTTGTTGTAGAGAAACTACGGTAGTCAATACGTTTGTTGTAGAGAAACTACTGTAGTCAATATGTTTGTTATAGAGAAACAACGGTAGTCAATACGTTTGTTGTAGAGAAACTACGGTAGTCAATACGTTTGTTGTAGAGAAACTACGGTAGTCAATACGTTTGTTGTAGAGAAACTACGGTAGTCAATACGTTTGTTGTAGAGAAAGTACATGCGGCTTTACTACCGTTAAAATACAACAACAAGAGAATGACGATAGATAGGCCTAGACAAATCAATAGTGGCAGATTGGAAACTCTTTGGTGAACTACGTGAGAGCAAAAATAAATTCTGTAACTATTATTACATGTAATAAACTATGAAGTGTTTTGAAGATGGTAATTCAGTAAAGAGATAGTTTATCATGAACGATAAGAGCTTCTTAGCAGCTCGTAAACTTGGTTCACTAAGCTCTTCTGGAAACGAGCGTTTAACACGGACATATCCCGCTAGCAACTTCGACTCCCGCTGTTTCGAAGGAGTTCTTTATGTGTATTAAACACTCATAGTGCATTTTGTAATAGTTTTGTAATCATTTTTATGGAGTTTAAATATGTATAATATTTATAATACAAGTGACGCAAACTAGGTTAGGTCAGGTCAGATTAGGTAAGGTTAGGTTATGTTATCAGGCCCCATTTAAATATGTATATATATATAATATATATATATATATATATATATATATATATATATATATATATATTCAAATATGGTGTCTATGGTTTATTTTAAATATTTTTATTGACAACTATTTTAAATATTTTTATTGACAACTACTGAATGACATTTTTGGTGACAAATAGTTTTGATTTGGTTTTACGGTTGTGTAAATGAGAAAGTTTTTTGTTATATTTTTGGTTTTGATTTTACCAAATTAATGTCACCGTTGCAGTTAGGTTTCGTCTCTATAATATACATTAAGTGAAAAAGAGAAGTAGTATTCTTAATAAAAAAACTCGATAGAATCAAATAATGCACACAATTTTAGTCATCGATATCAACTCTATGAATTTACTATTTTATGTCCAAACAGAATGTTTCAATGTGGATTTCCATTGTGCTCGAAGCAATCCCATTTCTGTCATGACACCTGGGGTAACGACCCGTAAGCTAATCCTATCAGGGAATGCGGCACACGTATCTACAGACATTGCAGGATACCGTCTTATCAGTAGCTTGACAACATCATCAAATTACAGCGGTGTGTATTAGTGATTTTTCCGCGTGGTAAAATATAGGACTACATTTATGGAGGTTTTCATATATACAGACAATTTCGTGACGAGTCGACAAAATATAATATCCATTTTAGGTCGTCAATTAAAAAAAAAAAAGTAGCTTTTGTAACGATTTCTGTCTATCTGTCTGTCTGTCATCCAAATAATATCAAATTTGGTAGATAAAGTAAATTTTGAACGTAGTTACAGACTTTTTATAACAACAAGTTTGGGGACACACCTTAATATAGAATTAAGATTGGCTACAAATTGTATTGAAATAAATCTTCTACGGAGTTAAGTAAAACGTTTTAGTCATAATCTTCTCAAATTTGAAGGTTTGGGCGTTGAAAAAAGTCAAAATGAACTTTGGACTTAATATTAAAAAAAAAAGTAGCTTTTGTAATGATTTCTGTCTATCTGTCTGTCTGTCATCCAAATAATATCAAATTTGGTAGATAAAGTAAATTTTGAACGTAGTTACAGACTTTTTATAACAACAAGTTTGGGGACACACCTTAATATAGAATTAAGATTGGCTACAAATTGTATTGAAATAAATCTTCTACGGAGTTAAGTAAAACGTTTTAGTCATAATCTTCTCAAATTTGAAGGTTTGGGCGTTGAAAAAAGTCAAAATGAACTTTGGACTTAATATTAAAAAAAAAGTAGCTTTTGTAATGATTTCTGTCTATCTGTCTGTCTGTCATCCAAATAATATCAAATTTGGTAGATAAAGTAAATTTTGAACGTAGTTACAGACTTTTTATAACAACAAGTTTGGGGACACACCTTAATATAGAATTAAGATTGGCTACAAATTGTATTGAAATAAATCTTCTACGGAGTTAAGTAAAACGTTTTAGTCATAATCTTCTCAAATTTGAAGGTTTGGGCGTTGAAAAAAGTCAAAATGAACTTTGGACTTAATATTTAGAGAGAATTGTGTCAAAATTTGGATGAAATGTAAAGTTTTCTCACCAAAACAATTGTGTCAAACCGCGCGTAAAAAATCCAATATACAAAAGAGTATCCTCAAAGTCGTTGCTATTCCAGAACCATAATTACCTTTCATAATGATTTGAAGCGTATTCTTTCACGTTTTACAAAATTTGATAGAAATCGTCGGAGCTGATTTTGAGACATTGTTTTCTTTCGTTCATTTTAATTATTTGACCGACAACTCTGGAATCATCATTTCGGGTAATCTGTGTGTCCTCATGGATTGCAATTTTAATTTTGTTTTAGGATTTTCAATTGATACATTTTTTTTAGACTTTGATTTTGCTTCACTAAATCCGAAATAAATATAAAAGAATTGTCAAATATTCATTTTCTCTGCTCCTGTTTACTATTTCATGTTAAAGATGTTTCAAAAAAATTCTTGTAACGATTTTAAAAGTAAGCGTATAAAACAACCAGAAGTCAAAATTACCAGTTTGTATATTTATTGTATACTTTACATATTTACCACCTTATTTATAGTGATAAATCTTCATAGTACCAGTAATAGTTCTAAAATAACAAATTCGTCAAGATTTGTTGTCTTTGAGAAGGTCAGACAGATCTTGCAACAACTTTTTTACACTTATTAGGAGCTATCAAAATCTGGAGCCACGATTACATATCGATATCAGAAAAGTAGAACAACTCGTTTGGACTAGTTAAAGTAGTATTAGCGACAAAAATACTCTGAATTGATTGTTTTCTTTTTATAGTTTTGTTTGCTCTTTACTAATATTATAATATAAATCTTGTGTATTTTTGTTTATTATGAATAGTTTTAGTTTCACCGTTGGCTACCAGAGCGCAGCATTGTGTCGTACTAATATCATAATATAAATCTTGTGTATTTTTGTTTATTATGAATAGTTTTAGTTTCACCGTTGGCTACCAGAGCGCAGCATTGTGTCGGTATTATAGTGTATTATATTTTCGTACAACTTACAAGAAATAATCTAATTATTTCTTTCAGAGATTTTTGCAGTGTTGGGACTGTCAATAAAATGTTATAATTAAAATTTTATTTATTATGAATAGTTTTAATTCCTCCGTTAGCCACAAAAGCGCAGCACTGTGTTGGTGTATTTTTGTTTCACCGTTGACTTCCAGAGCGCAGTACTGTCTCTGTATTATAGTGTATTACATATTCATACAACTTTTAAGAAATAATATCATTTCTTCCCTCAGAGATCTCTGCAGAGTTGGGAATGCCATTTAAATGTGTGAAGCAAGTTTTCTCTTTCCTAACATGTGTGAAACTAAAATGTTACAATTTAAATTTTGCGTGTTTTTGTTTATTATGTATAGTTTTTTTTGTATAAAAGCTCGATATAATTTAGAATGTACAAAAACCCTCATACATTGAACGTGAATAACTGGGTTTACGACATCGCTTTCTATTGGATAAATTCCAGAGTCTATTGGATTCCGAAACTTTCAGTGACAATAGCATTCATGAAACATATAATTGGGTTAAATAAATAATAGAGTTATATGTAAAGTGTCATACATAGGATTAGACTATAATGATTTCTTTATTGATAAATTACTGGTGATAGCGCTTTGTCTCATGATATGACGTGCGCAATTGTCTACATGAGACTTTTTTTCTTTCAAGTAAATCTGATAGAATCAGCTGACAATAATTAACAGAGTTACGTTTCCGTGTACGATTGGTTTCGCCAAGATATAAACTCGTAAAAACAGAGGAAGAAGTAAAAATGTATTTAATTTTAACGACTTGGAACTGATCGTATCTAAATGGTTATCATTAACACGATTTGTCTTTTGCAATTAGTTCCAATTTAATGTTACTTATATAGGTAGTCCATTAAATTTTCCATTGATTTGATAAAAATCTGTAATCCAGCTTTATTTATTATTATTTTTGATTAATAATCGTTTAAATGTCCCAACGAATTAAGAACATTTTACTCTGTCACAGCCTCCTGTATAGCAGTTATTTTATTATTATTATTATATCCCTACAACTTCTGGAGGTTTAGCAGAACAGAGCGAACGCCAATCTGGCGAAGAACAGCCATCTTGAGTAATGCTAACGCGGGTCCAGGATGGAAATCTCAACGATGTTTAGATTAAAGAGGAAGGGTTTTAGTGGGTCGTACAGGTGGTACAGCCCCCACACACCAGTCGGTCTCGCTGGGCCACTGATTGTGCGGATGCGCATTCCCCCCTCTTCGAGGGGGGGGGGGAACTTCTGCAGGTTTGGTTTATTATCAACAATTGAAAAAATAACTAAATATATCTATATTGGTTCTGTGAATACTTTTTTGTAGTTTTAATACATTTACTAAGTCGTTCTGTTATACAATGCTACTAGCGCGCGACATGGGGCACAGTGATAATCATTGACCGATGAACACCATAACTACTGTAAACTTGAACAAAACACCATTAAAAGAGAGAGAGAGAAAAATGCAAATTATATACCTTAGATTGTGAATGGTAGTTCGTTTGGTTCACAGTGGGTGTGGATGTCGATTAGATTGATTGAAACGAGAGGTTACTTGGTTAACCCCCTCTCCCCCTTACCAAAGCCCATTGTGCAAAGTGTTAAAGGTAGTAGGTGACTCATCACTGAAACAGCTGGGTGAGGATGGGTGCGACGGGGGGGGGGGCAGTGTAGCCAAGGGTTCAGACGCCAAGTTACCGTATACAGACTGTAGTTCACTCTACGAGGTTTAGTGGTCCACTCACTGGTTCGTCCAGCGAGAGTTCACTTGGAGTTTGGAAACCATGGAAACGCTATCTCTCTTGCTGGAAGAACCTCATACTTGTGACCTGCTGTTTTCTCATCTAACCAGTATAGTCTACACACCGTTTGCCCGTGGTATATTGATATCCTATGCAAGTTCACCCTCGGACCACAGTGTTCCGTAATAAGTTCCGAGTGCCTCTACCCTAAAACTTAGTTGCAGATTCCTGTTTAGCCAACTTATCTGTTTCTTCGTTATCCTCAACACTTTTGACATCGCTAAGCAGTTTAGAGACAGTATTACGGTTTTCTCGTGACCACAGACCGGTTTTCTCTAGATTTTATATTAGTGTCTGCAAGTGCTATAATCTTTGTCTGACTGTCAGTGTAAATATGAATTCGTGTTTCCTTATACGCTGGTTTCAGATTATTTCCTCCTGAAATAAACTGTCACATACTGTCCCAATGGTATCGAACGCTTCAAACCCGGTCTTAGACCATACACCCCAACACCAGTACCTTCCTTTGTCTTGAAGTCATAGGTGTGCCATACCAGGTGCACTGAATTACCTAACACACAATTCTCCTCGTCGTAGGTCAGTTCGACTTTAAGAAGTTTTGAAAAGGAGTATCTAGGTATTCATCTTATCGGTGTCAACCCGCAGGATCGGGTGGCCAATTGTCAATAAATACGCGCATCTATTCAAATTTTAATAAATCAAAATCTCCAGTCTTCCATGTTGTCGAGGAGTATTTGAACTTACCTTATTGATTTTACATACGAAATAGATAAGGTTGAAGCTCAGAAATTAGAGGCCATCCTCAGAACTGCCCATTCTGGTAGCTTCAAGGGTAGAATACGGTATTGCGTATTCTGAATTATGAACCCATTCGATCTACATATTGTAGCTTCACATTGTCGTGTGCTGTGTGACTTGTTATACAGGGTGTCCCAGGAGGAATCCGAAATACTTCATAAGTGTATTACTTGGATCAAAATAAAAAAAAAAAAAACATTCTATGTAGACTGAATCTCAACAGAATTTCACAATATCACTGTATATTATATGGTGAACAAAAACATCTCTGTTGGACGGGATTTTGTAATGAACTGTATGTGACAGAAAGAACGGACCATAAAAACGGATTAACCGATATAGACAGAGAGGGAAAAGTAATAGAAAGAAAGAAGTAGGAAGAGAAATGGGGGATAACAAGTTTTCTGACTCTGAATACAAAAGAGAAAAGAAAAGTAATTATCCGCAACCGAAGTTCTTCTACCTCTCTGTAAATATACTGGGGGAAGTAATAATAACTATATGTGTGTCGACTATAATAGCGTGAGGGGGAGAACGCCGCAAGAAATAAAGTCCAAAGCCTGATCGATAAAGTCATTCTCATGGCCGCACTAACTTTACAGTGATTGAGTTAGCTTACACTTTGTACATTATGCATGTAGCTTAGTAAGCGCGTCGGTAAATAGATTTTAACCTATCAAATTCAGTATTACATAGGGTTATAGGGAAATCAATTAGTTTGGAAACTAACTTCGGAAACGAGGGTATAAAGGGAGATAATAACTGTACTGGGGGGTTGTGGGAACATCCAAGTCATTTACGTTGTTGATAACAAATGTTTTTTTTTTTCCCTTTTTAATTGACCACGACACATTACAGTATAACAAACACACAGAACACAATTCTCATAAAAACAATACGCCTAAGTATCAGACGCGTTTCAACGACTAGGTCGTCCTCTTCAGTGATACACCAGCTACACCAACAAAACCACAACTAACCACAACACATTGTTTAATTTAATTGAGTATCCAGTATTTTTTTTATATTGAGGTGAAATTATTTCTTTTTGCTGTTGATACGCCTATTTTTTTTGAGGGAGAAAGTTGGGATGTAAACAAAGAATTAAATGGTTAGCAGCAGTGGAAAAGTAATTTGACGTGTTAACTATTATTGTTTCTATGTGTGTTTAAATATTTCAAACGAAAATACTTGATTTCAAGTTATTTCATATGCAATTTTTAAATGGCCGCCATTTTGAAACATATTATAGGAACAAGTTGATTATTTTTTTAAACATTGATGACTACCGTACAAAATTTCAACTCAATTGGATGAGCCGTTTTAGAGATTTAAATTATAAAGTAAAAACAAAGAAAAAGAAGCGTTTCCGAACATAGTTTATAGCTATATTATATTTTTTTCCTACCTTACATAACCACCCCCTGAATTATCTCCGGGTATTACAGACACACCCTGTATATGATACGAGTAGTACCCACGGATAGGCTTACGCCCATGTGGGTACAATTTCGTATATGATAAAATTTGTGTTTTTTATTTGTAATTTTCTTATTAAGAAAATAATTTTTCTTTGATTTGATTTGATGCCTTGCAACAAAAAGATTAATTCAACGTGTTTTTTTTACCACAATTAAAAAAGAAAACATATCGACTTTACTGTAGAGAATTCATGTCAGCGTACTCTTTAAACACGAACCTAGCTGTGGTCTGTGATGATGATAATGACACCCAGTAACTACGTTAACAACAGCTTAACAAAACGTAATGTAGTGGTAGGTGTAGCATGTAATTTAATTCCATGACGATCCACTTGCATAGAAGATGAAATGAGGGTTGGGATAATTAAATAACCGGCGCACAAGCGTTGCATCACCCACCCAACACCTCCACAAAAAATGAGATGTTCGGAATGTATTTGTACAAAATTAGGATAACCAGGATAAAAGGATAACCAAGGATGTTATCTTAATACTCTTACAATCGGCCGATGGTAATGAAATGATGGTGAACTGTGAAGGTCAAAACTTACATTCCAATAGGCGTTGTTGTTGTTGTTCAGTCTTTGCTTTTGTAGATTGAATGAAATATGGTGTTCACATTTGGCAAGATAAAACAATTGTCTAAGGCCAAAAGATAAATAAGATGTCGATAATATATATATATATATATATATATATATATATATATATATATATATATATTTGGGTGTTTTCCCGCTAAATGTTTTAATATTGATTCAGATGAATGAATTGATGGTAAGATTGAAGTTGCTGCAGAGTTAGCTGGGTGGATGAACTTCAAAGAAACAAAACTGATGTATATGTAATAGGATCAACTGACCTGATTGTATTTCTCTCTTGCACTGTTTAGTAAGTGACGACATTTATCGATTATAGGGGTTGCGATTATTTTTACGGGATTTCGTTGTTTTAAATTTTGTTTTCCACAGTCTCTTACTCAGTTGGTATTAATCCAGTAAAAAAGGCTTTAAAATATTACTTCCGTTTTCATAAATACAATTTATTAAGAGTCGTCTCTTTTCGTTAAGAACGTTTGCTTTGTAAAAGCAATTTCATCAGGTCCGCTAGCTTTGGCAAACAAAAGGTCTGCGTCATATTATGAGTCGGGTTAAAGATATAATTATTTTGCCTCTCCTTATAACCCCCATGTCTGACTTTACTGGTTAATTTTATCGTCATTTAAAGAACAAACTGTTAACTTTTTATTTTATAGTCTCTTCTTCTTCTTCTTATTTTTATATAAAGCGATGATGGCCGAGAGGTTTTTCACCTTTGAACAACAAGGGGGGGGGGTGTATTGAGAGAACCATCTTTTTTAATAAATTGGTGGTTCAATTTTATATATATATATATGTGTGTGTGTGTGTGGAGCGGCTCTTCAACTAAAGACTTCTTGAGAAGTTCCTCCAACCAATCCTAGAGAAAGTCAAAACAACGTTTTGATAAAACTAAAATTGAACCACCAAATTATTAAGAAAGATGTATCAGTATTCCCTCTGTTGTTTAAAGGTGAAAAATATCTCAGTCATCGTCAGAATCGGAGCTCTGGAATACTCTGAGGGTTGGAAGAGAACAAGAGTTTCTTCAGACCTGACAGGAAACAAGAGAGGGATTTAGCGTAAGACTAGGTGTAGATCCAGCTAGGGTGTAAGATCTAAGGTGTACTCAGCTTTAGGTGAGTTTGGGTTTCCACGCCCGTACTATAATGGCCGGAGTTTTCTCAATAATTTAATTAACTATAAACAAATATTGCAGCTAGTCTAGCCTAACCATTATCAAAATTGAACACTCATTCGAGTGATACTACTCCCCTACTTCCAAATGATCCAATAATTGTTGTAAAATAAAATGTTATTTTGTGAGCAGGAGGAGGGCAGAGCGCTGTCCCCACCGAGCAAAGTGAGTGTATCAATGAGTTGATGATTGTTAACTGTGTGTTAATTTCACTCAAAACATGGCAACCGAAATTAGAGAAACTTTCTTATTTTTGGGAATATTGTGTAATGTATTTTTTTATAAAGAACTATAAATGTACAAGAAACTAAAGAATAAGCTTGTGCGCATGACTGCCCCCCACTTTATTTCCTCACTGTTATTCTTTCAGCTTTCCATTTATACAGTTCTATTTATCAACAGCCTCCTCCCCCGTCATTCTCTATATAAATGGACAGGTTTCATCTGAGCTGTGAGTTGCGCGTGGAAGGGAGGTACAAGTTTGTAGTTCGAGGCCGCGTGGGGACAGAGGCATTGTAGGAGAAACAGTCGGCGCCCACTACACTCCACGATCCAGCGGTCTTACAGACATCGTTGTTAGTACCAACACCCAACACAGACTGAGGCGACCGCTTCCCCCACCACCTCACTGCTGTTTAGACCACGCCTAGACCCACTGCGCAACCAAACTCCACAGCTCAGATGAAACCTGTCCATTTATACAGTTCTTTTGTTTAGTGTATAGCTGAAGTACTTTGGTGTTTTTTACTTCTGTTTACACAATTTTAGGTTAAATCTTTTGAAGTTAAATTGTAACGGATTTTACAGCACTTTTAGTTGTCAACAAAACAATTTGATTCTTTGATGAAAACGCAAATAAATACTTGTTTTTGGTATGATAAAAATGGGAAACGTTGGAATTTTAAAGTTTTAACCCACCCTTTAATGTAAGTAGGGTATTGAAAGGTACGAAATTAATGTTGCTTCATCAATACATCTTGAAGCGTATAATGAAGAACACATCATACATACACACACACATTTGCGTTATGTATTATGAAATGGCTTTACAACGTGCAATCAAGAGACAAGTTAATTCCAAGGCCACGTTTTTGCTGTATTTTGATGAGCAAATGCTTCATCCTATGATAATTAATTATGCTGGGTCAATTATTACAATGAACTTTGGTCAATAATATTAGCCTTCAGCTGCTGGTAGTTTATTAGTTAGACTTGCTTTTGACAATCAGAATTAATAAACTAAAGTGATGTAGACAATTTGAACAACAGAACTGCCAATATTATATTAACCACATAACAAAATGTAAACGATTTAATCCGAGTTGTATTAATGTCTTTAATTTGCTATGGACGAATAAAAAAAAAATCTATTTTCTAGAAAATGTATTTTCATCACAATAAAAATGTAAAAGAAACTGTGTCGTCCAATCTAGCAGAAAGGTTCTTGTCCAAATGACTATACTGGAAGTTGAGAACATTGAGAAAGAGCGTAACCAGCTGATAATGTTTACACTTTTATGTAATCTAATGGAAATCATGGAGAGTCAACATATTGATGTGTGAAATCGGTGTGTTTATTCGATACACTTTTTAAAAAGTAACCCCAGAACTTTTAAAGTTTCTTTATAATAACCTTAAATAATAGTGACCTAGATAGTGAAAATTAATTCATTAAAACTAGAGGTATTACCAAATTGTTCATATCACCCGCCATTTTTCCAATATGGTGGTCAGCAGGAGCCTTTTTTTATGGTGTTTTTGGATAACACAGAATATTTTAAAGACTTTTTATTCTTGGCTATTTTTCAATATCTCAGACCATTTAGAAGCTATAGACACTTCAAAAATTCTCAAATTAAAGCTAATTTTAGAGTGGATTGTACTTATTTTTTTAAAGTCAAAATTAGGTGAAATTTTTAAACTAGAAGGTAAAATGTGTATCAACATTACTTTTATGTTTATTTTTTCTGTATATGATTAGGATGAACAGAAAACAAAAATTATAATTCTCTTGTAATTGTCTAGAATATCTACTGGATTATACCAATTTGTAATTATTACTGGAAGTATAAGACCTTGCTAATAAGTTATATTATTACCGAAACAAATTTATGAACAGTGTTTAATAATATAATTTGTCCTTAATTCACACGTTGTAATAATTATAAATTGGTGTAAGCCAGTGAATGTTCTAGACTATTACTAGAAAATTATGATTTTTGTTTTCTATCTATAACGTTGGTATTACTCAGCCTGTAGAACTAATAAAATTAACAGTAGTGTTACACCTTTTATGATTTTTGTTTTCTATCTATAACGTTGGTATTACTCAGCCTGTAGAACTAATAAAATTAACAGTAGTGTTACACCTTTTAGACACCTAGAAGAAGGTAAGGAATTATACGTTTTAAATAATTTTTCCCCCAGTTTTATTATTATTAATAAAAGACATTTAAAACGAATGTTTAGACAATTTTTACATAAGTCTTTTATAATACTGTCAATACACAAAAACAATATTTACATATAAATGGAAACATTTTCTTTTACCTCGATGTTTGTTAGAATTTTTTTGAGTTATTTATAGGAACATAACCTTAAAAACTAATTTAATTACCTTGAATGGAAACAAAGAAAAGTAAATGAAATAATAATACTAATAAATAAATTTAAAAAAAATACAAAATCAAAGTAGCAACTAACTGGGTTAAAACAAAAATGACGTTGGGGTCTAAAAATACAATTTAAGCTTCTTGTGAACTGTTTAAAAAAATTAAAGCTTTTTTCTACAAACACCAGTGTGTTGAAATTTTCACTCAAGGGTTTTTATAACTTTATTAAAAAGTATGTAATGAATCGAATGAGAAATAAGTAATTAATATTAAATCAAACCTCTTTGTGGAACATACTGTACATATAAAATCAAATCAAATCGCAACTAATTTACCCAACTAAAAATCCTTCGAAATATAAAATCAATGTAAATAAACATCAGTTTCGTAATTAAGGAAAAATAACATATTATAACAAATAACATATTATAACAAATAACATATTATAACAAATAACACGCTGTATATAAGTAAAAATAGTCATAACAATCAGATGTAACCCCACTCATCGACACATTCTCCTTTCAGAGAAATATAAAACTTCGCCCCTCAACCATAACACATTATTCCAGTAAAACATTTATAATTATTTCTCAATTTAGCCCCTTATAAAATTGTCCTGAAATAAAGTCTACATTTTCGATCTTGAAAAAAGTTTCTCGTCTCCTTAAGATAATATCTTTTTATTAGGGAATATTTTGATGTATTGACACGTTTGCTCGACAGAAATTCTTTTCAATTTCAATTATTTTATTTCTATTACAGATATGTACAGTGTAAAAGGATCTCATCTACTGGGCCTGCATTACAATATTCTTTCACTGTTTCGTTACGTAGATTTAGTAGATAAAAACGAGTTTAAAAATTAATCTGTGTTGATTCTCAAATTTTCACTGAATACACTATATATTTTATTATTCACCACAGTGAGAAATCCGAGGGAGTTAAGGAAGCCATTCAACCTTACCCATCTCTGTCAGTCCATTAACCAAACGTGTCATTCAAGAACTGCTTCAGAGTGTAGGGGGGATGGCTTCATGATGCCGTATCAAAGCAAGTGTTGGGAGAGTTACTGTTTCATCTAAGAAAACTAGAGAAGGACATTTACTGTTTGCACTGCCACGTGTGTTTCTTTGTCGGTCAGAAGACTTATTCTGTTACCTTCTTTCCGTTCTCAGAATTCCAAACATCGCACAACAATCTCACTTAATGGTTTCTAAATGTACGCTAATATTTACCACGTACAGTTTGTTCAAGTTATACTAGCGTAGTCCCGTAGTTGCGCCAAGTTGGAGTGTAGAAGGCAAACAACCCCCCCCCCTCGTCAGTGTTTTTAGATCATCAATTGACATTTTAAAGTTTTTCAATTAAAACAGTGTTTTTAATGCAGGGTTATCATAAAAGAATGACGGGGTTTCAATTAATTCATACGAAGACAGTAGAGAAATTTTATGGTGTTGTGTTGGTATCGCTGATAACCTATAACCCAAAAGTTTGTTTAACAGCTTATGTAACCTCAAAAGCCACGAGGCTTTTATAAAAGACGTAATCTCTCAAAATCGACTCTAATGTTTTTGATAACATTTTGTTCAAGTGTAGCCTCTTAGGATTCAAACAAAACTTATCGTCGCATTTCTACTAAAACATGCTGTTCGCTACTTATCGCTAAGAAAAGAAAAACAGACATGAGGCTTTTATAAAATACGTAATATCTCAAAATCGATTCTAATGTTTTTGATAACATTTTGCTCAAGTGTAGCCTCTTAGGACTCAAACGAAACCTAGCGTCGCATTTCTACTAAAACATGCTGTTCGCTACTTACCGCTAAGAAAACAAAAACAGACATGAAGTTTTTATAAAAGACGTAATATCTCAAAATCGACTCTAATGTTTTTGATAACATTTTGCTCAAGTGTAGCCTCTTAGGACTCAAACAAAACCTATGGTCGCATCCTCTCCTATAACATGATGTTCGCTACTTACCGCTAAGAAAACAAAAACAGACATGAGGCTTTTATAAAAGACGTAATAATTCAAAATCGATTCTAATGTTTTTGATAATATTTTGCTCAAGTGTAGCCTCTTAGGACTCAAACGAAACCTAGCGTCGCATTTCTACTAAAACATGCTGTTCGCTACTTACCGCTAAGAAAACAAAAACAGACATGAAGTTTTTATAAAATACGTAATATCTCAAAATCGATTCTAATGTTTTTGATAATATTTTGCTCAAGTGTAGCCTCTTAGGACTCAAACGAAACCTAGCGTCGCATTTCTACTAAAACATGCTGTTCGCTACTTACCGCTAAGAAAACAAAAACAGACATGAAGTTTTTATAAAATACGTAATATCTCAAAATCGATTCTAATGTTTTTGATAATATTTTGCTCAAGTGTAGCCTCTTAGGACTCAAACGAAACCTAGCGTCGCATTTCTACTAAAACATGCTGTTCGCTACTTACCGCTAAGAAAACAAAAACAGACATGAAGTTTTTATAAAATACGTAATATCTCAAAATCGATTCTAATGTTTTTGATAATATTTTGCTCAAGTGTAGCCTCTTAGGACTCAAACGAAACCTAGCGTCGCATTTCTACTAAAACATGCTGTTCGCTACTTACCGCTAAGAAAACAAAAACAGACATGAAGTTTTTATAAAATACGTAATATCTCAAAATCGATTCTAATGTTTTTGATAATATTTTGCTCAAGTGTAGCCTCTTAGGACTCAAACGAAACCTATCGTCGCATTTCTACTAAAACATGCTGTTCGCTACTTACCGCTAAGAAAACAAAAACAGACATGAAGTTTTTATAAAATACGTAATATCTCAAAATCGATTCTAATGTTTTTGATAATATTTTGCTCAAGTGTAGCCTCTTAGGACTCAAACGAAACCTAGCGTCGCATTTCTACTAAAACATGCTGTTCGCTACTTACCGCTAAGAAAACAAAAACAGACATGAAGTTTTTATAAAAGACGTAATATCTCAAAATCGATTCTAATGTTTTTGATAATATTTTGCTCAAGTGTAGCCTCTTAGGACTCAAACGAAACCTAGCGTCGCATTTCTACTAAAACATGCTGTTCGCTACTTACCGCTAAGAAAACAAAAACAGACATGAAGTTTTTATAAAATACGTAATATCTCAAAATCGATTCTAATGTTTTTGATAATATTTTGCTCAAGTGTAGCCTCTTAGGACTCAAACGAAACCTAGCGTCGCATTTCTACTAAAACATGCTGTTCGCTACTTACCGCTAAGAAAACAAAAACAGACATGAAGTTTTTATAAAAGACGTAATATCTCAAAATCGATTCTAATGTTTTTGATAATATTTTGCTCAAGTGTAGCCTCTTAGGACTCAAACGAAACCTAGCGTCGCATTTCTACTAAAACATGCTGTTCGCTACTTACCGCTAAGAAAACAAAAACAGACATGAAGTTTTTATAAAAGACGTAATATCTCAAAATCGACTCTAATGTTTTTGATAACATTTTGCTCAAGTGTAGCCTCTTAGGACTCAAACAAAACTTATCGTCGCATTTCTACTAAAACATGCTGTTCGCTACTTACCGCTAAGAAAACAAAAGCAGACATGAAGTTTTTATAAAAGACGTAATATCTCAAAATCGATTCTAATGTTTTTGATAACATTTTGCTCAAGTGTAGCCTCTTAGGACTCAAACGAAACCTAGCGTCGCATTTCTACTAAAACATGCTGTTCGCTACTTACCGCTAAGAAAACAAAAACAGACATGGAGTTTTTTTTAAATACGTAATATCTCAAAATCGACTCTAATGTTTTTGATAATATTTTGCTCAAGTGTAGCCTCTTAGGACTCAAACGAAACCTAGCGTCGCATTTCTACTAAAACATGCTGTTCGCTACTTACCGCTAAGAAAACAAAAACAGACATGAAGTTTTTATAAAATACGTAATATCTCAAAATCGATTCTAATGTTTTTGATAATATTTTGCTCAAGTGTAGCCTCTTAGGACTCAAACGGAACCTAGCGTCGCATTTCTACTAAAACATGCTGTTCGCTACTTACCGCTAAGAAAATAAAAATAGACATGAAGTTTTTATAAAATACGTAATATCTCAAAATCGATTCTAATGTTTTTGATAATATTTTGCTCAAGTGTAGCCTCTTAGGACTCAAACGAAACCTAGCGTCGCATTTCTACTAAAACATGCTGTTCGCTACTTACCGCTAAGAAAACAAAAACAGACATGAAGTTTTTATAAAAGACGTAATATCTCAAAATCGATTCTAATGTTTTTGATAATATTTTGCTCAAGTGTAGCCTCTTAGGACTCAAACGAAACCTAGCGTCGCATTTCTACTAAAACATGCTGTTCGCTACTTACCGCTAAGAAAACAAAAACAGACATGAAGTTTTTATAAAAGACGTAATATCTCAAAATCGACTCTAATGTTTTTGATAACATTTTGCTCAAGTGTAGCCTCTTAGGACTCAAACAAAACTTATCGTCGCATTTCTACTAAAACATGCTGTTCGCTACTTACCGCTAAGAAAACAAAAACAGACATGAAGTTTTTATAAAATACGTAATATCTCAAAATCGATTCTAATGTTTTTGATAATATTTTGCTCAAGTGTAGCCTCTTAGGACTCAAACGAAACCTAGCGTCGCATTTCTACTAAAACATGCTGTTCGCTACTTACCGCTAAGAAAACAAAAACAGACATGAAGTTTTTATAAAAGACGTAATATCTCAAAATCGATTCTAATGTTTTTGATAATATTTTGCTCAAGTGTAGCCTCTTAGGACTCAAACGAAACCTAGCGTCGCATTTCTACTAAAACATGCTGTTCGCTACTTACCGCTAAGAAAACAAAAACAGACATGAAGTTTTTATAAAAGACGTAATATCTCAAAATCGACTCTAATGTTTTTGATAACATTTTGCTCAAGTGTAGCCTCTTAGGACTCAAACAAAACTTATCGTCGCATTTCTACTAAAACATGCTGTTCGCTACTTACCGCTAAGAAAACAAAAACAGACATGAAGTTTTTATAAAAGACGTAATATCTCAAAATCGACTCTAATGATTTTGATAACATTTTGCTCAAGTGTAGCTTCTTAGGATTCAAACAAAACCTATGGTCGCATCTCTCCTAAAACATGCTGTTCGCTACTTACCGCTAAGAAAACAAAAACAGGCATGAGGCTTTTATAAAAGACGTAATATCTCAAAATCAATTCTAATGTTTTTGATAACATTTTGCTCAAGTGTAGCCTCTTTGGACTCAAACAAAACCTATAGACGCATCTCTCCTAAAACATGTTGTTCGCTACTTATCGCTAAGAAAACAAAAACAGACATGGAGTTTTTTTTAAATACGTAATATCTCAAAATCGACTCTAATGTTTTTGATAATATTTTGCTCAAGTGTAGCCTCTTAGGACTCAAACAAAACCTATAGACGCATCTCTCCTAAAACATGCTGTTCGCTACTTACCGCTAAGAAAACAAAAACAGACATGAAGTTTTTATAAAATACGTAATATCTCAATATCGATTCTAATGTTTTTGATAATATTTTGCTCAAGTGTAGCCTCTTACGACTCAAACGAAACCTAGCGTCGCATTTCTACTAAAACATGCTGTTCGCTACTTACCGCTAAGAAAACAAAAACAGACATGAAGTTTTTATAAAATACGTAATATCTCAAAATCGATTCTAATGTTTTTGATAATATTTTGCTCAAGTGTAGCCTCTTAGGACTCAAACGAAACCTAGCGTCGCATATCTACTAAAACATGCTGTTCGCTACTTACCGCTAAGAAAACAAAAACAGACATGAAGTTTTTATAAAATACGTAATATCTCAAAATCGATTCTAATGTTTTTGATAATATTTTGCTCAAGTGTAGCCTCTTAGGACTCAAACGAAACCTAGCGTCGCATTTCTACTAAAACATGCTGTTCGCTACTTACCGCTAAGAAAACAAAAACAGACATGAAGTTTTTATAAAAGACGTAATATCTCAAAATCGATTCTAATGTTTTTGATAATATTTTGCTCAAGTGTAGCCTCTTAGGACTCAAACGAAACCTAGCGTCGCATTTCTACTAAAACATGCTGTTCGCTACTTACCGCTAAGAAAACAAAAACAGACATGAGGCTTTTATAAAAGACGTAATATCTCAAAATCGATTCTAATGTTTTTGATAATATTTTGCTCAAGTGTAGCCTCTTAGGACTCAAACGAAACCTAACGTCGCATTTCTACTAAAACATGCTGTTCGCTACCCACCGCTAAGAAAACAAAAACAGACATGAAGTTTTTATAAAATACGTAATATCTCAAAAACGATTCTAATGTTTTTGATAATATTTTGCTCAAGTGTAGCCTCTTAGGACTCAAACGAAACCTAGCGTCGCATTTCTACTAAAACATGCTGTTCGCTACTTACCGCTAAGAAAACAAAAGCAGACATGAAGTTTTTATAAAAGACGTAATATCTCAAAATCGATTCTAATGTTTTTGATAATATTTTGCTCAAGTGTAGCCTCTTAGGACTCAAACGAAACCTAGCGTCGCATTTCTACTAAAACATGCTGTTCGCTACTTACCGCTAAGAAAACAAAAACAGACATGAAGTTTTTATAAAATACGTAATATCTCAAAATCGATTCTAATGTTTTTGATAATATTTTGCTCAAGTGTAGCCTCTTAGGACTCAAACGAAACCTAGCGTCGCATTTCTACTAAAACATGCTGTTCGCTACTTACCGCTAAGAAAACAAAAACAGACATGAAGTTTTTATAAAATACGTAATATCTCAAAATCGATTCTAATGTTTTTGATAATATTTTGCTCAAGTGTAGCCTCTTAGGACTCAAACGAAACCTAGCGTCGCATTTCTACTAAAACATGCTGTTCGCTACTTACCGCTAAGAAAACAAAAACAGACATGAAGTTTTTATAAAATACGTAATATCTCAAAATCGATTCTAATGTTTTTGATAATATTTTGCTCAAGTGTAGCCTCTTAGGACTCAAACGAAACCTAGCGTCGCATTTCTACTAAAACATGCTGTTCGCTACTTACCGCTAAGAAAACAAAAACAGACATGAAGTTTTTATAAAATACGTAATATCTCAAAATCGATTCTAATGTTTTTGATAATATTTTGCTCAAGTGTAGCCTCTTAGGACTCAAACGAAACCTAGCGTCGCATTTCTACTAAAACATGCTGTTCGCTACTTACCGCTAAGAAAACAAAAACAGACATGAAGTTTTTATAAAATACGTAATATCTCAATATCGATTCTATTGTTTTTGATAATATTTTGCTCAAGTGTACCCTTTTAGGACTCAAACGAAACCTAGCGTCGCATTTCTACTAAAACATGCTGTTCGCTACTTACCGCTAAGAAAACAAAAACAGACATGAGGCTTTTATAAAAGACGTAATATCTCAAAATCGATTCTAATGTTTTTGATAATATTTTGCTCAAGTGTAGCCTCTTAGGACTCAAACGAAACCTAACGTCGCATTTCTACTAAAACATGCTGTTCGCTACTTACCGCTAAGAAAACAAAAACAGACATGAAGTTTTTATAAAATACGTAATATCTCAAAATCGATTCTAATGTTTTTGATAATATTTTGCTCAAGTGTAGCCTCTTAGGACTCAAACGAAACCTAGCGTCGCATTTCTACTAAAACATGCTGTTCGCTACTTACCGCTAAGAAAACAAAAGCAGACATGAAGTTTTTATAAAAGACGTAATATCTCAAAATCGATTCTAATGTTTTTGATAACATTTTGCTCAAGTGTAGCCTCTTAGGACTCAAACGAAACCTAGCGTCGCATTTCTACTAAAACATGCTGTTCGCTACTTACCGCTAAGAAAACAAAAACAGACATGGAGTTTTTTTTAAATACGTAATATCTCAAAATCGACTCTAATGTTTTTGATAATATTTTGCTCAAGTGTAGCCTCTTAGGACTCAAACGAAACCTAGCGTCGCATTTCTACTAAAACATGCTGTTCGCTACTTACCGCTAAGAAAACAAAAACAGACATGAAGTTTTTATAAAATACGTAATATCTCAAAATCGATTCTAATGTTTTTGATAATATTTTGCTCAAGTGTAGCCTCTTAGGACTCAAACGAAACCTAGCGTCGCATTTCTACTAGAACATGCTGTTCGCTACTTACCGCTAAGAAAACAAAAACAGACATGAAGTTTTTATAAAATACGTAATATCTCAAAATCGATTCTAATGTTTTTGATAATATTTTGCTCAAGTGTAGCCTCTTAGGACTCAAACGGAACCTAGCGTCGCATTTCTACTAAAACATGCTGTTCGCTACTTACCGCTAAGAAAATAAAAACAGACATGAAGTTTTTATAAAATACGTAATATCTCAAAATCGATTCTAATGTTTTTGATAATATTTTGCTCAAGTGTAGCCTCTTAGGACTCAAACGAAACCTAGCGTCGCATTTCTACTAAAACATGCTGTTCGCTACTTACCGCTAAGAAAACAAAAACAGACATGAAGTTTTTATAAAAGACGTAATATCTCAAAATCGATTCTAATGTTTTTGATAATATTTTGCTCAAGTGTAGCCTCTTAGGACTCAAACGAAACCTAGCGTCGCATTTCTACTAAAACATGCTGTTCGCTACTTACCGCTAAGAAAACAAAAACAGACATGAAGTTTTTATAAAAGACGTAATATCTCAAAATCGACTCTAATGTTTTTGATAACATTTTGCTCAAGTGTAGCCTCTTAGGACTCAAACAAAACTTATCGTCGCATTTCTACTAAAACATGCTGTTCGCTACTTACCGCTAAGAAAACAAAAGCAGACATGAAGTTTTTATAAAAGACGTAATATCTCAAAATCGATTCTAATGTTTTTGATAACATTTTGCTCAAGTGTAGCCTCTTAGGACTCAAACGAAACCTAGCGTCGCATTTCTACTAAAACATGCTGTTCGCTACTTACCGCTAAGAAAACAAAAACAGACATGGAGTTTTTTTTAAATACGTAATATCTCAAAATCGACTCTAATGTTTTTGATAATATTTTGCTCAAGTGTAGCCTCTTAGGACTCAAACGAAACCTAGCGTCGCATTTCTACTAAAACATGCTGTTCGCTACTTACCGCTAAGAAAACAAAAACAGACGTGAAGTTTTTATAAAATACGTAATATCTCAAAATCGATTCTAATGTTTTTGATAATATTTTGCTCAAGTGTAGCCTCTTAGGACTCAAACGAAACCTAGCGTCGCATTTCTACTAGAACATGCTGTTCGCTACTTACCGCTAAGAAAACAAAAACAGACATGAAGTTTTTATAAAATGCGTAATATCTCAAAATCGATTCTAATGTTTTTGATAATATTTTGCTCAAGTGTAGCCTCTTAGGACTCAAACGGAACCTAGCGTCGCATTTCTACTAAAACATGCTGTTCGCTACTTACCGCTAAGAAAATAAAAACAGACATGAAGTTTTTATAAAATACGTAATATCTCAAAATCGATTCTAATGTTTTTGATAATATTTTGCTCAAGTGTAGCCTCTTAGGACTCAAACGAAACCTAGCGTCGCATTTCTACTAAAACATGCTGTTCGCTACTTACCGCTAAGAAAACAAAAACAGACATGAAGTTTTTATAAAAGACGTAATATCTCAAAATCGATTCTAATGTTTTTGATAATATTTTGCTCAAGTGTAGCCTCTTAGGACTCAAACGAAACCTAGCGTCGCATTTCTACTAAAACATGCTGTTCGCTACTTACCGCTAAGAAAACAAAAACAGACATGAAGTTTTTATAAAAGACGTAATATCTCAAAATCGACTCTAATGTTTTTGATAACATTTTGCTCAAGTGTAGCCTCTTAGGACTCAAACAAAACTTATCGTCGCATTTCTACTAAAACATGCTGTTCGCCACTTACCGCTAAGAAAACAAAAACAGACATGAAGTTTTTATAAAAGACGTAATATCTCAAAATCGACTCTAATGTTTTTGATAACATTTTGCTCAAGTGTAGCCTCTTAGGACTCAAACAAAACTTATCGTCGCATTTCTACTAAAACATGCTGTTCGCTACTTACCGCTAAGAAAACAAAAACAGACATGAAGTTTTTATAAAATACGTAATATCTCAAAATCGATTCTAATGTTTTTGATAATATTTTGCTCAAGTGTAGCCTCTTAGGACTCAAACGAAACCTAGCGTCGCATTTCTACTAAAACATGCTGTTCGCTACTTACCGCTAAGAAAACAAAAACAGACATGAAGTTTTTATAAAAGACGTAATATCTCAAAATCGATTCTAATGTTTTTGATAATATTTTGCTCAAGTGTAGCCTCTTAGGACTCAAACGAAACCTAGCGTCGCATTTCTACTAAAACATGCTGTTCGCTACTTACCGCTAAGAAAACAAAAACAGACATGAAGTTTTTATAAAAGACGTAATATCTCAAAATCGACTCTAATGTTTTTGATAACATTTTGCTCAAGTGTAGCCTCTTAGGACTCAAACAAAACTTATCGTCGCATTTCTACTAAAACATGCTGTTCGCTACTTACCGCTAAGAAAACAAAAACAGACATGAAGTTTTTATAAAAGACGTAATATCTCAAAATCGACTCTAATGATTTTGATAACATTTTGCTCAAGTGTAGCTTCTTAGGATTCAAACAAAACCTATGGTCGCATCTCTCCTAAAACATGCTGTTCGCTACTTACCGCTAAGAAAACAAAAACAGGCATGAGGCTTTTATAAAAGACGTAATATCTCAAAATCAATTCTAATGTTTTTGATAACATTTTGCTCAAGTGTAGCCTCTTTGGACTCAAACAAAACCTATAGACGCATCTCTCCTAAAACATGTTGTTCGCTACTTATCGCTAAGAAAACAAAAACAGACATGGAGTTTTTTTTAAATACGTAATATCTCAAAATCGACTCTAATGTTTTTGATAATATTTTGCTCAAGTGTAGCCTCTTAGGACTCAAACAAAACCTATAGACGCATCTCTCCTAAAACATGCTGTTCGCTACTTACCGCTAAGAAAACAAAAACAGACATGAAGTTTTTATAAAATACGTAATATCTCAATATCGATTCTAATGTTTTTGATAATATTTTGCTCAAGTGTAGCCTCTTAGGACTCAAACGAAACCTAGCGTCGCATTTCTACTAAAACATGCTGTTCGCTACTTACCGCTAAGAAAACAAAAACAGACATGAAGTTTTTATAAAATACGTAATATCTCAAAATCGATTCTAATATTTTTGATAATATTTTGCTCAAGTGTAGCCTCTTAGGACTCAAACGAAACCTAGCGTCGCATTTCTACTAAAACATGCTGTTCGCTACTTACCGCTAAGAAAACAAAAACAGACATGAAGTTTTTATAAAATACGTAATATCTCAAAATCGATTCTAATGTTTTTGATAATATTTTGCTCAAGTGTAGCCTCTTAGGACTCAAACGAAACCTAGCGTCGCATTTCTACTAAAACATGCTGTTCGCTACTTACCGCTAAGAAAACAAAAACAGACATGAAGTTTTTATAAAAGACGTAATATCTCAAAATCGATTCTAATGTTTTTGATAATATTTTGCTCAAGTGTAGCCTCTTAGGACTCAAACGAAACCTAGCGTCGCATTTCTACTAAAACATGCTGTTCGCTACTTACCGCTAAGAAAACAAAAACAGACATGAGGCTTTTATAAAAGACGTAATATCTCAAAATCGATTCTAATGTTTTTGATAATATTTTGCTCAAGTGTAGCCTCTTAGGACTCAAACGAAACCTAACGTCGCATTTCTACTAAAACATGCTGTTCGCTACCCACCGCTAAGAAAACAAAAACAGACATGAAGTTTTTATAAAATACGTAATATCTCAAAATCGATTCTAATGTTTTTGATAATATTTTGCTCAAGTGTAGCCTCTTAGGACTCAAACGAAACCTAGCGTCGCATTTCTACTAAAACATGCTGTTCGCTACTTACCGCTAAGAAAACAAAAGCAGACATGAAGTTTTTATAAAAGACGTAATATCTCAAAATCGATTCTAATGTTTTTGATAACATTTTGCTCAAGTGTAGCCTCTTAGGACTCAAACGAAACCTAGCGTCGCATTTCTACTAAAACATGCTGTTCGCTACTTACCGCTAAGAAAACAAAAACAGACATGAAGTTTTTATAAAATACGTAATATCTCAAAATCGATTCTAATGTTTTTGATAATATTTTGCTCAAGTGTAGCCTCTTAGGACTCAAACGAAACCTAGCGTCGCATTTCTACTAAAACATGCTGTTCGCTACTTACCGCTAAGAAAACAAAAACAGACATGAAGTTTTTATAAAATACGTAATATCTCAAAATCGATTCTAATGTTTTTGATAATATTTTGCTCAAGTGTAGCCTCTTAGGACTCAAACGAAACCTAGCGTCGCATTTCTACTAAAACATGCTGTTCGCTACTTACCGCTAAGAAAACAAAAACAGACATGAAGTTTTTATAAAATACGTAATATCTCAAAATCGATTCTAATGTTTTTGATAATATTTTGCTCAAGTGTAGCCTCTTAGGACTCAAACGAAACCTAGCGTCGCATTTCTACTAAAACATGCTGTTCGCTACTTACCGCTAAGAAAACAAAAACAGACATGAAGTTTTTATAAAATACGTAATATCTCAAAATCGATTCTAATGTTTTTGATAATATTTTGCTCAAGTGTAGCCTCTTAGGACTCAAACGAAACCTAGCGTCGCATTTCTACTAAAACATGCTGTTCGCTACTTACCGCTAAGAAAACAAAAACAGACATGAAGTTTTTATAAAAGACGTAATATCTCAAAATCGACTCTAATGTTTTTGATAACATTTTGCTCAAGTGTAGCCTCTTAGGACTCAAACAAAACTTATCGTCGCATTTCTACTAAAACATGCTGTTCGCTACTTACCGCTAAGAAAACAAAAACAGACATGAAGTTTTTATAAAATACGTAATATCTCAAAATCGATTCTAATGTTTTTGATAATATTTTGCTCAAGTGTAGCCTCTTAGGACTCAAACGAAACCTAGCGTCGCATTTCTACTAAAACATGCTGTTCGCTACTTACCGCTAAGAAAACAAAAACAGACATGAAGTTTTTATAAAATACGTAATATCTCAAAATCGATTCTAATGTTTTTGATAATATTTTGCTCAAGTGTAGCCTCTTAGGACTCAAACGAAACCTAGCGTCGCATTTCTACTAAAACATGCTGTTCGCTACTTACCGCTAAGAAAACAAAAACAGACATGAAGTTTTTATAAAATACGTAATATCTCAATATCGATTCTATTGTTTTTGATAATATTTTGCTCAAGTGTAGCCTCTTAGGACTCAAACGAAACCTAGCGTCGCATTTCTACTAAAACATGCTGTTCGCTACTTACCGCTAAGAAAACAAAAACAGACATGAGGCTTTTATAAAAGACGTAATATCTCAAAATCGATTGTAATGTTTTTGATAATATTTTGCTCAAGTGTAGCCTCTTAGGACTCAAACGAAACCTAACGTCGCATTTCTACTAAAACATGCTGTTCGCTACTTACCGCTAAGAAAACAAAAACAGACATGAAGTTTTTATAAAATACGTAATATCTCAAAATCGATTCTAATGTTTTTGATAATATTTTGCTCAAGTGTAGCCTCTTAGGACTCAAACGAAACCTAGCGTCGCATTTCTACTAAAACATGCTGTTCGCTACTTACCGCTAAGAAAACAAAAGCAGACATGAAGTTTTTATAAAAGACGTAATATCTCAAAATCGATTCTAATGTTTTTGATAACATTTTGCTCAAGTGTAGCCTCTTAGGACTCAAACGAAACCTAGCGTCGCATTTCTACTAAAACATGCTGTTCGCTACTTACCGCTAAGAAAACAAAAACAGACATGGAGTTTTTTTTAAATACGTAATATCTCAAAATCGACTCTAATGTTTTTGATAATATTTTGCTCAAGTGTAGCCTCTTAGGACTCAAACGAAACCTAGCGTCGCATTTCTACTAAAACATGCTGTTCGCTACTTACCGCTAAGAAAATAAAAACAGACATGAAGTTTTTATAAAATACGTAATATCTCAAAATCGATTCTAATGTTTTTGATAATATTTTGCTCAAGTGTAGCCTCTTAGGACTCAAACGAAACCTAGCGTCGCATTTCTACTAAAACATGCTGTTCGCTACTTACCGCTAAGAAAACAAAAACAGACATGAAGTTTTTATAAAAGACGTAATATCTCAAAATCGATTCTAATGTTTTTGATAATATTTTGCTCAAGTGTAGCCTCTTAGGACTCAAACGAAACCTAGCGTCGCATTTCTACTAAAACATGCTGTTCGCTACTTACCGCTAAGAAAACAAAAACAGACATGAAGTTTTTATAAAAGACGTAATATCTCAAAATCGACTCTAATGTTTTTGATAACATTTTGCTCAAGTGTAGCCTCTTAGGACTCAAACAAAACTTATCGTCGCATTTCTACTAAAACATGCTGTTCGCTACTTACCGCTAAGAAAACAAAAACAGACATGAAGTTTTTATAAAAGACGTAATATCTCAAAATCGACTCTAATGTTTTTGATAACATTTTGCTCAAGTGTAGCCTCTTAGGACTCAAACAAAACTTATCGTCGCATTTCTACTAAAACATGCTGTTCGCTACTTACCGCTAAGAAAACAAAAACAGACATGAAGTTTTTATAAAATACGTAATATCTCAAAATCGATTCTAATGTTTTTGATAATATTTTGCTCAAGTGTAGCCTCTTAGGACTCAAACGAAACCTAGCGTCGCATTTCTACTAAAACATGCTGTTCGCTACTTACCGCTAAGAAAACAAAAACAGACATGAAGTTTTTATAAAAGACGTAATATCTCAAAATCGATTCTAATGTTTTTGATAATATTTTGCTCAAGTGTAGCCTCTTAGGACTCAAACGAAACCTAGCGTCGCATTTCTACTAAAACATGCTGTTCGCTACTTACCGCTAAGAAAACAAAAACAGACATGAAGTTTTTATAAAAGACGTAATATCTCAAAATCGATTCTAATGTTTTTGATAATATTTTGCTCAAGTGTAGCCTCTTAGGACTCAAACGAAACCTAGCGTCGCATTTCTACTAAAACATGCTGTTCGCTACTTACCGCTAAGAAAACAAAAACAGACATGAGGCTTTTATAAAAGACGTAATATCTCAAAATCGATTCTAATGTTTTTGATAATATTTTGCTCAAGTGTAGCCTCTTAGGACTCAAACGAAACCTAACGTCGCATTTCTACTAAAACATGCTGTTCGCTACCCACCGCTAAGAAAACAAAAACAGACATGAAGTTTTTATAAAATACGTAATATCTCAAAATCGATTCTAATGTTTTTGATAATATTTTGCTCAAGTGTAGCCTCTTAGGACTCAAACGAAACCTAGCGTCGCATTTCTACTAAAACATGCTGTTCGCTACTTACCGCTAAGAAAACAAAAGCAGACATGAAGTTTTTATAAAAGACGTAATATCTCAAAATCGATTCTAATGTTTTTGATAACATTTTGCTCAAGTGTAGCCTCTTAGGACTCAAACGAAACCTAGCGTCGCATTTCTACTAAAACATGCTGTTCGCTACTTACCGCTAAGAAAACAAAAACAGACATGAAGTTTTTATAAAATACGTAATATCTCAAAATCGATTCTAATGTTTTTGATAATATTTTGCTCAAGTGTAGCCTCTTAGGACTCAAACGAAACCTAGCGTCGCATTTCTACTAAAACATGCTGTTCGCTACTTACCGCTAAGAAAACAAAAACAGACATGAAGTTTTTATAAAATACGTAATATCTCAAAATCGATTCTAATGTTTTTGATAATATTTTGCTCAAGTGTAGCCTCTTAGGACTCAAACGAAACCTAGCGTCGCATTTCTACTAAAACATGCTGTTCGCTACTTACCGCTAAGAAAACAAAAACAGACATGAAGTTTTTATAAAATACGTAATATCTCAAAATCGATTCTAATGTTTTTGATAATATTTTGCTCAAGTGTAGCCTCTTAGGACTCAAACGAAACCTAGCGTCGCATTTCTACTAAAACATGCTGTTCGCTACTTACCGCTAAGAAAACAAAAACAGACATGAAGTTTTTATAAAATACGTAATATCTCAAAATCGATTCTAATGTTTTTGATAATATTTTGCTCAAGTGTAGCCTCTTAGGACTCAAACGAAACCTAGCGTCGCATTTCTACTAAAACATGCTGTTCGCTACTTACCGCTAAGAAAACAAAAACAGACATGAAGTTTTTATAAAATACGTAATATCTCAATATCGATTCTATTGTTTTTGATAATATTTTGCTCAAGTGTAGCCTCTTAGGACTCAAACGAAACCTAGCGTCGCATTTCTACTAAAACATGCTGTTCGCTACTTACCGCTAAGAAAACAAAAACAGACATGAGGCTTTTATAAAAGACGTAATATCTCAAAATCGATTGTAATGTTTTTGATAATATTTTGCTCAAGTGTAGCCTCTTAGGACTCAAACGAAACCTAACGTCGCATTTCTACTAAAACATGCTGTTCGCTACTTACCGCTAAGAAAACAAAAACAGACATGAAGTTTTCATAAAATACGTAATATCTCAAAATCGATTCTAATGTTTTTGATAATATTTTGCTCAAGTGTAGCCTCTTAGGACTCAAACGAAACCTAGCGTCGCATTTCTACTAAAACATGCTGTTCGCTACTTACCGCTAAGAAAACAAAAGCAGACATGAAGTTTTTATAAAAGACGTAATATCTCAAAATCGATTCTAATGTTTTTGATAACATTTTGCTCAAGTGTAGCCTCTTAGGACTCAAACGAAACCTAGCGTCGCATTTCTACTAAAACATGCTGTTCGCTACTTACCGCTAAGAAAACAAAAACAGACATGGAGTTTTTTTTAAATACGTAATATCTCAAAATCGACTCTAATGTTTTTGATAATATTTTGCTCAAGTGTAGCCTCTTAGGACTCAAACGAAACCTAGCGTCGCATTTCTACTAAAACATGCTGTTCGCTACTTACCGCTAAGAAAATAAAAACAGACATGAAGTTTTTATAAAATACGTAATATCTCAAAATCGATTCTAATGTTTTTGATAATATTTTGCTCAAGTGTAGCCTCTTAGGACTCAAACGAAACCTAGCGTCGCATTTCTACTAAAACATGCTGTTCGCTACTTACCGCTAAGAAAACAAAAACAGACATGAAGTTTTTATAAAAGACGTAATATCTCAAAATCGATTCTAATGTTTTTGATAATATTTTGCTCAAGTGTAGCCTCTTAGGACTCAAACGAAACCTAGCGTCGCATTTCTACTAAAACATGCTGTTCGCTACTTACCGCTAAGAAAACAAAAACAGACATGAAGTTTTTATAAAAGACGTAATATCTCAAAATCGACTCTAATGTTTTTGATAACATTTTGCTCAAGTGTAGCCTCTTAGGACTCAAACAAAACTTATCGTCGCATTTCTACTAAAACATGCTGTTCGCTACTTACCGCTAAGAAAACAAAAACAGACATGAAGTTTTTATAAAATACGTAATATCTCAAAATCGATTCTAATGTTTTTGATAATATTTTGCTCAAGTGTAGCCTCTTAGGACTCAAACGAAACCTAGCGTCGCATTTCTACTAAAACATGCTGTTCGCTACTTACCGCTAAGAAAACAAAAACAGACATGAAGTTTTTATAAAATACGTAATATCTCAAAATCGATTCTAATGTTTTTGATAATATTTTGCTCAAGTGTAGCCTCTTAGGACTCAAACGAAACCTAGCGTCGCATTTCTACTAAAACATGCTGTTCGCTACTTACCGCTAAGAAAACAAAAACAGACATGAAGTTTTTATAAAATACGTAATATCTCAATATCGATTCTATTGTTTTTGATAATATTTTGCTCAAGTGTAGCCTCTTAGGACTCAAACGAAACCTAGCGTCGCATTTCTACTAAAACATGCTGTTCGCTACTTACCGCTAAGAAAACAAAAACAGACATGAGGCTTTTATAAAAGACGTAATATCTCAAAATCGATTGTAATGTTTTTGATAATATTTTGCTCAAGTGTAGCCTCTTAGGACTCAAACGAAACCTAACGTCGCATTTCTACTAAAACATGCTGTTCGCTACTTACCGCTAAGAAAACAAAAACAGACATGAAGTTTTTATAAAATACGTAATATCTCAAAATCGATTCTAATGTTTTTGATAATATTTTGCTCAAGTGTAGCCTCTTAGGACTCAAACGAAACCTAGCGTCGCATTTCTACTAAAACATGCTGTTCGCTACTTACCGCTAAGAAAACAAAAGCAGACATGAAGTTTTTATAAAAGACGTAATATCTCAAAATCGATTCTAATGTTTTTGATAACATTTTGCTCAAGTGTAGCCTCTTAGGACTCAAACGAAACCTAGCGTCGCATTTCTACTAAAACATGCTGTTCGCTACTTACCGCTAAGAAAACAAAAACAGACATGGAGTTTTTTTTAAATACGTAATATCTCAAAATCGACTCTAATGTTTTTGATAATATTTTGCTCAAGTGTAGCCTCTTAGGACTCAAACGAAACCTAGCGTCGCATTTCTACTAAAACATGCTGTTCGCTACTTACCGCTAAGAAAATAAAAACAGACATGAAGTTTTTATAAAATACGTAATATCTCAAAATCGATTCTAATGTTTTTGATAATATTTTGCTCAAGTGTAGCCTCTTAGGACTCAAACGAAACCTAGCGTCGCATTTCTACTAAAACATGCTGTTCGCTACTTACCGCTAAGAAAACAAAAACAGACATGAAGTTTTTATAAAAGACGTAATATCTCAAAATCGATTCTAATGTTTTTGATAATATTTTGCTCAAGTGTAGCCTCTTAGGACTCAAACGAAACCTAGCGTCGCATTTCTACTAAAACATGCTGTTCGCTACTTACCGCTAAGAAAACAAAAACAGACATGAAGTTTTTATAAAAGACGTAATATCTCAAAATCGACTCTAATGTTTTTGATAACATTTTGCTCAAGTGTAGCCTCTTAGGACTCAAACAAAACTTATCGTCGCATTTCTACTAAAACATGCTGTTCGCTACTTACCGCTAAGAAAACAAAAGCAGACATGAAGTTTTTATAAAAGACGTAATATCTCAAAATCGATTCTAATGTTTTTGATAACATTTTGCTCAAGTGTAGCCTCTTAGGACTCAAACGAAACCTAGCGTCGCATTTCTACTAAAACATGCTGTTCGCTACTTACCGCTAAGAAAACAAAAACAGACATGGAGTTTTTTTTAAATACGTAATATCTCAAAATCGACTCTAATGTTTTTGATAATATTTTGCTCAAGTGTAGCCTCTTAGGACTCAAACGAAACCTAGCGTCGCATTTCTACTAAAACATGCTGTTCGCTACTTACCGCTAAGAAAACAAAAACAGACGTGAAGTTTTTATAAAATACGTAATATCTCAAAATCGATTCTAATGTTTTTGATAATATTTTGCTCAAGTGTAGCCTCTTAGGACTCAAACGAAACCTAGCGTCGCATTTCTACTAAAACATGCTGTTCGCTACTTACCGCTAAGAAAACAAAAACAGACATGAAGTTTTTATAAAAGACGTAATATCTCAAAATCGACTCTAATGTTTTTGATAACATTTTGCTCAAGTGTAGCCTCTTAGGACTCAAACAAAACTTATCGTCGCATTTCTACTAAAACATGCTGTTCGCTACTTACCGCTAAGAAAACAAAAACAGACATGAAGTTTTTATAAAAGACGTAATATCTCAAAATCGACTCTAATGATTTTGATAACATTTTGCTCAAGTGTAGCTTCTTAGGATTCAAACAAAACCTATGGTCGCATCTCTCCTAAAACATGCTGTTCGCTACTTACCGCTAAGAAAACAAAAACAGGCATGAGGCTTTTATAAAAGACGTAATATCTCAAAATCAATTCTAATGTTTTTGATAACATTTTGCTCAAGTGTAGCCTCTTTGGACTCAAACAAAACCTATAGACGCATCTCTCCTAAAACATGTTGTTCGCTACTTATCGCTAAGAAAACAAAAACAGACATGGAGTTTTTTTTAAATACGTAATATCTCAAAATCGACTCTAATGTTTTTGATAATATTTTGCTCAAGTGTAGCCTCTTAGGACTCAAACAAAACCTATAGACGCATCTCTCCTAAAACATGCTGTTCGCTACTTACCGCTAAGAAAACAAAAACAGACATGAAGTTTTTATAAAATACGTAATATCTCAATATCGATTCTAATGTTTTTGATAATATTTTGCTCAAGTGTAGCCTCTTAGGACTCAAACGAAACCTAGCGTCGCATTTCTACTAAAACATGCTGTTCGCTACTTACCGCTAAGAAAACAAAAACAGACATGAAGTTTTTATAAAATACGTAATATCTCAAAATCGATTCTAATGTTTTTGATAATATTTTGCTCAAGTGTAGCCTCTTAGGACTCAAACGAAACCTAGCGTCGCATTTCTACTAAAACATGCTGTTCGCTACTTACCGCTAAGAAAACAAAAACAGACATGAAGTTTTTATAAAATACGTAATATCTCAAAATCGATTCTAATGTTTTTGATAATATTTTGCTCAAGTGTAGCCTCTTAGGACTCAAACGAAACCTAGCGTCGCATTTCTACTAAAACATGCTGTTCGCTACTTACCGCTAAGAAAACAAAAACAGACATGAAGTTTTTATAAAAGACGTAATATCTCAAAATCGATTCTAATGTTTTTGATAATATTTTGCTCAAGTGTAGCCTCTTAGGACTCAAACGAAACCTAGCGTCGCATTTCTACTAAAACATGCTGTTCGCTACTTACCGCTAAGAAAACAAAAACAGACATGAGGCTTTTATAAAAGACGTAATATCTCAAAATCGATTCTAATGTTTTTGATAATATTTTGCTCAAGTGTAGCCTCTTAGGACTCAAACGAAACCTAACGTCGCATTTCTACTAAAACATGCTGTTCGCTACCCACCGCTAAGAAAACAAAAACAGACATGAAGTTTTTATAAAATACGTAATATCTCAAAATCGATTCTAATGTTTTTGATAATATTTTGCTCAAGTGTAGCCTCTTAGGACTCAAACGAAACCTAGCGTCGCATTTCTACTAAAACATGCTGTTCGCTACTTACCGCTAAGAAAACAAAAGCAGACATGAAGTTTTTATAAAAGACGTAATATCTCAAAATCGATTCTAATGTTTTTGATAACATTTTGCTCAAGTGTAGCCTCTTAGGACTCAAACGAAACCTAGCGTCGCATTTCTACTAAAACATGCTGTTCGCTACTTACCGCTAAGAAAACAAAAACAGACATGAAGTTTTTATAAAATACGTAATATCTCAAAATCAATTCTAATGTTTTTGATAATATTTTGCTCAAGTGTAGCCTCTTAGGACTCAAACGAAACCTAGCGTCGCATTTCTACTAAAACATGCTGTTCGCTACTTACCGCTAAGAAAACAAAAACAGACATGAAGTTTTTATAAAATACGTAATATCTCAAAATCGATTCTAATGTTTTTGATAATATTTTGCTCAAGTGTAGCCTCTTAGGACTCAAACGAAACCTAGCGTCGCATTTCTACTAAAACATGCTGTTCGCTACTTACCGCTAAGAAAACAAAAACAGACATGAAGTTTTTATAAAATACGTAATATCTCAAAATCGATTCTAATGTTTTTGATAATATTTTGCTCAAGTGTAGCCTCTTAGGACTCAAACGAAACCTAGCGTCGCATTTCTACTAAAACATGCTGTTCGCTACTTACCGCTAAGAAAACAAAAACAGACATGAAGTTTTTATAAAATACGTAATATCTCAAAATCGATTCTAATGTTTTTGATAATATTTTGCTCAAGTGTAGCCTCTTAGGACTCAAACGAAACCTAGCGTCGCATTTCTACTAAAACATGCTGTTCGCTACTTACCGCTAAGAAAACAAAAACAGACATGAAGTTTTTATAAAATACGTAATATCTCAATATCGATTCTATTGTTTTTGATAATATTTTGCTCAAGTGTAGCCTCTTAGGACTCAAACGAAACCTAGCGTCGCATTTCTACTAAAACATGCTGTTCGCTACTTACCGCTAAGAAAACAAAAACAGACATGAGGCTTTTATAAAAGACGTAATATCTCAAAATCGATTGTAATGTTTTTGATAATATTTTGCTCAAGTGTAGCCTCTTAGGACTCAAACGAAACCTAACGTCGCATTTCTACTAAAACATGCTGTTCGCTACTTACCGCTAAGAAAACAAAAACAGACATGAAGTTTTTATAAAATACGTAATATCTCAAAATCGATTCTAATGTTTTTGATAATATTTTGCTCAAGTGTAGCCTCTTAGGACTCAAACGAAACCTAGCGTCGCATTTCTACTAAAACATGCTGTTCGCTACTTACCGCTAAGAAAACAAAAGCAGACATGAAGTTTTTATAAAAGACGTAATATCTCAAAATCGATTCTAATGTTTTTGATAACATTTTGCTCAAGTGTAGCCTCTTAGGACTCAAACGAAACCTAGCGTCGCATTTCTACTAAAACATGCTGTTCGCTACTTACCGCTAAGAAAACAAAAACAGACATGGAGTTTTTTTTAAATACGTAATATCTCAAAATCGACTCTAATGTTTTTGATAATATTTTGCTCAAGTGTAGCCTCTTAGGACTCAAACGAAACCTAGCGTCGCATTTCTACTAAAACATGCTGTTCGCTACTTACCGCTAAGAAAACAAAAACAGACATGAAGTTTTTATAAAATACGTAATATCTCAAAATCGATTCTAATGTTTTTGATAATATTTTGCTCAAGTGTAGCCTCTTAGGACTCAAACGAAACCTAGCGTCGCATTTCTACTAGAACATGCTGTTCGCTACTTACCGCTAAGAAAACAAAAACAGACATGAAGTTTTTATAAAAGACGTAATATCTCAAAATCGACTCTAATGTTTTTGATAACATTTTGCTCAAGTGTAGCCTCTTAGGACTCAAACAAAACTTATCGTCGCATTTCTACTAAAACATGCTGTTCGCTACTTACCGCTAAGAAAACAAAAACAGACATGAAGTTTTTATAAAATACGTAATATCTCAAAATCGATTCTAATGTTTTTGATAATATTTTGCTCAAGTGTAGCCTCTTAGGACTCAAACGGAACCTAGCGTCGCATTTCTACTAAAACATGCTGTTCGCTACTTACCGCTAAGAAAATAAAAACAGACATGAAGTTTTTATAAAATACGTAATATCTCAAAATCGATTCTAATGTTTTTGATAATATTTTGCTCAAGTGTAGCCTCTTAGGACTCAAACGAAACCTAGCGTCGCATTTCTACTAAAACATGCTGTTCGCTACTTACCGCTAAGAAAACAAAAACAGACATGAAGTTTTTATAAAAGACGTAATATCTCAAAATCGATTCTAATGTTTTTGATAATATTTTGCTCAAGTGTAGCCTCTTAGGACTCAAACGAAACCTAGCGTCGCATTTCTACTAAAACATGCTGTTCGCTACTTACCGCTAAGAAAACAAAAACAGACATGAAGTTTTTATAAAAGACGTAATATCTCAAAATCGACTCTAATGTTTTTGATAACATTTTGCTCAAGTGTAGCCTCTTAGGACTCAAACAAAACTTATCGTCGCATTTCTACTAAAACATGCTGTTCGCTACTTACCGCTAAGAAAACAAAAACAGACATGAAGTTTTTATAAAAGACGTAATATCTCAAAATCGATTCTAATGTTTTTGATAATATTTTGCTCAAGTGTAGCCTCTTAGGACTCAAACGAAACCTAGCGTCGCATTTCTACTAAAACATGCTGTTCGCTACTTACCGCTAAGAAAACAAAAGCAGACATGAAGTTTTTATAAAAGACGTAATATCTCAAAATCGATTCTAATGTTTTTGATAACATTTTGCTCAAGTGTAGCCTCTTAGGACTCAAACGAAACCTAGCGTCGCATTTCTACTAAAACATGCTGTTCGCTACTTACCGCTAAGAAAACAAAAACAGACATGGAGTTTTTTTTAAATACGTAATATCTCAAAATCGACTCTAATGTTTTTGATAATATTTTGCTCAAGTGTAGCCTCTTAGGACTCAAACGAAACCTAGCGTCGCATTTCTACTAAAACATGCTGTTCGCTACTTACCGCTAAGAAAACAAAAACAGACATGAAGTTTTTATAAAATACGTAATATCTCAAAATCGATTCTAATGTTTTTGATAATATTTTGCTCAAGTGTAGCCTCTTAGGACTCAAACGGAACCTAGCGTCGCATTTCTACTAAAACATGCTGTTCGCTACTTACCGCTAAGAAAATAAAAATAGACATGAAGTTTTTATAAAATACGTAATATCTCAAAATCGATTCTAATGTTTTTGATAATATTTTGCTCAAGTGTAGCCTCTTAGGACTCAAACGAAACCTAGCGTCGCATTTCTACTAAAACATGCTGTTCGCTACTTACCGCTAAGAAAACAAAAACAGACATGAAGTTTTTATAAAAGACGTAATATCTCAAAATCGATTCTAATGTTTTTGATAATATTTTGCTCAAGTGTAGCCTCTTAGGACTCAAACGAAACCTAGCGTCGCATTTCTACTAAAACATGCTGTTCGCTACTTACCGCTAAGAAAACAAAAACAGACATGAAGTTTTTATAAAAGACGTAATATCTCAAAATCGATTCTAATGTTTTTGATAATATTTTGCTCAAGTGTAGCCTCTTAGGACTCAAACGAAACCTAGCGTCGCATTTCTACTAAAACATGCTGTTCGCTACTTACCGCTAAGAAAACAAAAACAGACATGAAGTTTTTATAAAAGACGTAATATCTCAAAATCGACTCTAATGTTTTTGATAACATTTTGCTCAAGTGTAGCCTCTTAGGACTCAAACAAAACTTATCGTCGCATTTCTACTAAAACATGCTGTTCGCTACTTACCGCTAAGAAAACAAAAACAGACATGAAGTTTTTATAAAAGACGTAATATCTCAAAATCGACTCTAATGTTTTTGATAACATTTTGCTCAAGTGTAGCCTCTTAGGACTCAAACAAAACTTATCGTCGCATTTCTACTAAAACATGCTGTTCGCTACTTACCGCTAAGAAAACAAAAACAGACATGAAGTTTTTATAAAATACGTAATATCTCAAAATCGATTCTAATGTTTTTGATAATATTTTGCTCAAGTGTAGCCTCTTAGGACTCAAACGAAACCTAGCGTCGCATTTCTACTAAAACATGCTGTTCGCTACTTACCGCTAAGAAAACAAAAACAGACATGAAGTTTTTATAAAAGACGTAATATCTCAAAATCGATTCTAATGTTTTTGATAATATTTTGCTCAAGTGTAGCCTCTTAGGACTCAAACGAAACCTAGCGTCGCATTTCTACTAAAACATGCTGTTCGCTACTTACCGCTAAGAAAACAAAAACAGACATGAAGTTTTTATAAAAGACGTAATATCTCAAAATCGACTCTAATGTTTTTGATAACATTTTGCTCAAGTGTAGCCTCTTAGGACTCAAACAAAACTTATCGTCGCATTTCTACTAAAACATGCTGTTCGCTACTTACCGCTAAGAAAACAAAAACAGACATGAAGTTTTTATAAAAGACGTAATATCTCAAAATCGACTCTAATGATTTTGATAACATTTTGCTCAAGTGTAGCTTCTTAGGATTCAAACAAAACCTATGGTCGCATCTCTCCTAAAACATGCTGTTCGCTACTTACCGCTAAGAAAACAAAAACAGGCATGAGGCTTTTATAAAAGACGTAATATCTCAAAATCAATTCTAATGTTTTTGATAACATTTTGCTCAAGTGTAGCCTCTTTGGACTCAAACAAAACCTATAGACGCATCTCTCCTAAAACATGTTGTTCGCTACTTATCGCTAAGAAAACAAAAACAGACATGGAGTTTTTTTTAAATACGTAATATCTCAAAATCGACTCTAATGTTTTTGATAATATTTTGCTCAAGTGTAGCCTCTTAGGACTCAAACAAAACCTATAGACGCATCTCTCCTAAAACATGCTGTTCGCTACTTACCGCTAAGAAAACAAAAACAGACATGAAGTTTTTATAAAATACGTAATATCTCAATATCGATTCTAATGTTTTTGATAATATTTTGCTCAAGTGTAGCCTCTTAGGACTCAAACGAAACCTAGCGTCGCATTTCTACTAAAACATGCTGTTCGCTACTTACCGCTAAGAAAACAAAAACAGACATGAAGTTTTTATAAAATACGTAATATCTCAAAATCGATTCTAATGTTTTTGATAATATTTTGCTCAAGTGTAGCCTCTTAGGACTCAAACGAAACCTAGCGTCGCATTTCTACTAAAACATGCTGTTCGCTACTTACCGCTAAGAAAACAAAAACAGACATGAAGTTTTTATAAAATACGTAATATCTCAAAATCGATTCTAATGTTTTTGATAATATTTTGCTCAAGTGTAGCCTCTTAGGACTCAAACGAAACCTAGCGTCGCATTTCTACTAAAACATGCTGTTCGCTACTTACCGCTAAGAAAACAAAAACAGACATGAAGTTTTTATAAAAGACGTAATATCTCAAAATCGATTCTAATGTTTTTGATAATATTTTGCTCAAGTGTAGCCTCTTAGGACTCAAACGAAACCTAGCGTCGCATTTCTACTAAAACATGCTGTTCGCTACTTACCGCTAAGAAAACAAAAACAGACATGAGGCTTTTATAAAAGACGTAATATCTCAAAATCGATTCTAATGTTTTTGATAATATTTTGCTCAAGTGTAGCCTCTTAGGACTCAAACGAAACCTAACGTCGCATTTCTACTAAAACATGCTGTTCGCTACCCACCGCTAAGAAAACAAAAACAGACATGAAGTTTTTATAAAATACGTAATATCTCAAAATCGATTCTAATGTTTTTGATAATATTTTGCTCAAGTGTAGCCTCTTAGGACTCAAACGAAACCTAGCGTCGCATTTCTACTAAAACATGCTGTTCGCTACTTACCGCTAAGAAAACAAAAACAGACATGAAGTTTTTATAAAATACGTAATATCTCAAAATCGATTCTAATGTTTTTGATAATATTTTGCTCAAGTGTAGCCTCTTAGGACTCAAACGAAACCTAGCGTCGCATTTCTACTAAAACATGCTGTTCGCTACTTACCGCTAAGAAAACAAAAACAGACATGAAGTTTTTATAAAATACGTAATATCTCAAAATCGATTCTAATGTTTTTGATAATATTTTGCTCAAGTGTAGCCTCTTAGGACTCAAACGAAACCTAGCGTCGCATTTCTACTAAAACATGCTGTTCGCTACTTACCGCTAAGAAAACAAAAACAGACATGAAGTTTTTATAAAAGACGTAATATCTCAAAATCGATTCTAATGTTTTTGATAATATTTTGCTCAAGTGTAGCCTCTTAGGACTCAAACGAAACCTAGCGTCGCATCTCTCCTAAAACATGCTGTTCGCTACTTATCGCTAAGAAAACAAAAACAGACATGGAGTTTTTTTTAAATACGTAATATCTCAAAATCGACTCTAATGTTTTTGATAATATTTTGCTCAAGTGTAGCCTCTTAGGACTCAAACAAAACCTATAGACGCATCTCTCCTAAAACATGCTGTTCGCTACTTACCGCTAAGAAAACAAAAACAGACATGAAGTTTTTATAAAATACGTAATATCTCAATATCGATTCTAATGTTTTTGATAATATTTTGCTCAAGTGTAGCCTCTTAGGACTCAAACAAAACCTATAGACGCATCTCTCCTAAAACATGCTGTTCGCTACTTACCGCTAAGAAAACAAAAACAGACATGAAGTTTTTATAAAATACGTAATATCTCAATATCGATTCTAATGTTTTTGATAATATTTTGCTCAAGTGTAGCCTCTTAGGACTCAAACGAAACCTAGCGTCGCATTTCTACTAAAACATGCTGTTCGCTACTTACCGCTAAGAAAACAAAAACAGACATGAAGTTTTTATAAAATACGTAATATCTCAAAATCGATTCTAATGTTTTTGATAATATTTTGCTCAAGTGTAGCCTCTTAGGACTCAAACGAAACCTAGCGTCGCATTTCTACTAAAACATGCTGTTCGCTACTTACCGCTAAGAAAACAAAAACAGACATGAAGTTTTTATAAAATACGTAATATCTCAAAATCGATTCTAATGTTTTTGATAATATTTTGCTCAAGTGTAGCCTCTTAGGACTCAAACGAAACCTAGCGTCGCATTTCTACTAAAACATGCTGTTCGCTACTTACCGCTAAGAAAACAAAAACAGACATGAAGTTTTTATAAAAGACGTAATATCTCAAAATCGACTCTAATGTTTTTGATAACATTTTGCTCAAGTGTAGCCTCTTAGGACTCAAACAAAACTTATCGTCGCATTTCTACTAAAACATGCTGTTCGCTACTTACCGCTAAGAAAACAAAAACAGACATGAAGTTTTTATAAAAGACGTAATATCTCAAAATCGACTCTAATGATTTTGATAACATTTTGCTCAAGTGTAGCTTCTTAAGATTCAAACAAAACCTATGGTCGCATCTCTCCTAAAACATGCTGTTCGCTACTTACCGCTAAGAAAACAAAAACAGGCATGAGGCTTTTATAAAAGACGTAATATCTCAAAATCAATTCTAATGTTTTTGATAACATTTTGCTCAAGTGTAGCCTCTTTGGACTCAAACAAAACCTATAGACGCATCTCTCCTAAAACATGTTGTTCGCTACTTATCGCTAAGAAAACAAAAACAGACATGGAGTTTTTTTTAAATACGTAATATCTCAAAATCGACTCTAATGTTTTTGATAATATTTTGCTCAAGTGTAGCCTCTTAGGACTCAAACAAAACCTATAGACGCATCTCTCCTAAAACATGCTGTTCGCTACTTACCGCTAAGAAAACAAAAACAGACATGAAGTTTTTATAAAATACGTAATATCTCAATATCGATTCTAATGTTTTTGATAATATTTTGCTCAAGTGTAGCCTCTTAGGACTCAAACGAAACCTAGCGTCGCATTTCTACTAAAACATGCTGTTCGCTACTTACCGCTAAGAAAACAAAAACAGACATGAAGTTTTTATAAAATACGTAATATCTCAAAATCGATTCTAATGTTTTTGATAATATTTTGCTCAAGTGTAGCCTCTTAGGACTCAAACGAAACCTAGCGTCGCATTTCTACTAAAACATGCTGTTCGCTACTTACCGCTAAGAAAACAAAAACAGACATGAAGTTTTTATAAAATACGTAATATCTCAAAATCGATTCTAATGTTTTTGATAATATTTTGCTCAAGTGTAGCCTCTTAAGACTCAAACGAAACCTAGCGTCGCATTTCTACTAAAACATGCTGTTCGCTACTTACCGCTAAGAAAACAAAAACAGACATGAAGTTTTTATAAAAGACGTAATATCTCAAAATCGATTCTAATGTTTTTGATAATATTTTGCTCAAGTGTAGCCTCTTAGGACTCAAACGAAACCTAGCGTCGCATTTCTACTAAAACATGCTGTTCGCTACTTACCGCTAAGAAAACAAAAACAGACATGAGGCTTTTATAAAAGACGTAATATCTCAAAATCGATTCTAATGTTTTTGATAATATTTTGCTCAAGTGTAGCCTCTTAGGACTCAAACGAAACCTAGCGTCGCATTTCTACTAAAACATGCTGTTCGCTACTTACCGCTAAGAAAACAAAAACAGACATGAAGTTTTTATAAAAGACGTAATATCTCAAAATCGATTCTAATGTTTTTGATAATATTTTGCTCAAGTGTAGCCTCTTAGGACTCAAACGAAACCTAGCGTCGCATTTCTACTAAAACATGCTGTTCGCTACTTACCGCTAAGAAAACAAAAACAGACATGAAGTTTTTATAAAAGACGTAATATCTCAAAATCGACTCTAATGTTTTTGATAACATTTTGCTCAAGTGTAGCCTCTTAGGACTCAAACAAAACTTATCGTCGCATTTCTACTAAAACATGCTGTTCGCTACTTACCGCTAAGAAAACAAAAGCAGACATGAAGTTTTTATAAAAGACGTAATATCTCAAAATCGATTCTAATGTTTTTGATAACATTTTGCTCAAGTGTAGCCTCTTAGGACTCAAACGAAACCTAGCGTCGCATTTCTACTAAAACATGCTGTTCGCTACTTACCGCTAAGAAAACAAAAACAGACATGGAGTTTTTTTTAAATACGTAATATCTCAAAATCGACTCTAATGTTTTTGATAATATTTTGCTCAAGTGTAGCCTCTTAGGACTCAAACGAAACCTAGCGTCGCATTTCTACTAAAACATGCTGTTCGCTACTTACCGCTAAGAAAACAAAAACAGACGTGAAGTTTTTATAAAATACGTAATATCTCAAAATCGATTCTAATGTTTTTGATAATATTTTGCTCAAGTGTAGCCTCTTAGGACTCAAACGAAACCTAGCGTCGCATTTCTACTAGAACATGCTGTTCGCTACTTACCGCTAAGAAAACAAAAACAGACATGAAGTTTTTATAAAATACGTAATATCTCAAAATCGATTCTAATGTTTTTGATAATATTTTGCTCAAGTGTAGCCTCTTAGGACTCAAACGGAACCTAGCGTCGCATTTCTACTAAAACATGCTGTTCGCTACTTACCGCTAAGAAAATAAAAACAGACATGAAGTTTTTATAAAATACGTAATATCTCAAAATCGATTCTAATGTTTTTGATAATATTTTGCTCAAGTGTAGCCTCTTAGGACTCAAACGAAACCTAGCGTCGCATTTCTACTAAAACATGCTGTTCGCTACTTACCGCTAAGAAAACAAAAACAGACATGAAGTTTTTATAAAAGACGTAATATCTCAAAATCGATTCTAATGTTTTTGATAATATTTTGCTCAAGTGTAGCCTCTTAGGACTCAAACGAAACCTAGCGTCGCATTTCTACTAAAACATGCTGTTCGCTACTTACCGCTAAGAAAACAAAAACAGACATGAAGTTTTTATAAAAGACGTAATATCTCAAAATCGACTCTAATGTTTTTGATAACATTTTGCTCAAGTGTAGCCTCTTAGGACTCAAACAAAACTTATCGTCGCATTTCTACTAAAACATGCTGTTCGCTACTTACCGCTAAGAAAACAAAAACAGACATGAAGTTTTTATAAAAGACGTAATATCTCAAAATCGACTCTAATGTTTTTGATAACATTTTGCTCAAGTGTAGCCTCTTAGGACTCAAACAAAACTTATCGTCGCATTTCTACTAAAACATGCTGTTCGCTACTTACCGCTAAGAAAACAAAAACAGACATGAAGTTTTTTATAAAATACGTAATATCTCAAAATCGATTCTAATGTTTTTGATAATATTTTGCTCAAGTGTAGCCTCTTAGGACTCAAACGAAACCTAGCGTCGCATTTCTACTAAAACATGCTGTTCGCTACTTACCGCTAAGAAAACAAAAACAGACATGAAGTTTTTATAAAAGACGTAATATCTCAAAATCGATTCTAATGTTTTTGATAATATTTTGCTCAAGTGTAGCCTCTTAGGACTCAAACGAAACCTAGCGTCGCATTTCTACTAAAACATGCTGTTCGCTACTTACCGCTAAGAAAACAAAAACAGACATGAAGTTTTTATAAAAGACGTAATATCTCAAAATCGACTCTAATGTTTTTGATAACATTTTGCTCAAGTGTAGCCTCTTAGGACTCAAACAAAACTTATCGTCGCATTTCTACTAAAACATGCTGTTCGCTACTTACCGCTAAGAAAACAAAAACAGACATGAAGTTTTTATAAAAGACGTAATATCTCAAAATCGACTCTAATGATTTTGATAACATTTTGCTCAAGTGTAGCTTCTTAGGATTCAAACAAAACCTATGGTCGCATCTCTCCTAAAACATGCTGTTCGCTACTTACCGCTAAGAAAACAAAAACAGGCATGAGGCTTTTATAAAAGACGTAATATCTCAAAATCAATTCTAATGTTTTTGATAACATTTTGCTCAAGTGTAGCCTCTTTGGACTCAAACAAAACCTATAGACGCATCTCTCCTAAAACATGTTGTTCGCTACTTATCGCTAAGAAAACAAAAACAGACATGGAGTTTTTTTTAAATACGTAATATCTCAAAATCGACTCTAATGTTTTTGATAATATTTTGCTCAAGTGTAGCCTCTTAGGACTCAAACAAAACCTATAGACGCATCTCTCCTAAAACATGCTGTTCGCTACTTACCGCTAAGAAAACAAAAACAGACATGAAGTTTTTATAAAATACGTAATATCTCAATATCGATTCTAATGTTTTTGATAATATTTTGCTCAAGTGTAGCCTCTTAGGACTCAAACGAAACCTAGCGTCGCATTTCTACTAAAACATGCTGTTCGCTACTTACCGCTAAGAAAACAAAAACAGACATGAAGTTTTTATAAAATACGTAATATCTCAAAATCGATTCTAATGTTTTTGATAATATTTTGCTCAAGTGTAGCCTCTTAGGACTCAAACGAAACCTAGCGTCGCATTTCTACTAAAACATGCTGTTCGCTACTTACCGCTAAGAAAACAAAAACAGACATGAAGTTTTTATAAAATACGTAATATCTCAAAATCGATTCTAATGTTTTTGATAATATTTTGCTCAAGTGTAGCCTCTTAGGACTCAAACGAAACCTAGCGTCGCATTTCTACTAAAACATGCTGTTCGCTACTTACCGCTAAGAAAACAAAAACAGACATGAAGTTTTTATAAAAGACGTAATATCTCAAAATCGATTCTAATGTTTTTGATAATATTTTGCTCAAGTGTAGCCTCTTAGGACTCAAACGAAACCTAGCGTCGCATTTCTACTAAAACATGCTGTTCGCTACTTACCGCTAAGAAAACAAAAACAGACATGAGGCTTTTATAAAAGACGTAATATCTCAAAATCGATTCTAATGTTTTTGATAATATTTTGCTCAAGTGTAGCCTCTTAGGACTCAAACGAAACCTAACGTCGCATTTCTACTAAAACATGCTGTTCGCTACCCACCGCTAAGAAAACAAAAACAGACATGAAGTTTTTATAAAATACGTAATATCTCAAAATCGATTCTAATGTTTTTGATAATATTTTGCTCAAGTGTAGCCTCTTAGGACTCAAACGAAACCTAGCGTCGCATTTCTACTAAAACATGCTGTTCGCTACTTACCGCTAAGAAAACAAAAACAGACATGAAGTTTTTATAAAATACGTAATATCTCAAAATCGATTCTAATGTTTTTGATAATATTTTGCTCAAGTGTAGCCTCTTAGGACTCAAACGAAACCTAGCGTCGCATTTCTACTAAAACATGCTGTTCGCTACTTACCGCTAAGAAAACAAAAACAGACATGAAGTTTTTATAAAAGACGTAATATCTCAAAATCGATTCTAATGTTTTTGATAATATTTTGCTCAAGTGTAGCCTCTTAGGACTCAAACGAAACCTAGCGTCGCATTTCTACTAAAACATGCTGTTCGCTACTTACCGCTAAGAAAACAAAAACAGACATGAGGCTTTTATAAAAGACGTAATATCTCAAAATCGATTCTAATGTTTTTGATAATATTTTGCTCAAGTGTAGCCTCTTAGGACTCAAACGAAACCTAGCGTCGCATTTCTACTAAAACATGCTGTTCGCTACTTACCGCTAAGAAAACAAAAACAGACATGAAGTTTTTATAAAAGACGTAATATCTCAAAATCGATTCTAATGTTTTTGATAATATTTTGCTCAAGTGTAGCCTCTTAGGACTCAAACGAAACCTAGCGTCGCATTTCTACTAAAACATGCTGTTCGCTACTTACCGCTAAGAAAACAAAAACAGACATGAAGTTTTTATAAAAGACGTAATATCTCAAAATCGACTCTAATGTTTTTGATAACATTTTGCTCAAGTGTAGCCTCTTAGGACTCAAACAAAACTTATCGTCGCATTTCTACTAAAACATGCTGTTCGCTACTTACCGCTAAGAAAACAAAAGCAGACATGAAGTTTTTATAAAAGACGTAATATCTCAAAATCGATTCTAATGTTTTTGATAACATTTTGCTCAAGTGTAGCCTCTTAGGACTCAAACGAAACCTAGCGTCGCATTTCTACTAAAACATGCTGTTCGCTACTTACCGCTAAGAAAACAAAAACAGACATGGAGTTTTTTTTAAATACGTAATATCTCAAAATCGACTCTAATGTTTTTGATAATATTTTGCTCAAGTGTAGCCTCTTAGGACTCAAACGAAACCTAGCGTCGCATTTCTACTAAAACATGCTGTTCGCTACTTACCGCTAAGAAAACAAAAACAGACGTGAAGTTTTTATAAAATACGTAATATCTCAAAATCGATTCTAATGTTTTTGATAATATTTTGCTCAAGTGTAGCCTCTTAGGACTCAAACGAAACCTAGCGTCGCATTTCTACTAGAACATGCTGTTCGCTACTTACCGCTAAGAAAACAAAAACAGACATGAAGTTTTTATAAAATACGTAATATCTCAAAATCGATTCTAATGTTTTTGATAATATTTTGCTCAAGTGTAGCCTCTTAGGACTCAAACGGAACCTAGCGTCGCATTTCTACTAAAACATGCTGTTCGCTACTTACCGCTAAGAAAATAAAAACAGACATGAAGTTTTTATAAAATACGTAATATCTCAAAATCGATTCTAATGTTTTTGATAATATTTTGCTCAAGTGTAGCCTCTTAGGACTCAAACGAAACCTAGCGTCGCATTTCTACTAAAACATGCTGTTCGCTACTTACCGCTAAGAAAACAAAAACAGACATGAAGTTTTTATAAAAGACGTAATATCTCAAAATCGATTCTAATGTTTTTGATAATATTTTGCTCAAGTGTAGCCTCTTAGGACTCAAACGAAACCTAGCGTCGCATTTCTACTAAAACATGCTGTTCGCTACTTACCGCTAAGAAAACAAAAACAGACATGAAGTTTTTATAAAAGACGTAATATCTCAAAATCGACTCTAATGTTTTTGATAACATTTTGCTCAAGTGTAGCCTCTTAGGACTCAAACAAAACTTATCGTCGCATTTCTACTAAAACATGCTGTTCGCTACTTACCGCTAAGAAAAGCTTATGGTGACTTCAAAGCGAATACCTTATCAAGTCGCATTTCTACTTAAAACAATGGCTGTTCGCTACTACCGCTAAGAAAAGCCTCTTAGGACTCAAACAAAACTTATCGTCGCATTTCTACTAAAACATGCTGTTCGCTACTTACCGCTAAGAAAACAAAAGCAGACATGAAGTTTTTATAAAAGACGTAATATCTCAAAATCGACTCTAATGTTTTTGATAACATTTTGCTCAAGTGTAGCCTCTTAGGACTCAAACAAAACTTATCGTCGCATTTCTACTAAAACATGCTGTTCGCTACTTACCGCTAAGAAAACAAAAGCAGACATGAAGTTTTTATAAAAGACGTAATATCTCAAAATCGATTCTAATGTTTTTGATAACATTTTGCTCAAGTGTAGCCTCTTAGGACTCAAACGAAACCTAGCGTCGCATTTCTACTAAAACATGCTGTTCGCTACTTACCGCTAAGAAAACAAAAACAGACATGGAGTTTTTTTTAAATACGTAATATCTCAAAATCGACTCTAATGTTTTTGATAATATTTTGCTCAAGTGTAGCCTCTTAGGACTCAAACGAAACCTAGCGTCGCATTTCTACTAAAACATGCTGTTCGCTACTTACCGCTAAGAAAACAAAAACAGACGTGAAGTTTTTATAAAATACGTAATATCTCAAAATCGATTCTAATGTTTTTGATAATATTTTGCTCAAGTGTAGCCTCTTAGGACTCAAACGAAACCTAGCGTCGCATTTCTACTAGAACATGCTGTTCGCTACTTACCGCTAAGAAAACAAAAACAGACATGAAGTTTTTATAAAATACGTAATATCTCAAAATCGATTCTAATGTTTTTGATAATATTTTGCTCAAGTGTAGCCTCTTAGGACTCAAACGGAACCTAGCGTCGCATTTCTACTAAAACATGCTGTTCGCTACTTACCGCTAAGAAAATAAAAACAGACATGAAGTTTTTATAAAATACGTAATATCTCAAAATCGATTCTAATGTTTTTGATAATATTTTGCTCAAGTGTAGCCTCTTAGGACTCAAACGAAACCTAGCGTCGCATTTCTACTAAAACATGCTGTTCGCTACTTACCGCTAAGAAAACAAAAACAGACATGAAGTTTTTATAAAAGACGTAATATCTCAAAATCGATTCTAATGTTTTTGATAATATTTTGCTCAAGTGTAGCCTCTTAGGACTCAAACGAAACCTAGCGTCGCATTTCTACTAAAACATGCTGTTCGCTACTTACCGCTAAGAAAACAAAAACAGACATGAAGTTTTTATAAAAGACGTAATATCTCAAAATCGACTCTAATGTTTTTGATAACATTTTGCTCAAGTGTAGCCTCTTAGGACTCAAACAAAACTTATCGTCGCATTTCTACTAAAACATGCTGTTCGCTACTTACCGCTAAGAAAACAAAAACAGACATGAAGTTTTTATAAAAGACGTAATATCTCAAAATCGACTCTAATGTTTTTGATAACATTTTGCTCAAGTGTAGCCTCTTAGGACTCAAACAAAACTTATCGTCGCATTTCTACTAAAACATGCTGTTCGCTACTTACCGCTAAGAAAACAAAAACAGACATGAAGTTTTTATAAAATACGTAATATCTCAAAATCGATTCTAATGTTTTTGATAATATTTTGCTCAAGTGTAGCCTCTTAGGACTCAAACGAAACCTAGCGTCGCATTTCTACTAAAACATGCTGTTCGCTACTTACCGCTAAGAAAACAAAAACAGACATGAAGTTTTTATAAAAGACGTAATATCTCAAAATCGATTCTAATGTTTTTGATAATATTTTGCTCAAGTGTAGCCTCTTAGGACTCAAACGAAACCTAGCGTCGCATTTCTACTAAAACATGCTGTTCGCTACTTACCGCTAAGAAAACAAAAACAGACATGAAGTTTTTATAAAAGACGTAATATCTCAAAATCGACTCTAATGTTTTTGATAACATTTTGCTCAAGTGTAGCCTCTTAGGACTCAAACAAAACTTATCGTCGCATTTCTACTAAAACATGCTGTTCGCTACTTACCGCTAAGAAAACAAAAACAGACATGAAGTTTTTATAAAAGACGTAATATCTCAAAATCGACTCTAATGATTTTGATAACATTTTGCTCAAGTGTAGCTTCTTAGGATTCAAACAAAACCTATGGTCGCATCTCTCCTAAAACATGCTGTTCGCTACTTACCGCTAAGAAAACAAAAACAGGCATGAGGCTTTTATAAAAGACGTAATATCTCAAAATCAATTCTAATGTTTTTGATAACATTTTGCTCAAGTGTAGCCTCTTTGGACTCAAACAAAACCTATAGACGCATCTCTCCTAAAACATGTTGTTCGCTACTTATCGCTAAGAAAACAAAAACAGACATGGAGTTTTTTTTAAATACGTAATATCTCAAAATCGACTCTAATGTTTTTGATAATATTTTGCTCAAGTGTAGCCTCTTAGGACTCAAACAAAACCTATAGACGCATCTCTCCTAAAACATGCTGTTCGCTACTTACCGCTAAGAAAACAAAAACAGACATGAAGTTTTTATAAAATACGTAATATCTCAATATCGATTCTAATGTTTTTGATAATATTTTGCTCAAGTGTAGCCTCTTAGGACTCAAACGAAACCTAGCGTCGCATTTCTACTAAAACATGCTGTTCGCTACTTACCGCTAAGAAAACAAAAACAGACATGAAGTTTTTATAAAATACGTAATATCTCAAAATCGATTCTAATGTTTTTGATAATATTTTGCTCAAGTGTAGCCTCTTAGGACTCAAACGAAACCTAGCGTCGCATTTCTACTAAAACATGCTGTTCGCTACTTACCGCTAAGAAAACAAAAACAGACATGAAGTTTTTATAAAATACGTAATATCTCAAAATCGATTCTAATGTTTTTGATAATATTTTGCTCAAGTGTAGCCTCTTAGGACTCAAACGAAACCTAGCGTCGCATTTCTACTAAAACATGCTGTTCGCTACTTACCGCTAAGAAAACAAAAACAGACATGAAGTTTTTATAAAAGACGTAATATCTCAATATCGATTCTAATGTTTTTGATAATATTTTGCTCAAGTGTAGCCTCTTAGGACTCAAACGAAACCTAGCGTCGCATTTCTACTAAAACATGCTGTTCGCTACTTACCGCTAAGAAAACAAAAACAGACATGAGGCTTTTATAAAAGACGTAATATCTCAAAATCGATTCTAATGTTTTTGATAATATTTTGCTCAAGTGTAGCCTCTTAGGACTCAAACGAAACCTAACGTCGCATTTCTACTAAAACATGCTGTTCGCTACCCACCGCTAAGAAAACAAAAACAGACATGAAGTTTTTATAAAATACGTAATATCTCAAAATCGATTCTAATGTTTTTGATAATATTTTGCTCAAGTGTAGCCTCTTAGGACTCAAACGAAACCTAGCGTCGCATTTCTACTAAAACATGCTGTTCGCTACTTACCGCTAAGAAAACAAAAGCAGACATGAAGTTTTTATAAAAGACGTAATATCTCAAAATCGATTCTAATGTTTTTGATAACATTTTGCTCAAGTGTAGCCTCTTAGGACTCAAACGAAACCTAGCGTCGCATTTCTACTAAAACATGCTGTTCGCTACTTACCGCTAAGAAAACAAAAACAGACATGGAGTTTTTTTAAATACGTAATATCTCAAAATCGACTCTAATGTTTTTGATAATATTTTGCTCAAGTGTAGCCTCTTAGGACTCAAACGAAACCTAGCGTCGCATTTCTACTAAAACATGCTGTTCGCTACTTACCGCTAAGAAAACAAAAACAGACATGAAGTTTTTATAAAATACGTAATATATCAAAATCGATTCTAATGTTTTTGATAATATTTTGCTCAAGTGTAGCCTCTTAGGACTCAAACGAAACCTAGCGTCGCATTTCTACTAAAACATGCTGTTCGCTACTTACCGCTAAGAAAACAAAAACAGACATGAAGTTTTTATAAAATACGTAATATCTCAAAATCGATTCTAATGTTTTTGATAATATTTTGCTCAAGTGTAGCCTCTTAGGACTCAAACGAAACCTAGCGTCGCATTTCTACTAAAACATGCTGTTCGCTACTTACCGCTAAGAAAACAAAAACAGACATGAAGTTTTTATAAAATACGTAATATCTCAAAATCGATTCTAATGTTTTTGATAATATTTTGCTCAAGTGTAGCCTCTTAGGACTCAAACGAAACCTAGCGTCGCATTTCTACTAAAACATGCTGTTCGCTACTTACCGCTAAGAAAACAAAAACAGACATGAAGTTTTTATAAAAGACGTAATATCTCAAAATCGATTCTAATGTTTTTGATAATATTTTGCTCAAGTGTAGCCTCTTAGGACTCAAACGAAACCTAGCGTCGCATTTCTACTAAAACATGCTGTTCGCTACTTACCGCTAAGAAAACAAAAACAGACATGAAGTTTTTATAAAAGACGTAATATCTCATAATCGACTCTAATGTTTTTGATAACATTTTGCTCAAGTGTAGCCTCTTAGGACTCAAACAAAACTTATCGTCGCATTTCTACTAAAACATGCTGTTCGCTACTTACCGCTAAGAAAACAAAAACAGACGTGAAGTTTTTATAAAAGACGTAATATCTCAAAATCGACTCTAATGTTTTTGATAACATTTTGCTCAAGTGTAGCCTCTTAGGACTCAAACAAAACTTATCGTCGCATTTCTACTAAAACATGCTGTTCGCTACTTACCGCTAAGAAAACAAAAACAGACATGAAGTTTTTATAAAATACGTAATATCTCAAAATCGATTCTAATGTTTTTGATAATATTTTGCTCAAGTGTAGCCTCTTAGGACTCAAACGAAACCTAGCGTCGCATTTCTACTAAAACATGCTGTTCGCTACTTACCGCTAAGAAAACAAAAACAGACATGAAGTTTTTATAAAAGACGTAATATCTCAAAATCGATTCTAATGTTTTTGATAATATTTTGCTCAAGTTTAGCCTCTTAGGACTCAAACGAAACCTAGCGTCGCATTTCTACTAAAACATGCTGTTCGCTACTTACCGCTAAGAAAACAAAAACAGACATGAAGTTTTTATAAAAGACGTAATATCTCAAAATCGACTCTAATGTTTTTGATAACATTTTGCTCAAGTGTAGCCTCTTAGGACTCAAACGAAACCTAGCGTCGCATTTCTACTAAAACATGCTGTTCGCTACTTACCGCTAAGAAAACAAAAACAGACATGAAGTTTTTATAAAAGACGTAATATCTCAAAATCGATTCTAATGTTTTTGATAATATTTTGCTCAAGTGTAGCCTCTTAGGACTCAAACGAAACCTAGCGTCGCATTTCTACTAAAACATGCTGTTCGCTACTTACCGCTAAGAAAACAAAAACAGACATGAAGTTTTTATAAAAGACGTAATATCTCAAAATCGACTCTAATGTTTTTGATAACATTTTGCTCAAGTGTAGCCTCTTAGGACTCAAACAAAACTTATCGTCGCATTTCTACTAAAACATGCTGATCGCTACTTACCGCTAAGAAAACAAAAACAGACATGAAGTTTTTATAAAAGACGTAATATCTCAAAATCGACTCTAATGTTTTTGATAACATTTTGCTCAAGTGTAGCTTCTTAGGATTCAAACAAAACCTATGGTCGCATCTCTCCTAAAACATGCTGTTCGCTACTTACCGCTAAGAAAACAAAAACAGGCATGAGGCTTTTATAAAAGACGTAATATCTCAAAATCGACTCTAATGTTTTTGATAATATTTTGCTCAAGTGTAGCCTCTTAGGACTCAAACAAAACCTATAGACGCATCTCTCCTAAAACATGTTGTTCGCTACTTATCGCTAAGAAAACAAAAACAGGCATGAGGCTTTTATAAAAGATGTAATATCTCAAAATCGACTTTAATGTTTTTGATAACATTTATGGAATTTGGATATTTATAATCTAAATCTGTGTGCAAAATTGTAACTAAAAAATATTGCTATGAAGTAATAATTTACAAAACCCAAATTAATCTTCACTGCAGTCATTTAAAATTAGGGCACAAGCGCAGCAAGTTTAGTTTAGGTTGGTCTCTTATTTAAATATATAAATATTTTTTGAAAGATGGCAACCCTGGTTAACTATCAAGTTTTGATTGACTACTACTGAAATGACATTTTTGGTGACGATTAATTTTTTTTGGATTAGTTGTTATTTGGTTTTGGGGATTGGAAAAGATTGTGCAATGTTTGAGCACTGTTTAGTTTTTAATCGTTGCGACTATTGATTTAAATTATAGCTCTTTTTAATTTTCACTTAGCACATTTGAAATGGAGGTTCTAATTTTATACTTTTTTTATGTACTCATTTTTATGAACCCCCCCAGATTTTAAATCATAAACACAAGTATTAACAAGAACACGGTTAAATCCCGTTTAAATAAACAGTTAAGTTTATGTCGATCTTTGGTTACAGGTAATTTGATTAGAAATCAAGTCCCCCTGATTTGGACTATATTTGGAAGATATAAATTAGAATGTTTTTGACTTTTCATAGGTTATGGTTGTAGGCACTGCTTTTGACAATGGAAGAATCATAAGGAAAAGTAATAGTTAATGGACATATGGAAATGTAATTGTTAATGACAGTTTTAAGGAAATCCGTTAATTATATTGTCAATTGAAAAATGTAATACGTTTTTTAAATGAAATAGACTACAGTTTCTCCAAGCAGTTAGAAGTGTGTTGCCTAAAACGGAACACAAATTAAATTTCGCTGCTAAAACGTTTCCTTTTATAGATACTGGATCTTGTTTTAGAGTCATCTCATTACGTCCTGAGAGAGAGCGCCGATCAGAGTTGATTAAAGCATTTAGTTTACATGAAATATTACCATGAAATTACTTACTATGAAGAAAGTCATTATGTATGGGAGGAAGTTTAAAGTTCAGCAATGAGGGTTGAGTGGGAGGGGATGGTACAAAGCTTTTATCTCAAGGAAGTCAATCCTCAGTTTTCTCTTTTAAAAGTCTCTGATTAAAAGTGATGTAAGTGTAGAGTTTCAAAATGAGGACCAAAAAACTTGAGAGAAAAATATTTCGATTGTTGACAACAATGGGAAGTAACTATGCTATGGTTTCTGGGTGATAGATGTAAGAAATTCAACAATTTAGGGGTTTTAGCCTAATCTTGTGTATCGCAGACAATTATTATCAAGAAATTACGTTTCGGTTTTTTGGTTGATAACTCGCTTATCCTCCGAGCTACAGTAAAATTACAAAAAAACCGTTTTGTTTGTCATTTAAAGGGCATCAATTTTAAAAATATTAAAAATAAATTATTTGATTTTGGCACACGTGTGAAACGTCACATAAAAATTGCGTACATCCAATCTGAGCTTATTATCCTATCTATTTTCAATGTTATAACTTTTTTCGTAAAACAACAAAATGGCGGATAGACAGAAAACTATGCAAGATAGTTTATATTATATTTAGTTGTATCCAATCAGTTCATGAAATTTGGTAGAGTCAACACTCTGTATAACAGCTGATTTTGATTTCGTTTTAATAATTCGACACAAAACTAGGTTAGCGTGTTGGAAATAGTTATCTTTAGTTTTGCCTAAATATAATAAATTATACAATAAATTATTAATCACTATATTTTCATATTATTTGAGAGTATTGTAATAATTTTCTATTTTGTTTTGTAAGTTTGATGTTGACCCTAACAGTGAAACCATCTTATGATTTTATTCCTTAATTTTTAGTCACTTTAAGGTTATATTTTTACGTTTTACTCGGAAGAAATGTGTTCATCAAATTAAAATTTTAAATGAATTACAAATTGGGCGATAATTTCAATTATCAATTATTGTTTTCATTTAATATTGAGAAATTTTGGGAAAATTTGTATAACCTTAAATTCGACTCCTATTGTTTAATATTTTCATCTCCAGATTGAACTCCACGTAATTCGAAATATAGAGAATTTCAGATATTTTTATTTGGGTTTTAATGTAGGAACAATGTTTACCTATGTCGAAATATATAGTCAAGTTTTTTGTAGTCATTCGATTCAATATTAAAATGCAGCAATAATTCAAATATTATATAATAATAATACGACACATCTGTAACTACATAATATTAATGAGAAAACATTTTCACAGCACGTTTATTCATTTTCCCCTCCCGTTTTTGTTGTTTAAAGGGAAAACCCCTCATCAACTTATCATCGTCTTAATCATCATCATCATTCGTCTATTCATCTATGATCATCATCATTCGTTGTTATCATCGTCTTATAAAAACAGGAATAACATAAAAAAATTCAGCTCTCGAATACAGTACTACCTCGTTTATCCGGACCTCATTCAACCGGATGTCTGGATTATCCGGATCGATCCGGAACAAAAAATAAAAAATTTAATCAAGGATAAAATAAAGCAAAAGCTTCAAAATATTTTAATAATTACTGTATTTTGAATAATATTTTAAATAATATTTATAATAGGCCTATTTTGAAACTTTAAGCTTTTGCTTTATTTTATCCTTGAATATGGAGTTTCAACAAGAAATATCTGCTATTATACTCTAATTAGGGTCCGAAGAGAGCAAGAGTTGGTCAAGAGAGATGAAAGAGAGGGATCCCATCAAAGACCACATGTAAAATACGTACATTCAGTTGGGATCCTTCGGGTTTTAGGAACATTCTACATTTATATAACTGTTTGGACTACTAGTGGTTTATTGTTTGTTATACAATTATTACGCGGCACCTCTATCAAAGTTTTGACCTGTAACTGACCTGTTTGTTTCTAGTTAACAATACTCGTTATCACGTATCGTGATTAATAAACTGTGTAACAACGCCATAACCAATTATTGGGTGGAACTGTTGTTATCGGTATTGCCTGATAACATGAAATGCAATCGTATCTTGCTGCTTAATCATACAGGGGGTAATTGTCACCATGTCAATGTATCAACAGTCAAGTTTAGGTATTTGTGTACTGCAGATTTAGCTTCGGTTTTGTATAGAGTTATGTTTGTGACTCTATGTCTTTCATGGGGAGACTGAAATGTCTTGGGTACGCCCTTGTAACTCGGTTCTCTTCGTACATTAATGATTGATTAGGGTTACTCTATTTTCATATTCTTAAAAAAAAAGGCACAGTATTCTACTGTGTAATTTTTTTATTTATAATTTCAAAACGGAATCATAATATGTGAAATTCCAACAGCAGTACGTTAAATTGGGATAAATTCCGAAAATAATGATACACATTTAAAAATAAATATGTTTTTCAGGTTTCAAAATTTAGTGTCTAAGAAAATATGAATTGTGATTTCCTTATTGACATAAAAAAAAACAAATACTTTTATAATATTATCAGTAACTGTGTTATGTATTATGACTCCAGAATTGAGTTGAAGGTATATTTTCGGAATACATTTCAAAAAGTCACGTTGCACAGAAGCCGGACAAATATAAATTTAACCCCGGTTGACCGCAAAGATGTTTGCAAGACAGTTTTTTAAAAATATTTTCAAGTGGTTAACCACACAGATATATGAGCTCAGCAGAAGTAGGCCTGGCAGAGTGGAGTCTACCCACGTTACCTCTTGTGAGAGCTCCTTTGCCATCTCCAATTAAAACGCTGAGTCTACGTTTTGAATTACACGAAGCTAATGCATTATCACCTGGGAATTACTTAATGTGTTGTTTGTATAATTAACTGGTAAACATGTTTGGAAGAAGTTTAAATATTCCTGGAATTCTTTTAATTACACGCAGGTAAATAACCGCAGGACGTTTCATTAACTCAACTTTCATTTTACTAAATTTCCGTAAATTTCATTGTCGAGTTGCTGATTTCAATAAATAATATCAGCATCCAGAAACTATAATTATTTGTTAATTAAAAAAAAACTCTGTTTTTGTGTTTATTTAAAGCTCTATTATCTCTTAAATTAGCTATTATAACCTCTGCGTTAACCTTAATATGAGATGATAATATGGTGTGTAACCAGATAACAAAGGTTACTAGCTTACAGCGGAAATAAGTGTTTAATATTTTGAGTTGATGTACAGATATTTTATATTCCGATCATTATCAGGTGTTTCTATAATTAAATCTTTTTTTTTGTAAATTCTGATTTTTTAATGCAGTATTGGTATGCATAAAATATCTATGACAAACTAAGCCCCCCCCCCCAATTTATCATATGATGGTGAAAATGCCATTTGTGTCATTTGTAAGTTGTTGTGTTAATGGTTAAGTTGGTTGTAATACAATTCTAATCAATTACACAAAGAAATTTTTTCTAATCACAATTTATTTCGCCATACAAATAGGAGTTTCCATAAGGAAATTTTGAGTTAACCGTCGTATTAAATTGATGTGGAATATTTGCCTATATGGAAAATACCTCTAGTTTTAACTCAAAAAATTCCGAGGGGATTACCTTTTAAAGTTTTTTCTTACTTTTATACAAACTGTATATCTATACGTCATGTTGAACCTAGTTGCTACATTAATCTGTATTTTACATTATCCAAATTTTATAAGTTCATACACTAGCAGACAGAACATTGGTATACGTGTTTATTTATTAAACAAACATAAAGATTTCTCAAATCTAAAATACATAATTCTCCAAATCACAATATTTTTTTTACATATCCATTGTTTGGAGAGTATTGGAAGTGATACATTTCTGAATCAGTGATGCATAAGTGCAGGATGAGCGGCATTTCCAGGCAAATAAATATAGATAAATATTATTTTGGAACGATGTGTTGCCGTGCAACAAATTTAACGATAACTGAACCACTGGAATAACTAGATTCAAAAGCAACTGTTTGTTATGCCTCATATACAGAATAATATATTTCAGTTTTATAAATCAAATTAATATGTGCCTTAATTTTTTAAATTATTATTAGAGATTTCACTTAAAGAAATACCAGTGTAATGTAAAATAGTATAGTTCTGTGTTGTAACTAAAGTAAAGGAAACATTGTTCTTACTTTGTCATATTTAGCACACACAAGTAAGTAGAGAAATTTTATAATGGCGAGAAGAAACTAAAACACTATTGCTAAGAGGAACAGCCTAAGGATTTCAAATAAGATTTATCTCGGAAAATAAGTTTTATTAAAATGTTTAAAACTTTAATGTGATGGGACAAAGAAAAGTAATTAACTGGGGAAAAACTAGTTTATCTTTGCTACTATTGGGATCGCTTGAACTATTAGTCTGTCGAAAAACTAAATGAGGAGCTTTCATTACTTTTTCAATTAAAAATCCGTTTTTGCAAACTTAAAAAAATTAACAGCCTCATTGGATATTGGCGACCAACAATGTTTTGCGAAACTCCTTATATTTTATTCTACACAGAATTATTAGGCTCTTTGTAATTTTTTGATAAATCCAATTGTTTACGTGCTTAAAGTTTAGAAAAAAATATAACTTATGATACATTTACGATAGGCCATTTTTTGTACTTTCCATTGTTAAATTAAGTTAAAAATTTCATTAGACATAGTAGGAAGTGTGAACATCATCACAGCACTTCATTGTTTTATACAGTTTTATTGAAAGATAGGTAGCTCATGTTCTCATTTGAAGTACTGCATTAACTAGAGCAAAACTAGGATTGACTTCCTTGATATAAAAGCTTTGTACCATCCCCTCCCACTCAACCTTCATTACTGAACTTTAAACTTCCTCCCATGCATAATGACTTTCTTCATAGTAAGTAATTTCATGGTAATATTTCATGTAAACTAAATGCTTTAATCAACTCTGATCGGCGCTCTCTCAGGGACGTAATGAGATCCAGTATCTATAAAAGGAAACGTTTTAGCAGCAACGAAATTTAATTTGTGTTTCCGTTGTAGGCAACACTCTTCTGGAAAGGATGTTTAGCGTGTCATTATATACAGTTTAAAAGTATTGGTTTTAAAAAAAAATTAAATTTTGCTTGTTCGTAGCATCAAATATAGAGTATGTACAATCCTGCTTCTGGTCATACCATTTTAATGGACACCACATTTTGACAGTATATATACACCAAAATGAGAGAGAGTGAGAGAGAGAGAGAGAGAGAGAGAGAGAGAGAGAGAGAGAGAGAGAGAGAGAGAGAGGGAGAGGGAGAGGGAGAGAGGGGGGAGAGAGAGAGAGAGAGAGAGAGAGAGAGAGAGAGAGAGAGAGAGAGAGAGAGAGAGAGAGAGAGAGAGAGAGAGAGAGAGAGAGAGAGAGAGAGAGAGAGAGAGAGAGAGAGAGAGAGAGAGAGAGAGAGAGAGAGAGAGAGAGAGAGAGAGAGAGAGAGAGAGAGAGAGAGAGAGAGAGAGAGAGAGAGAGAGAGAGAGAGAGTTGTACAAAAACAGCATAGCTTCCTTTATACGAGGTAAAACACCTTCTTTTGCAACTCTAATAATTCTACTAATTAGCAACTAAACCTAATCTCTTCAATAACCCATAAGAAGCTTGGGACCTGAACCGATCGACTGAAGGCTCTACAAGTAGCTGAATCTCTGTTGAACAAAAACTACATCTGTACGAGAAGGCTTTCTTCCACCGTAGAAATAGAACCTACAGACGTTCAGCTCTCAACCTCAGTTCCATCTCTTCTCTACATCATAATAATGTCGATGGGATTTTTTTCGCTAAATAAAATTGTTATAACTTCGGATGGAAGTTGTTAACAACCCTTTACTACTTCGCTCTCCTAAACTTTTGCCTTCGAGAAATGAATTCAGAAAGTTCAAAAGCATTTCGTAATAAATCTTGACATCAAATTATATTTGAAATACACACAGGTTATCCTTATCGCATTTTTGACATTGGTTTTGCGTAAAACAACAGTTCCTAGCTCATTAAAAAAAAAAAAAAAAAAAGACTTTTATTTACTTATGTTTTTCACATATGGATTTTGTAAGCAATGAATTTTTCCACTGGCTGACTGATGAAGAAACGGCGCATGATTCTTAGATCACTCTTTTAAACAAGATGGAGTGGATTATCTATAAAAGGAAACCAGCTACTGAACATAGTCTGCTCGTCACACGAGCAACGTGTAACTAGAATGAATGTATGGTAATCAACATTAAATTTTTATTATATTCATTATAATTAGGTACACGCTTTTGTTAAACCACATAGTTGTTGGCCTTGTTTTGGCTTCATTTTAATAACATCTTTGAACAGTTGATTCAGGCTTAACTGATATAACATTGAAGATTTAGGTTAATGCGTTGACCAGCTTAGTTTCTACTGAAATAATACAAATGTTTACTGTTTTATCAAATAAGAAATATATTAACCAGTACCTTCACTTGAGTTTCAATATATAATCTAATTCTTGTACTGTACACTTGTTTTTATACTCATCTTGGAAAGTCTCCCCGCTATTTTGTAGGGTGTATGTTATGATTTCTCTTACAACTTTGACGATATTTAAACATTTCTTCAACACATATTTGTTCCACAAAAGGTTATCGCTCTGCAGGTGTGGTGACCGCTGTTTTATTCGATAAATACGAAACAACTTCCGCAAAAAAAAGGATTTAAAAAAACGAACGAAACTGACCTGCCACTATAGGAATTTCTAATGGTCAGTTTTAGGGTTTTAATTTGTACGGTTTGTAAATTTGGGAAACATTTTACAAAATATAATTTAATTTGTTTTTTTCTCCTTGAACTGTACACAATTTGAGTATCCAGAAAATTTAGTATTATTTTTATTCTATGATAGTTTACGATTGCTCTTTTAAAAGATTCCTCTAAAATAAATAAGCACCAATTTTTATGTTTGTTTGTACTCGGCATAAAATTGGATGTATTTCTAGAAAAATACTCAATCATTTAGATTAGTTAATGAGCGAACTTTTTTAGATTTGTATGATATATTGTTTAAATTAAAAGATAAGTTGTACACAAACACGTTGTACATTACACACTTCGGATAAGAAATCTGCGAACTATTTTTTCAATGGCATGACTAAATAAATGAATCAAATTTACGATGTATGGTATCGCATGTTCCGAGATAAGAATTCGCAAAGGTAAACAAACGTGGCAATATGCTGAGAAGTTATGTAAGCCGGTGCAAAGACTTGTCGTAAATCCATAGCAGCCCGTTGTTATCAGATTCCAGTTTGTGTTCACTAATTTGATAAACGCATTGCAAACTAGGTCTCCGTGACCTTGGTGTCTATTTTGAGACACACAATCGTCTCGCCTTACATTTATAAATTACCATTTACTGACATCACTGCACTACCCATTCACTAAGCTCACAACGTGTTTTATGGAAAGAAAAATATTGTTTTCAGTTGCTAATTGTACTGTTTCGTAACCTTTATATATATACAGACTCTTTAAAATGTAAGTTAAAACTTTAATTGACTATAGTTTATTTGTTTTTTTACGTAGAACAAAATAAATTAAGTTCTATATTTGCTAGAGTATGTAAGGAGGTGTTGTCCGAATGCACACCATTCTCCTCCTGGGGAAGCAGACTTTCTATACTAGCCTATGTGAGGCATTTCAAGGGAACGAACAGAACAAGTGGGTCGCGGTCAATGCTACTAGTTAAGTCACGGTCGATGTCGACATCCATGTAAAACAAACACATTGTAGTGAATGGAAGAGAACAGAGCAGGTAAGTCGCGGTGGAGGTTTAGCGCGATGCCATCCAGGAGGTTTACATCGATGCTTTTGAAAATCAAATGAGTTTGTTTTTACATGGATGCCTACTGCCCGGTCTACAAGGATGCTTCAATGTGATTGGTGCTTTCAAGGCTAAGTTGCCCCCTTCTACAGCAGCTCGCATAGAACACGTCTGGCGTCTGTCATTCCGTGCGCTAGGGTACTCTAGTTGCTTTCCATTTGCGTAATAAGTTTCATTTTTGAATTTCAAGTGCTAAATATGAAGGAAGATCTGATCGCAATTGTGCAGCTCACTCCCGTATTGTGGGTATATTACCTATCAGCCACCACTTGGTGACAGCTGACATTTCATCACTATCATCACTTGACTCGCACAAGATCGCAAAAGCACAATCTCTTTGTCATTCAAATTTCATCAAACTACTCCACTTGACAGTGGTCCTAGCTCGACTGAGCAGTGCAGGTAACCTCCTTGCTATGTGCTGTCGACATCGACCGCGACTTAACTAGTAGCATCCATCGCGACCTCCACCTCCACCGCGACCCACTTGTTCTGTTCGTACCCTTAACATGTTTACATCTCAGCTACTTTTTGAATAACTGATCCTTTTTCACTTTTTACGGTATAATCTCTTACGATTGAAAGTTTTCTTGAAATCTCCAACGAACCCGGTGGTTTCAAACAAGCTTTATATTTGTGATTACACTACACGGCCCTTCTCTCAGACCGTTTGGGAGTATGATACGTTCTTTAATCCAGCTGATGGACTCCGTTCAGATTCATAAAAACACTGAATCAATAAGATGCATGTTTTTAAAGATAAAAATTATGTTGGAATAAAAAAAAAAATCAATGAATTAACTGTAAACTACTACAAGTTTACCACATACTAGATTCCTGTTTGAAATTAGTAAGCAATGAGAAAACTCTTTGTTATGGGAACAAATAAATTGCAAAGAATAACAGCAGGATTTATAAATCCCAATTATTTCTGCATACAATAAGGGTTTTTTCTTGGGAATTGGACAACAAATAACGAAACCAAAACAATTAAAAATTTAACTTACTTTTTTTTTTTTTTAGATCTGGTGTATGTGTGCTATAAACGCCTAACTTTCGATTCTTTTTCTTTTTTTTTTACTAGTATTTTTTTCTATTTTATAATATTTTAACCATTGTGCATTATTTAAAGACGAAAATCCACGGCCATAATCGTTAAAAAAAAAAGGAAAAAAAAGAAAAACAAATCAGGAAGTAAAGACCACTAGTCATCGCATACTCTAATAACGGTAGGGTCGGAAGATAACAAGATTTGGTCAAGAAACACCTGATAGGAAAGATGAAAGATAGGGCTAAAAAACAATTGATTTAGGTTTTTTCGGACTATTAAATATGCAAATTACGTTAAGAAATTGTATTTTGAATTTAATTAAAATGAGAAATTATTTCAAAAATTGTAGTGAAAATTTACATATATCATATTTATTACATAAAATACCATTTTCACCATTTAAACTAAATACGTAATGCTATTAATGTTTGTCATTTAAAATCAACTGAATTTTAATTAAAACTTATTTATTTATTCAACAGCCTTTGACAGTATACATGTGTGGCTTAGTCCATAATGCCAAAATAGAAGTTTTAATTATCAATCTAACAAATAATAAACTTCATAATAAATTTCAACTCAACTAGATTTTTAGCTAGATATTAAAATATAATGAGCTTTATTTGTAAGCTATACATATTTTTGTATACAATTATCTGTTTTACCTCTTGTTGCAGTGTTCAGAGTTTATTTATTTTGTCCTTTTGTTTATTTATTGCTAATCTTTTATGAAATCAAATATTGATGTTGGAAAATTCACGGTTCGTATACTGTATTGATAGGACTTTAAAGTAGTCTTTTGTGGGTCAGAGTCAGTGCTAGTTTAATGGTCACAGCTCCGCCCTGTAAAATGGTGCGTTAGAGGTCAAGGACAGTATGACTTTAATAGACTCTATCTGGCTAATAGCGGAGAATTAGCTGTAGGACGAAAACATCCACGAGCTAGTGCATTTGATTTCTGTACACACTCTAAACTTGGAAAACACTTTATCTTACAATTTTGAGAACAACGAAAAATATACTTGTCAGCAATATGACACAATTATTGGTATAATTTAGTTCAACATTTGTCTTCATTTCTGTAAATAATGAGATGATTATTTAATTCCACAAAACAGCTTTAATTGCGACATATGTTTCGCCGTTAGGCATTTTCAAGCAACTAAATTGAAAACGAAACAAGTCTAAACTAAAAATGTGAGACAAAAGGAAAGGTTAGAAGAGTAAAGGGGTTGAGAAATGACAAAAGAAAGGTCAATGATCTAACCTGTGGGATGGAAGTGGGGGTGTTTTAGAAAACAAAGGTTACATAATAGGTCTCAATAGTGGTGATGAGTTAAGATGTAATTGTTCATTTAAGTTGGAAGTATGGTTTTTTAAAATTGATCTATTGATTTTTAAACATTCCAGGTAATTGAGTTTCCTACTTTTTTGTTCCATATGCAGAAGTTTAACGTTTAATATAGGATCAAAATTATGTCCTGTGTCTAATTATTTCCATTATCATGGAATTCCATCATGTACCGACTGTTGTAACAGTTAAAAAAAAAATCATTTGTCTATATTAAAATTTGTATATAGTCAATGGGAAATGTGTTATTGGTGGAAACACAGTCCTAGTATCTTGTAGGTTATCATGTCATAATAGACATTTGCTATGCTGATATCATTATATCCGCTTTAGTGGTCTGGCTTGTACTATATTTAAAGAAAAAAACATCTTATGTTTTGCTCGCGTTTGTAACTTTGTCCTTCACGTCCTTCGTACCTTCGAACGGCCTTTTCGTGTGTGTTGGTACTTGGAAGTTTACTTATAGCTAATTCCCAATAAAGAAAAACTTAGTTCGTGCCTTGAATCTATCAGTAATTGAATTTACAATAATTACATTCATTAATGTATTTATTGTTTTATTATACACATTCTGTTATACCCAATCATGTATTAGCCAATATTTAATTGATGCATTATTGTCCTCGTTTGGATTGTTTTTAATATATTCTAATTTATTTCTGAATACAGGTAGTTGGGATTAAACATATTTCTCGTTGTTACTAAATTTATTCTGTGAACAGAAGAGATATGAAATTATTACATAGAAACTTGTCGGAGTTTCCTATTCAACTTTATATTTTGAAATAATTAAAAAAAAATAAATAAATAAAAATAGAAATGTTTTAATTGTTGATTGTTTTGTTTCAGGTATGTAAAGCTCTTACTTGAAGTTAAATATGCTGATCTTCTTTGGTGAGCGATACAATTCATTATCCTTAGTTACTAGAGTTAGGTTGTAGAAATTATATATTCTTACTCTCTGTGTGGATGTTTTAGTAGGTTACATTCAAATAATCGTTATTCTATACCTGATGTATCTACTGCCAAAACGCGTGACGTGAAGTAAATGTAAATACCACAGCTTTTGTACACTTGAACATAACAAAATCCACAGGAAGAAAATAATAAGAGTTGAATGCTCTGTGGGTGGTTTGGTACTTCATTTAGCATTGGATTCATAGGTAATATTATGATGTGTGTACACTGGATGTTTTAGTAGGCTACTTCTTGTAAACACGATGAGTCTACTGTCTAGTGGACGATGTGACTTCAAGTAATCATGGTGAGGTTAGGTTAGGTTAGGGTAGGGTGTAGTATGTAGTAATTGTAGTATGTACACTGGATGTTTTAGTAGGCTACTTCTTGTAAACACGATGAGTCTACTGTCTAGTGGACGATGTGACTTCAAGTAATCATGGTGAGGTTAGGTTAGGTTAGGTTAGGTTATAAATGTAAACTATGTGGTAAAATCAGTAATACTGCTGGAATAGGTTAGGGTAGGGTAGGGTGTAGTATGTAGTAATTGTAGTATGTACACTGGATGTTTTAGTAGGCTACTTCTTGTAAACACGATGAGTCTACTGTCTAGTGGACGATGTGACTTCAAGTAATCATGGTGAGGTTAGGTTAGGTTAGGTTAGGGTGTAGTATGTAGTAATTGTAGTATGTACACTGGATGTTTTAGTAGGCTACTTCTTGTAAACACGATGAGTCTACTGTCTAGTGGACGATGTGAATTCAAGTAATCATGGTGAGGTTAGGTTAGGTTAGGTTAGGGTGTAGTATGTAGTAATTGTAGTATGTACACTGGATGTTTTAGTAGGCTACTTCTTGTAAACACGATGAGTCTACTGTCTAGTGGACGATGTGACTTCAAGTAATCATGGTGAGGTTAGGTTAGGGTGTAGTATGTAGTAATTGTAGTATGTACACTGGATGTTTTAGTAGGCTACTTCTTGTAAACACGATGAGTCTACTGTCTAGTGGACGATGTGAATTCAAGTAATCATGGTGAGGTTAGGTTAGGTTAAGTTATAAATATAAACTATGTGGTAAAATCAGTAATACTGCTGGGAATAGGTTAGGTTAGGTTAGGGTAGGGTGTAGTATGTAGTAATTGTAGTATGTACACTGGATGTTTTAGTAGGCTACTTCTTGTAAACCCGATGAGTCTACTGTCTAGTGGACGATGTGACTTCAAGTAATCATGGTGAGGTTAGGTTAGGTTAGGTTAGGTTATAAATGTAAACTATGTGGTAAAATCAGTAATACTGCTGGAATAGGTTAGGGTAGGGTAGGGTGTAGTATGTAGTAATTGTAGTATGTACACTGGATGTTTTAGTAGGCTACTTCTTGTAAACACGATGAGTCTACTGTCTAGTGGACGATGTGAATTCAAGTAATCATGGTGAGGTTAGGTTAGGTTAAGTTATAAATATAAACTATGTGGTAAAATCAGTAATACTGCTGGGAATAGGTTAGGTTAGGTTAGGGTAGGGTGTAGTATGTAGTAATTGTAGTATGTACACTGGATGTTTTAGTAGGCTACTTCTTGTAAACCCGATGAGTCTACTGTCTAGTGGACGATGTGACTTCAAGTAATCATGGTGAGGTTAGGTTAGGTTAGGTTATAAACGTAAACTATGTGGTAAAATCAGTAATACTGCTGGGAATAGGTTAGGTTAGGTTAGGGTAGGGTGTAGTATGTAGTAATTGTAGTATGTACACTGGATGTTTTAGTAGGCTACTTCTTGTAAACACGATGAGTCTACTGTCTAGTGGACGATGTGAATTCAAGTAATCATGGTGAGGTTAGGTTAGGTTAAGTTATAAATATAAACTATGTGGTAAAATCAGTAATACTGCTGGGAATAGGTTAGGTTAGGTTAGGTTAGGGTGTAGTATGTAGTAATTGTAGTATGTACACTGGATGTTTTAGTAGGCTACTTCTTGTAAACACGATGAGTCTACTGTCTAGTGGACGATGTGAATTCAAGTAATCATGGTGAGGTTAGGTTAGGTTAAGTTATAAATATAAACTATGTGGTAAAATCAGTAATACTGCTGGGAATAGGTTAGGTTAGGTTAGGGTAGGGTGTAGTATGTAGTAATTGTAGTATGTACACTGGATGTTTTAGTAGGCTACTTCTTGTAAACCCGATGAGTCTACTGTCTAGTGGACGATGTGACTTCAAGTAATCATGGTGAGGTTAGGTTAGGTTAGGTTATAAACGTAAACTATGTGGTAAAATCAGTAATACTGCTGGGAATAGGTTAGGTTAGGTTAGGGTAGGGTGTAGTATGTAGTAATTGTAGTATGTACACTGGATGTTTTAGTAGGCTACTTCTTGTAAACCCGATGAGTCTACTGTCTAGTGGACGATGTGACTTCAAGTAATCATGGTGAGGTTAGGTTAGGTTAGGTTATAAACGTAAACTATGTGGTAAAATCAGTAATACTGCTGGGAATAGGTTAGGTTAGGTTAGGGTAGGGTGTAGTATGTAGTAATTGTAGTATGTACACTGGATGTTTTAGTAGGCTACTTCTTGTAAACCCGATGAGTCTACTGTCTAGTGGACGATGTGACTTCAAGTAAACATGGTGAGGTTAGGTTAGGTTAGGTTAGGTTATAAATGTAAACTATGTGGTAAAATCAGTAATACTGCTGGAATAGGTTAGGGTAGGGTAGGGTGTAGTATGTAGTAATTGTAGTATGTACACTGGATGTTTTAGTAGGCTACTTCTTGTAAACACGATGAGTCTACTGTCTAGTGGACGATGTGACTTCAAGTAATCATGGTGAGGTTAGGTTAGGTTATAAATGTAAACTATGTGGTAAAATCAGTAATACTGCTGGGAATAGGTTAGGTTAGGTTAGGGTAGGGTGTAGTATGTAGTAATTGTAGTATGTACACTGGATGTTTTAGTAGGCTACTTCTTGTAAACCCGATGAGTCTACTGTCTAGTGGACGATGTGACTTCAAGTAATCATGGTGAGGTTAGGTTAGGTTATAAATGTAAACTATGTGGTAAAATCAGTAATACTGCTGGGAATAGGTTAGGTTAGGTTACGTTAGGGTGTAGTATGTAGTAATTGTAGTATGTACACTGGATGTTTTAGTAGGCTACTTCTTGTAAACACGATGAGTCTACTGTCTAGTGGACGATGTGACTTCAAGTAATCATGGTGAGGTTAGGTTAGGTTATAAATGTAAACTATGTGGTAAAATCAGTAATACTGCTGGAATAGGTTAGGGTAGGGTAGGGTGTAGTATGTAGTAATTGTAGTATGTACACTGGATGTTTTAGTAGGCTACTTCTTGTAAACACGATGAGTCTACTGTCTAGTGGACGATGTGACTTCAAGTAATCATGGTGAGGTTAGGTTAGGTTATAAATGTAAACTATGTGGTAAAATCAGTAATACTGCTGGAATAGGTTAGGGTAGGGTAGGGTGTAGTATGTAGTAATTGTAGTATGTACACTGGATGTTTTAGTAGGCTACTTCTTGTAAACACGATGAGTCTACTGTCTAGTGGACGATGTGACTTCAAGTAATCATGGTGAGGTTAGGTTAGGTTAGGGTAGGGTGTAGTATGTAGTAATTGTAGTATGTACACTGGATGTTTTAGTAGGCTACTTCTTGTAAACACGATGAGTCTACTGTCTAGTGGACGATGTGACTTCAAGTAATCATGGTGAGGTTAGGTTAGGTTAGGTTAGGTTAGGTTATAAATGTAAACTATGTGGTAAAATCAGTAATACTGCTGGAATAGGTTAGGGTAGGGTAGGGTGTAGTATGTAGTAATTGTAGTATGTACACTGGATGTTTTAGTAGGCTACTTCTTGTAAACACGATGAGTCTACTGTCTAGTGGACGATGTGACTTCAAGTAATCATGGTGAGGTTAGGTTAGGTTAGGTTAGGGTGTAGTATGTAGTAATTGTAGTATGTACACTGGATGTTTTAGTAGGCTACTTCTTGTAAACACGATGAGTCTACTGTCTAGTGGACGATGTGAATTCAAGTAATCATGGTGAGGTTAGGTTAGGTTAGGTTAGGGTGTAGTATGTAGTAATTGTAGTATGTACACTGGATGTTTTAGTAGGCTACTTCTTGTAAACACGATGAGTCTACTGTCTAGTGGACGATGTGACTTCAAGTAATCATGGTGAGGTTAGGTTAGGGTGTAGTATGTAGTAATTGTAGTATGTACACTGGATGTTTTAGTAGGCTACTTCTTGTAAACACGATGAGTCTACTGTCTAGTGGACGATGTGAATTCAAGTAATCATGGTGAGGTTAGGTTAGGTTAAGTTATAAATATAAACTATGTGGTAAAATCAGTAATACTGCTGGGAATAGGTTAGGTTAGGTTAGGGTAGGGTGTAGTATGTAGTAATTGTAGTATGTACACTGGATGTTTTAGTAGGCTACTTCTTGTAAACACGATGAGTCTACTGTCTAGTGGACGATGTGACTTCAAGTAATCATGGTGAGGTTAGGTTAGGTTAGGTTAGGTTATAAATGTAAACTATGTGGTAAAATCAGTAATACTGCTGGAATAGGTTAGGGTAGGGTAGGGTGTAGTATGTAGTAATTGTAGTATGTACACTGGATGTTTTAGTAGGCTACTTCTTGTAAACACGATGAGTCTACTGTCTAGTGGACGATGTGAATTCAAGTAATCATGGTGAGGTTAGGTTAGGTTAAGTTATAAATATAAACTATGTGGTAAAATCAGTAATACTGCTGGGAATAGGTTAGGTTAGGTTAGGGTAGGGTGTAGTATGTAGTAATTGTAGTATGTACACTGGATGTTTTAGTAGGCTACTTCTTGTAAACCCGATGAGTCTACTGTCTAGTGGACGATGTGACTTCAAGTAATCATGGTGAGGTTAGGTTAGGTTAGGTTATAAACGTAAACTATGTGGTAAAATCAGTAATACTGCTGGGAATAGGTTAGGTTAGGTTAGGGTAGGGTGTAGTATGTAGTAATTGTAGTATGTACACTGGATGTTTTAGTAGGCTACTTCTTGTAAACCCGATGAGTCTACTGTCTAGTGGACGATGTGACTTCAAGTAATCATGGTGAGGTTAGGTTAGGTTAGGTTATAAACGTAAACTATGTGGTAAAATCAGTAATACTGCTGGGAATAGGTTAGGTTAGGTTAGGGTAGGGTGTAGTATGTAGTAATTGTAGTATGTACACTGGATGTTTTAGTAGGCTACTTCTTGTAAACCCGATGAGTCTACTGTCTAGTGGACGATGTGACTTCAAGTAATCATGGTGAGGTTAGGTTAGGTTAGGTTAGGTTATAAATGTAAACTATGTGGTAAAATCAGTAATACTGCTGGAATAGGTTAGGGTAGGGTAGGGTGTAGTATGTAGTAATTGTAGTATGTACACTGGATGTTTTAGTAGGCTACTTCTTGTAAACACGATGAGTCTACTGTCTAGTGGACGATGTGACTTCAAGTAATCATGGTGAGGTTAGGTTAGGTTATAAATGTAAACTATGTGGTAAAATCAGTAATACTGCTGGGAATAGGTTAGGTTAGGTTAGGGTAGGGTGTAGTATGTAGTAATTGTAGTATGTACACTGGATGTTTTAGTAGGCTACTTCTTGTAAACCCGATGAGTCTACTGTCTAGTGGACGATGTGACTTCAAGTAATCATGGTGAGGTTAGGTTAGGTTATAAATGTAAACTATGTGGTAAAATCAGTAATACTGCTGGGAATAGGTTAGGTTAGGTTACGTTAGGGTGTAGTATGTAGTAATTGTAGTATGTACACTGGATGTTTTAGTAGGCTACTTCTTGTAAACACGATGAGTCTACTGTCTAGTGGACGATGTGACTTCAAGTAATCATGGTGAGGTTAGGTTAGGTTATAAATGTAAACTATGTGGTAAAATCAGTAATACTGCTGGAATAGGTTAGGGTAGGGTAGGGTGTAGTATGTAGTAATTGTAGTATGTACACTGGATGTTTTAGTAGGCTACTTCTTGTAAACACGATGAGTCTACTGTCTAGTGGACGATGTGACTTCAAGTAATCATGGTGAGGTTAGGTTAGGTTATAAATGTAAACTATGTGGTAAAATCAGTAATACTGCTGGAATAGGTTAGGGTAGGGTAGGGTGTAGTATGTAGTAATTGTAGTATGTACACTGGATGTTTTAGTAGGCTACTTCTTGTAAACACGATGAGTCTACTGTCTAGTGGACGATGTGACTTCAAGTAATCATGGTGAGGTTAGGTTAGGTTATAAATGTAAACTATGTGGTAAAATCAGTAATACTGCTGGAATAGGTTAGGGTAGGGTAGGGTGTAGTATGTAGTAATTGTAGTATGTACACTGGATGTTTTAGTAGGCTACTTCTTGTAAACACGATGAGTCTACTGTCTAGTGGACGATGTGACTTCAAGTAATCATGGTGAGGTTAGGTTAGGTTATAAATGTAAACTATGTGGTAAAATCAGTAATACTGCTGGGAATAGGTTAGGTTAGGTTAGGGTAGGGTGTAGTATGTAGTAATTGTAGTATGTACACTGGATGTTTTAGTAGGCTACTTCTTGTAAACCCGATGAGTCTACTGTCTAGTGGACGATGTGACTTCAAGTAATCATGGTGAGGTTAGGTTAGGTTATAAATGTAAACTATGTGGTAAAATCAGTAATACTGCTGGGAATAGGTTAGGTTAGGTTACGTTAGGGTGTAGTATGTAGTAATTGTAGTATGTACACTGGATGTTTTAGTAGGCTACTTCTTGTAAACACGATGAGTCTACTGTCTAGTGGACGATGTGACTTCAAGTAATCATGGTGAGGTTAGGTTAGGTTAGGTTATAAATGTAAACTATGTGGTAAAATCAGTAATACTGCTGGGAATAGGTTAGGTTAGGTTACGTTAGGGTGTAGTATGTAGTAATTGTAGTATGTACACTGGATGTTTTAGTAGGCTACTTCTTGTAAACCCGATGAGTCTACTGTCTAGTGGACGATGTGACTTCAAGTAATCATGGTGAGGTTAGGTTAGGTTAGGTTAGGGTGTAGTATGTAGTAATTGTAGTATGTACACTGGATGTTTTAGTAGGCTACTTCTTGTAAACACGATGAGTCTACTGTCTAGTGGACGATGTGACTTCAAGTAATCATGGTGAGGTTAGGTTAGGCTAGGTTATAAATGTAAACTATGTGGTAAAATCAGTAATACTGCTGGAATAGGTTAGGTTAGGTTAGGTTAGGGTGTAGTATGTAGTAATTGTAGTATGTACACTGGATGTTTTAGTAGGCTACTTCTTGTAAACCCGATGAGTCTACTGTCTAGTGGACGATGTGACTTCAAGTAATCATGGTGAGGTTAGGTTAGGTTAGGTTAGGTTAGGTTAGGTTAGGTTAGGTTAGGTTAGGTTAGGTTAGGGTAGGGTGTAGTATGTAGTAATTGTAGTATGTACACTGGATGTTTTAGTAGGCTACTTCTTGTAAACCCGATGAGTCTACTGTCTAGTGGACGATGTGACTTCAAGTAATCATGGTGAGGTTAGGTTAGGTTAGGTTATAAACGTAAACTATGTGGTAAAATCAGTAATACTGCTGGGAATAGGTTAGGTTAGGTTAGGGTAGGGTGTAGTATGTAGTAATTGTAGTATGTACACTGGATGTTTTAGTAGGCTACTTCTTGTAAACACGATGAGTCTACTGTCTAGTGGACGATGTGACTTCAAGTAATCATGGTGAGGTTAGGTTAGGTTAGGTTATAAATGTAAACTATGTGGTAAAATCAGTAATACTGCTGGGAATAGGTTAGGTTAGGTTACGTTAGGGTGTAGTATGTAGTAATTGTAGTATGTACACTGGATGTTTTAGTAGGCTACTTCTTGTAAACACGATGAGTCTACTGTCTAGTGGACGATGTGACTTCAAGTAATCATGGTGAGGTTAGGTTAGGTTAGGTTAGGTTAGGTTAGGTTAGGTTAGGTTAGGTTAGGTTAGGTTAGGTTAGGTTAGGGTAGGGTGTAGTATGTAGTAATTGTAGTATGTACACTGGATGTTTTAGTAGGCTACTTCTTGTAAACACGATGAGTCTACTGTCTAGTGGACGATGTGACTTCAAGTAATCATGGTGAGGTTAGGTTAGGCTAGGTTATAAATGTAAACTATGTGGTAAAATCAGTAATACTGCTGGAATAGGTTAGGTTAGGTTAGGGTAGGGTGTAGTATGTAGTAATTGTAGTATGTACACTGGATGTTTTAGTAGGCTACTTCTTGTAAACCCGATGAGTCTACTGTCTAGTGGACGATGTGACTTCAAGTAATCATGGTGAGGTTAGGTTAGGTTAGGTTAGGTTAGGTTAGGTTAGGTTAGGTTAGGTTAGGTTAGGTTAGGTTAGGTTAGGTTAGGTTAGGGTAGGGTGTAGTATGTAGTAATTGTAGTATGTACACTGGATGTTTTAGTAGGCTACTTCTTGTAAACCCGATGAGTCTACTGTCTAGTGGACGATGTGACTTCAAGTAATCATGGCGAGGTTAGGTTAGGTTAGGTTAGGGTGTAGTATGTAGTAATTGCAGTATGTACACTGGATGTTTTAGTAGGCTACTTCTTGTAAACCCGATGAGTCTACTGTCTAGTGGACGATGTGACTTCAAGTAATCATGGTGAGGTTAGGTTAGGTTAGGTTATAAATGTAAACTATGTGGTAAAATCAGTAATACTGCTGGAATAGGTTAGGTTAGGTTAAGTTAGGGTGTAGTATGTAGTAATTGTAGTATGTACACTGGATGTTTTAGTAGGCTACTTCTTGTAAACCCGATGAGTCTACTGTCTAGTGGACGATGTGATTTCAAGTAATCATGGCGAGGTTAGGTTAGGTTAGGTTAGGGTGTAGTATGTAGTAATTGCAGTATGTACACTGGATGTTTTAGTAGGCTACTTCTTGTAAACCCGATGAGTCTACTGTCTAGTGGACGATGTGACTTCAAGTAATCATGGTGAGGTTAGGTTAGGTTAGGTTATAAATGTAAACTATGTGGTAAAATCAGTAATACTGCTGGAATAGGTTAGGGTAGGGTAGGGTGTAGTATGTAGTAATTGTAGTATGTACACTGGATGTTTTAGTAGGCTACTTCTTGTAAACCCGATGAGTCTACTGTCTAGTGGACGATGTGACTTCAAGTAATCATGGTGAGGTTAGGTTAGGTTAGGTTATAAACGTAAACTATGTGGTAAAATCAGTAATACTGCTGGGAATAGGTTAGGTTAGGTTACGTTAGGGTGTAATATGTAGTAATTGTAGTATGTACACTGGATGTTTTAGTAGGCTACTTCTTGTAAACCCGATGAGTCTACTGTCTAGTGGACGATGTGACTTCAAGTAATCATGGTGAGGTTAGGTTAGGTTAGGTTATAAACGTAAACTATGTGGTAAAATCAGTAATACTGCTGGAATAGGTTAGGTTAGGTTAGGTTAGGTTAGGTTAGGTTATAAACGTAAACTATGTGGTAAAATCAGTAATACTGCTGGGAATAGGTTAGGTTAGGTTACGTTAGGGTGTAGTATGTAGTAATTGTAGTATGTACACTGGATGTTTTAGTAGGCTACTTCTTGTAAACCCGATGAGTCTACTGTCTAGTGGACGATGTGACTTCAAGTAATCATGGTGAGGTTAGGTTAGGTTAGGTTATAAACGTAAACTATGTGGTAAAATCAGTAATACTGCTGGAATAGGTTAGGTTAGGTTAGGTTAGGTTAGGTTAGGTTATAAACGTAAACTATGTGGTAAAATCAGTAATACTGCTGGGAATAGGTTAGGTTAGGTTAGGTTAGGTTAGGTTAGGTTATAAACGTAAACTATGTGGTAAAATCAGTAATACTGCTGGGAATAGGTTAGGTTAGGTTACGTTAGGGTGTAGTATGTAGTAATTGTAGTATGTACACTGGATGTTTTAGTAGGCTACTTCTTGTAAACCCGATGAGTCTACTGTCTAGTGGACGATGTGACTTCAAGTAATCATGGTGAGGTTAGGTTAGGTTAGGTTATAAACGTAAACTATGTGGTAAAATCAGTAATACTGCTGGAATAGGTTAGGTTAGGTTAGGTTAGGTTATAAACGTAAACTATGTGGTAAAATCAGTAATACTGCTGGGAATAGGTTAGGTTAGGTTACGTTAGGGTGTAGTATGTAGTAATTGTAGTATGTACACTGGATGTTTTAGTAGGCTACTTCTTGTAAACACGATGAGTCTACTGTCTAGTGGACGATGTGACTTCAAGTAATCATGGTGAGGTTAGGTTAGGTTAGGTTATAAATGTAAACTATGTGGTAAAATCAGTAATACTGCTGGGAATAGGTTAGGTTAGGTTACGTTAGGGTGTAGTATGTAGTAATTGTAGTATGTACACTGGATGTTTTAGTAGGCTACTTCTTGTAAACACGATGAGTCTACTGTCTAGTGGACGATGTGACTTCAAGTAATCATGGTGAGGTTAGGTTAGGTTATAAATGTAAACTATGTGGTAAAATCAGTAATACTGCTGGAATAGGTTAGGTTAGGGTAGGGTAGGGTGTAGTATGTAGTAATTGTAGTATGTACACTGGATGTTTTAGTAGGCTACTTCTTGTAAACCCGATGAGTCTACTGTCTAGTGGACGATGTGACTTCAAGTAATCATGGTGAGGTTAGGTTAGGTTAAGTTATAAATATAAACTATGTGGTAAAATCAGTAATACTGCTGGAATAGGTTAGGTTAGGTTAGGGTAGGGTGTAGTATGTAGTAATTGTAGTATGTACACTGGATGTTTTAGTAGGCTACTTCTTGTAAACCCGATGAGCCTACTGTCTAGTGGACGATGTGACTTCAAGTTATCATGGCGAGGTTAGGTTAGGTTAGGTTAGGTTATAAATGTAAACTATGTGGTGAAATCAGTAATACTGCTGGAATAGGTTAGGGTAGGTTAGGGTGTAGTATGTAGTAATTGTAGTATGTACACTGGATGTTTTAGTAGGCTACTTCTTGTAAACCCGATGAGTCTACTGTCTAGTGGACGATGTGACTTCAAGTAATCATGGTGAGGTTAGGTTAGGTTAGGTTAGGTTATAAATGTAAACTATGTGGTAAAATCAGTAATACTGCTGGAATAGGTTAGGTTAGGTTAGGTTAGGGTGTAGTATGTAGTAATTGTAGTATGTACACTGGATGTTTTAGTAGGCTACTTCTTGTAAACACGATGAGTCTACTGTCTAGTGGACGATGTGACTTCAAGTAATCATGGTGAGGTTAGGTTAGGTTAGGTTAGGTTATAAATGTAAACTATGTGGTAAAATCAGTAATACTGCTGGGAATAGGTTAGGTTAGGTTACGTTAGGGTGTAGTATGTAGTAATTGTAGTATGTACACTGGATGTTTTAGTAGGCTACTTCTTGTAAACACGATGAGTCTACTGTCTAGTGGACGATGTGACTTCAAGTAATCATGGTGAGGTTAGGTTAGGTTATAAATGTAAACTATGTGGTAAAATCAGTAATACTGCTGGAATAGGTTAGGTTAGGGTAGGGTAGGGTGTAGTATGTAGTAATTGTAGTATGTACACTGGATGTTTTAGTAGGCTACTTCTTGTAAACCCGATGAGTCTACTGTCTAGTGGACGATGTGACTTCAAGTAATCATGGTGAGGTTAGGTTAGGTTAAGTTATAAATATAAACTATGTGGTAAAATCAGTAATACTGCTGGAATAGGTTAGGTTAGGTTAGGGTAGGGTGTAGTATGTAGTAATTGTAGTATGTACACTGGATGTTTTAGTAGGCTACTTCTTGTAAACCCGATGAGCCTACTGTCTAGTGGACGATGTGACTTCAAGTTATCATGGCGAGGTTAGGTTAGGTTAGGTTAGGTTAGGTTAGGTTAGGTTATAAATGTAAACTATGTGGTGAAATCAGTAATACTGCTGGAATAGGTTAGGGTAGGTTAGGGTGTAGTATGTAGTAATTGTAGTATGTACACTGGATGTTTTAGTAGGCTACTTCTTGTAAACCCGATGAGTCTACTGTCTAGTGGACGATGTGACTTCAAGTAATCATGGTGAGGTTAGGTTAGGTTAGGTTAGGTTATAAATGTAAACTATGTGGTAAAATCAGTAATACTGCTGGAATAGGTTAGGTTAGGTTAGGTTAGGGTGTAGTATGTAGTAATTGTAGTATGTACACTGGATGTTTTAGTAGGCTACTTCTTGTAAACACGATGAGTCTACTGTCTAGTGGACGATGTGACTTCAAGTAATCATGGTGAGGTTAGGTTAGGTTAGGTTAGGTTATAAATGTAAACTATGTGGTAAAATCAGTAATACTGCTGGGAATAGGTTAGGTTAGGTTACGTTAGGGTGTAGTATGTAGTAATTGTAGTATGTACACTGGATGTTTTAGTAGGCTACTTCTTGTAAACACGATGAGTCTACTGTCTAGTGGACGATGTGACTTCAAGTAATCATGGTGAGGTTAGGTTAGGTTAGGTTATAAATGTAAACTATGTGGTAAAATCAGTAATACTGCTGGGAATAGGTTAGGTTAGGTTACGTTAGGGTGTAGTATGTAGTAATTGTAGTATGTACACTGGATGTTTTAGTAGGCTACTTCTTGTAAACACGATGAGTCTACTGTCTAGTGGACGATGTGACTTCAAGTAATCATGGTGAGGTTAGGTTAGGTTATAAATGTAAACTATGTGGTAAAATCAGTAATACTGCTGGAATAGGTTAGGTTAGGGTAGGGTAGGGTGTAGTATGTAGTAATTGTAGTATGTACACTGGATGTTTTAGTAGGCTACTTCTTGTAAACCCGATGAGTCTACTGTCTAGTGGACGATGTGACTTCAAGTAATCATGGTGAGGTTAGGTTAGGTTAGGTTATAAATGTAAACTATGTGGTAAAATCAGTAATACTGCTGGAATAGGTTAGGTTAGGTTAGGGTAGGGTGTAGTATGTAGTAATTGTAGTATGTACACTGGATGTTTTAGTAGGCTACTTCTTGTAAACACGATGAGTCTACTGTCTAGTGGACGATGTGACTTCAAGTAATCATGGTGAGGTTAGGTTAGGTTAGGTTAGGTTAGGGTGTAGTATGTAGTAATTGTAGTATGTACACTGGATGTTTTAGTAGGCTACTTCTTGTAAACCCGATGAGTCTACTGTCTAGTGGACGATGTGATTTCAAGTAATCATGGTGAGGTTAGGTTAGGTTAGGTTAGGTTATAAATGTAAACTATGTGGTAAAATCAGTAATACTGCTGGAATAGGTTAGGGTAGGGTGTAGTATGTAGTAATTGCAGTATGTACACTGGATGTTTTAGTAGGCTACTTCTTGTAAACCCGATGAGTCTACTGTCTAGTGGACGATGTGACTTCAAGGTGAGGTCACAGCTCAGACTACATCTCGTGTCACACGGTGACGTTCAAATTATAACAATCTATAACTTGGAATCTTCTGTAGCGATTTTAAGTAAAACTTTCTATAACCCCAAGATAAATTGATGTAGTTAAATAATTTTCACGTTATATGATATCACACTCGCTTAAAGTAACATGCAATGTATATTATTGTTTTACTGTACTTAATAATGTTCTCCGATAAAGTTATATTATACTCCAATTTAAATGTTAATTTTGAATTTTTTTGAAAGAAACTCGTAAAATGTGTTTTGATATCAGTTTTGGTTGTGAAAATCAGCGAATAACATATTTTTTCCAGAGACAAAACACGAACGTCTCAAGGGAGCAGTCAAAATGTATTCATGCTCCCCTCCTCCCCCTCCACACCTCTCCAATATTATAAATTGAATCCTACAACCACAGACTGTTCCTTTTACTCAATGGAAGATTTCTTTAAACCCCCACTGGAAAGGATATAGCCTACTGGCTCAAGCTCTATTTCTGTGTTTAGCTTCGGGGGCCCAATGTGTTTTGTTATGAGTCTTTTTCAATTTTATGGTAAGCAATTCACTCAACCTTCCACGTGTCGGCCTAATCGATTTATAATACTATGGAAGCTCTTAGCGTGATGTAATTTGATAGTAGCGTGATAGGAATGTTTGTACTTTCTGATTGTATCCGATGAGTAGAAACAGTCATTGGACGATTGTAGAAATTTAATTTTGAATGTAGGCAGAACGTGTAACGTATAGAATTGTATTAGTTTTGTTTAACAAAAAAATCCTCTGAACGGCTTCGGGGTAACAAATACTTGAGCGAAAAGATGTACCAACAATGCTATAACATATCAGTTAATTATAAATTATTTAGGCCTAGGTTGTGTTAAAATAAAAGGTGTTTGGAATACTTTTTTTTAAAAATATTTTAGTTAAACGCTAAGTTTGTTTTTGTTCTTTATAAAACATTACATTTATAGAGTTTATAAAATATAAATCAGTTTTGTTGTTGTTTAAATCGTGTTAGACATTTGGATTTATCATTATGCTTACAAAGTACAATAAATTAAGACTACACATCCCAGAGAGTCATTTCTGGCAAAGTCAAGGTTTAAAAATTTATTGTGTTTTTTTTTTGTAGCGGTTAGGTTAGGTTTTATTTTATGATGTCTATAAACAGGTTTAATACTGTAGAGATAGTGTAATGTTCTCACGGAGAGATAGGCCTACTGATTGTATAAGATAAAACGTTATTTCATTAACCACTTGTTAATTTCTTTTACTGATTAATTGTCGCATGATATTTACGTACAGTAGAGAGGTCAGAGATTATAAAGATAAATCAGTATGTTAATGGAACAATGTGTCTGGTTCAAAGCTTAATGATCAAGTAAAATGTTCAACTTTCAACACACTTCGTTTATTGCTAGTGCTGAAATTAAATACAGACTTTACAGGTAAAATAATTGTATTCCTTTTCTATTTAAGTCAATATCCAAAGAAGAAGAAGGATTTAACAATCAGTAATTAAACACTCTAGGTACGACTCAGCAGTTTTAGTTATATATAGGATGTTAGAAAAGTAAGGATACTAAAGTAATGTTAGATTATAATAATTTGTCTAATTAAGAAATATATAGGTTTACGTTTTGGAACACCCTGTAAAAAAGTTGAGAAGTAATAATTAATGTTTTTGTCCCTACAAAACTTTTGTATCACAGATCTTGTAGCTTTGAAATGAGAGCTGGTACATGTTTCTGTTAGTAGTTATTAAATTAAGCTGTTTTCTTTTCTTTTTTTCCCCTTTTTTTTCTTCTTTTTTTTTCCTTTTTTTTAAAATATATAATAAATAATATTTATCAGTCTCTGGCTTGTGGATGATAATATTTAACTGACATTTCAGAATTTAACGTCATTTAAATTGGTTAATTTAAAATAAACGATTTTATATACATTTTGAATTTTTGTGTACTAACATGTCCGCGACTCGGCCTGTTTGAATATTTAAGTGTATGTAGATATTCGTAGGGGTATACTTGACTGTTTGTTATTTAGTTTTTAAGCACAGTACAGCGTCCATTACAATGTATCATATGAAATTACCAAACAAAATGAAATACCATAGTCTTTAGATTGAGCGAAGGGTTAAATAATGTTCAGTTATTTGAGCGCTCACTTAAAGATTTTAACAGATTTATCCCGGCAAATTGACGTTATTTTCTCACATGAAGTATCTTAGTTCTTACAATGTTACTGGAATGAAATAGCTTTGTTAGACGGAAGGACTCGTTTAATCATTGCAGAGTTTTTCATTTTACTTTTCGTAGTAAATGGACGAATGTGAAAAGAAATTTTCGTCATTGTTGTGAACAATTTATTGTCAGCGGCAGCTGCCCAAGTTAAGTGTTGATCCAATTAATAATGTGTTGTGTGAGTTAAAGTCAATAAACGGTTTAGTTACAGCCATTGGGAAAGTGGTGCTTTCATATACGGCGACAGCTGTCAGGTTAATTGTTGATCCAATTAATGTATGCTATTCAACTGTTTTATATGTAACGGTTTTGTGAAAACGGTGACTTTATCAGCTGTGGAACATCAAAGTATGATATAGTCTGGTGTTTTTGGCGTCATTAGGTTTTTTGGAATGTCTACTTCTTAACCAAGAAACGTCATAAAACTGTAAATGCAAAAATGTTTAATTTTTAAAGACCTTTAATTTTATGTACAACACGATCTAGATTGTCATTGGATGAAAAGTTTTAGATTTGGTTATTTTAAGTTTTATCAAAAATTGGAGTTGTAGATTTGGGGTATTTTTTTTTTTCAAAAATTTTTAGTGGTTCACATAATTTAATAATGCTATCTGAATTTGTTTTTATTTTGTTTGATTAAAAAACAATGAAGATTCAGATGAATTAAAAATTAAGATTTTTAGGCAGCAATTTAGAAATGGATAGAAATACAAAAAAACTTGTACGGCGAAATCTTTGGGTTTCATAAACGTAATTTTTTTTTGTTATAGCAATTTACAAAATTTAAAATTTAACTTTAATTGTTTAATCAATTTAAAATTTAAATTAGCAAGGAAAACTATCGTTTATAGTTGCTATGCCATTTTCGGCTCCACAAAATTTTAAAAATCTCCAAAGTTTTCATATTTAAATCAGTAAGGAAAACTATAATTTATAGTTGAAACTATTTTCTCTTTATATTCAATATAAATAAATAAATATATATATATATTTAATATAAATAAATATAAATATATATATATAGTCTGAAACATACGATTAGTACATATAATTTTCAGATTTTTGTTCAGCCGAGAAAATTTGACACAGCACACAAATCTTTTAACACAGTCACTCATCATAGAGCAGATCGCTGATGAGAAGAAATATTACAAAATATTGATCTCTGGTAAAGTATTTATGGACGGTTTTCTGGAGACTCAAATTGTTAACAGATGCGTTCGCCGAGCCAAATTGAGGCAATAAGTTTCCATATATTGATCATTTTATAACATTTACTAATGCATATTTCGTCTCTGGATTTTTAATTGGGAAAGTTCAAAAGAAAAGTTGAAATCTATATATTTTGACCGAATAAATTGAAATGTAAGGAAGAATCAATGCTACAAAACTATTTTAAACAGCTGTCATTTTGAATCTGTCCCATGTATTTTCTTGATTTTCCCACCATTTTTAGAAACTAACCAGTATACCAATGCTAATGTTAATACTCCCATATGTCTAATTTTGTTTACCTGATGTGTTTTAAACTGACAGCATCGAGTCTACGTCCGGATCCAAAACACATTATTGGAAATATTCCAATAAATAACTATATATTTCACGTGTTTCTGAATTGTTTTCGACATATCCACACAGACCTGACAATAAGGGTATCGGACCTTGTTAACTATCAATTATAATCCGAATGGGATTATTGAAGCCATTCAACTGAGGTTAAATAAAGGCTCACGATGTGTGCAGAAACATTGTTTGTTGAAGCGACCACACTACGGCTTCAATCCTACTAATCACCTGTTTTGATACATGTTCTGCAATTCACGTCTATTTAGAAGAGAAGTTATGTATTCTAGGGCTAGCGTTTATACTCATATATTGAACAACAGCCTAATCTTTATTTACAATTGTGCGTGTCAATTTAATTCCATATCCTTTTAAAAGGTAAAAGTTATTAAATCGTGCAGAGTGGTCGAGATTCAATTATATGGTTTGACTTTTTGAAATTGAACGCAAGTTATGTTGAGCGGGTATGTGGTCACAGATGATTCTTACCCAACTGAATTCCGTTCTGGTCTAACAAGGACGAGTGTTGGTGGACGCTGGGGACGTTCAAATGAGGTCGGAACTGAAGAGAGGCGGTCAATATAATCCATGATTAGACAACCATCGAATGAAAGAACAGGACATATACCTCAGATTGTAAACATCCCCGATGGGCGTGGTTTTAATGTCCTGCATGAGAAAGCTATCGGCAATAATGGGTGTCGCGTTTGTACTTGCAGTAATCGCTGAAACGTGCTACCTATTTGGACAAGTCAGTTTTTGGGGGCGTTAAGTAACCGTTCCATGAATCCATTACTGCACTTCAGAAATGAAAGTGTACCTAGTGGATATACACCTCGTCGATTAAGGTATAACCGTAACATCTGCCGAAAATGTCATGGCTACAAATTTAGGAGATAATTTTCATCAACTAATTGGGAAATGTGAAAATGATAGGAATGTATTATGGGATCCATTTCATGGCGAATTAATGTAGAAGTGAACCTATTTTGTGAAGAAAACAATTGTCTTGCACCACGACAATGCACCAGATTACACGCCTGCAATTGCCATTGTCAAAATTGTTGAGTTACGCTTTGGACTGCTCCTTCATTTACCAATCTTCTCCAGCTTTTGCCCGTTATACTCTCTTTCTCTTTGGAAACATTAAGATGTGGTTCGGGGGAAAAGATTCGCATCGAACGAGGCATCGCCGAAACAAAGGCTTATTTTGTAGAGTTAGAAATCTTTTTAGAAGGTTGAACAAAGTGTATCGAGCTAACAGGAGATTTGTTGGAAAAAACAAAAATATTTCATATCGATGTTACCGTCTTATTAAGCAGCCCTCATAACGGTTTGGTTTACCCCTTTAAATCACACTTCTAGTAGCTTATCAACGACGGATTAATAACTGCTGAAATCTTGCACAATCCTTCACACCTATGACGAGGGATGAATATCCTTCCCGTTTCAATTAACCAATTCAATTTTAGTAAAAAATAACTTAAACTGATTCATTTAATAAGCTCCTTGGGATTCATTATATACCGTTGATCGGAAACAAGATATAAAAGTAATTCAAAATACTAAACTAAAAGACGAGAATTTGCATCAAAACACGGATATTTTTGTAATGTTTAGTACCGATTATTAATTATTGTTAGGGAAAGTGTATTTCTAATAGTTGGTTGTCTGAAATAAAATCTATAAGCCATGAGTTGGTCCTATGAAGAGGTTGGTTAATTGCACGGAGATACACTTTGATGTTGTGCAGCAATAATCAATCGACGATAATGAGTACATCCACCACATTAACACAGCAACTCTTATGAAAGGTTAGTACTAGTCGTTAAAATCTACTTGCTAAGTTTTTCAATTTTTGTAACTTATGAAAAGGAGTTAAACACAATCTTAGAGATATGTTTTCTACTTTTATAGATTTATGTATATGGTAATATATATCTTATACATAGAACAAAATAAAGAACACACATACCTTTGGAATTAAACGGCATTTAATAAAAAACTTAAAATTGAGTCAAATTTATACTTATTGGGGTTATAAGAGAGGTGGCCACCATCTCTTCCTAGAGAAGTAGTTGTAGGAATGCCTCTCTGCTATGAGCGACATTTATTTCTTAACGTGTTGATATTTATCTCAGCTCGTTTTGAAAAATTACGTCTTCCTACCCTATTGATGTCTCCAACGTACCCGGTGGTTTCAAACTTAATAACAAGCTTTCTATACGCGACTCTACACTCCACGGTCCGTCCCTCAAACCGTTGCCAGTACTAAACTCTCTTAACTCGACTCTTATAAACTGCGTTCACATTCATAACAACACTGAATCAATGTGATGCGTGTTTGTAAAGGTAAAGTCATGATGGAATTAAAAAAAAAAAAATTGTAAACTACTACAAGTTTACCAACTACTAGATTCATGTGTTTGAAATTAATCAACAATGAGAGAACTCGTTGGTATGGTGACAAATGCAAAGAATAACAGCTGATGTATTGATCAATCTCAATTATATCTGCATATAATGGAAGAGTTTTTCTCAACTAGTAATGAAACCATAAAAATTAAATTTTTAACTAACTTTTATGAAGGACCTAATATTTTTGTTCTTATTTGTAAATTTGAACTTATTTTTATACATGAAATAATATTTTTGTAATAATTAATTTCGACAGGGATAAAATAATGATTTTTTTTTCTGTTTATATGTTCATATTTAAAGTCCTTATTTAATAAAAATTCACTTACCAAGAACGAATATTATCTATGCCTAAATTCAGTTTTAATTATACATGAAACATGGTTCTGAATAGAGTTGAAGTGAAGTGGGCTGCAATTAAGTAAGGAAATGTGTTGGCAACACTTGTATGCAGTCAAAGTTATTAAATGTTTTCAAGCGGTTAGCCACTAAGATGACAAGATGTGTGACTCTAAGAGTGAAGTTTATGCCCACGTCAACTCTAGTCTGAAGAAGTTAAATGCATTCGTTGTATTTGACACTTTTAGCTTCACAATAATCCAGCATCAGCTAAGACATAAACTGAACTGTATACTCTCCATTTAAGAGTATGTTAAGACAGCTACTATCAAATTTTAAGTTAATAATAAAATGAAAACACCTTTCCCGAGAAATGGCCAATATGTACCAACAAGACAAATTAGCACTGATCACACGATGGGTAAGATAGCAGTCTCCAACACTGGTGTTTTGGATACAGGGGACTTGAAAATGGATATATCCGCAAAAAAAAATTGACAGCGATTGTTGGACACATCAACAAATTTTTCTATACTGCCTACATACAAGAATACTTTATTTCATTACTAGTAATTAATTTCAAGGGTAAAAACATCATTTCCTCATAAAACAAGTAGTAGAGTTAGAAAGATATAGCAAGTATTAATTATTGCTGAATAGATGGGAAATGATATCCAATAAAACGCGTGTGTGGGACTATGCGGCAAATGTTTAATGGATAAAAGTTCTTTGATAAGTTAATTCTCTAATTATAACAGTAGACACAATAACTGTGGTATACTTTTACATAATCCAACATAACTCGTACTATGTGATTAAAAGACTATTTGTCTAGATATGTTTCGTGTTGCAGCATCGGTATGCGAACATTTTATCACAAGTTTATACAATATATTAAACTGATTGTGACATCAATTTTTAAAATTTTTATTACGGTTTTGTTATTATCTGTTATATTGAAATCATAAATCAAATTAAAATCTAACTTATATTGAAAAAAGACATGTTTATAGTAGATTCTGGACTTGTATGTATTGAATTCTATATTATTCCAATTATTACTATATTTCAATTAACTTTGGTTTCGGGGTAAATATTTAATTCTTTATTATTTCTAAACAAAGACCAGAGCACTGTGGTGACAATATATACAGGTACACTTTCAAAACTCCCTTACCACACTTGGGAATAAACAAAATAACAAAAAACAAATTTTTTGTTAAGATTCCCTCTGAAGATGACAACTTTGTTGTTATAATAGCTATAAGGGTCTAATAGGAATAAACATTTCACTTTTGACAAAAAGTTTGTTTTTTGTTATTTTGTTTTTTCCCAAGTGTGGTAAGGGACTTTTGAAAGTGTACATTTATTATTTCAACTATTATTAAATATAGTTAATATATTAACTATATATGAACTATAGTATATTTACTGACTATAGTTAATATAGTTATTAAACTAATATTGTTTAATTAGTTTTGGTTTCGGGGTAATTATTTAATTCTATATTATTCCAATTTTTTTTTACTTAGTCGGTCCTCTTCTACCGGTAGGTATCGCTCGAGGTTTTTCCAATTATTACTAATATTAATTAGTTTTTGTTTCGGGGTAATTGTTTAATTCTTTATTATGCCAACAATAAATACTTTTAATTAGTTTTCATTTGGGGGTAAATATTAAATTCCTTTTTAATATTAAATGATTTAGAATCTATGGTTTCCATTTGTATTGATTGCATATGTTTTTAGAAGTGACTCATTGCTATATACGAGTATTATGAAGTCGAAAAATTCTAAAATCTTAATAATTTAAATTCAATAATGTATACTTAAGAGGCATACATTTGTAATAGGTTTATGTGAATACAAACTGCGCAAGTCTGTAGAGCTTAATAACTTTCAGGAGTATTTACCGAAGGTAAACTTTAGAGAGCTTCTTCTTGGAAACTTTCGTCTCTCTCTCTACCTTTACAGTCACAGTTAAATATTTACAACCTCCACAGTTTTCCTTAGGGTAAAAGACAAACTTTAAAGACTTTAGACTTTAATTACATTTTAATCGTCTTTTGTTCTCTAGATTTTGACAATAAAACCGTATGCATATTGAATGAACGTCATTAAAAACTTCTCGTTTCAGAAGTATATTTTTTATTTAGTGTTATTGTGTTTCATTTTCGTATGAAGGAAAATGTTTAGTTTTTTTAACTGAAATTTAGATTATTAAAATTAATGACTTAAATAATTGCTAGACTAATTTTTCATTGGCCTATTATGGAGTTGGTGGAAGCTTATCTCCTGTAAGCACAATCTAAAACAAACTGTGCACTTTTATCATTAATATTAAGAATTCTTTTTGCCTTACTGTCAGTAATCTTGTACTTTTCACATTATTTCCACTGTATTTTATATTTTGAAATCATGTAAGATGTAACAATTCGTCTTACAATTTACTTTTCCATAAGGGATCGTTGTGAACGCCAAAGTTCTAATTTACATTACCTTTGGAGTCGGAATTTCTTGTTATTAAATATGAATTAATACAGAGAATTTGGACATTTTTGAAATAAACAAAACATCGTAGTAAACGCATGATGTAACTACGTTTTATTATTCGTTGAAAGAATGGCAGCAAAATTTCAAAATGGCGGTAGCTTGAAGCAGCAAGTAAATACCTCATTTTGTTCAGCTGATAATCTGCATAACATATATCACAACGAGCGGTAAACGCTCAAGTTTATCTGCATCAAGGTCGCTAAACGAGTGAAAAACATCGCATCTAGAATTAACAACAACTAGATAAAATTATTAATTTTTCCGAATGACAATAAGATCCGAGTGTCAATTGATTGAAGTGTCTATTAAAGTCTGTCGTTAGGTTCAAAGAACGACAGCGACAGATTGACGGCGAGTCGATAATCATTTTTGACAATGCCTAAAGTTATAAAACGCGAGATCAGCCCAAAAAAGAGGTGGAATTAAACTTTGATTACATTATTCCTTACTATAACCGATGATTTATTGTTTGTCCTGTCTGGATCTACGTATTTGTACTTGTAGTCTTGGGTTAGACCCCTTTCTTTTATCTTTCCTATTAGGGCTCGCTTGACCAACTCTGACCCGGAAGTTGTTAGGTTAGGTTAGGTTAGATTAGGTTAGGTTAGGTTAGGTTAGATTAGGTTAGATCTCGCTTTACCAACTCTGACCCGAAAGTTGTTAGGTTAGGTTAGGTTTGGTTAGGTTAGGTTAGGTTAGGTTAGGTTTGGTTAGGTTAGGTTAGGTTAGGTTAGGTTAGGTTAGGTTAGATCTCGCTTGACCAACTCTGACCCGGAAGTTGTTAGCGTATTCAAAGGGTAGGGGTCTTTTTAAAAATTTTATGAGTACAACAATAATTGGTCAAGAAAGCCAAAATTTTGTGTAGGAAAGATAAAAATGAAGGGATTTAACCCAAGACTAAGTATAGGTGTAGAGTCGGGATTACCTCCTCCTACTGACACAATAAGTGAGTTCTTTAGGTAACAAATAATAAAAGTAGGGAAGTTATTAATGAAGGCATTTATAGGTTAGGTTAGGTTAGGTTAGGTTAGGTTCGGTTCGGTTAGGTTAGGTTAGGTTAGGTTAGGTTAGGTTAGGTTAGGTTAGATCAGATCTCGCTTGACCAACTCTGACCCGGAAGTTGTTAGCGTATTCAAAGGGTAGGGGTATTTTTAAAATTTTTATGAGTACAACAATAATTGGTCAAGAAAGCCAAAATTTTGTATAGGAAAGATAAAAATGAAGGGATTTAACCCAAGACTAAGTATAGGTGTAGAGTCGGGATTACCTCCTCCTACTGACAATAAGTGAGTTCTTTAGGTAACAAATAATAAAAGTTATTAATGAAGACATTTATAGTGAGTACGGGCTTGGCAATCTCAAGGGATACTAGCTGGATCTACTATCCGGGTTTCTCTTGACCAACTCTTGTTATTTTCTGACGCTATTAGAGGATTAAAGATTTTTATTTTATGCTCTTTTTTTATAAGGCGATGATGACCGACAGTTTTTTTGGTTTTAAACAACAAAGAAACAAATGAAACGACATCAGACGTAAGACAATGTGTCAACAAATACAAATATAGCTTCAATCACCTGGTTCAATGTTTGACGGATTTATCAGCTTTAAGTGCAAAGCTTGGAGAGACCTCCTAAACACAATCTAGGGTTGAGCAAAGGTTTTTAACCACTCCTTGACCTTGACGTTATTGAGTATTGAAGAGAGTATAGGGAGTCCCTATTTTCTGTTCTTATCTTCTTCTTTTTAATGTTTACAAAGCGATTATATGATGATCCACAGGTTTTTTACCTTTAAACAAGAATCTCTATTTTTTTTCCCCCATTGCACTGTTATAGGTGGAGGATTATTCTCAAAACCCTTTATCTTTCTAACTGAAAGTCAGAAACCACTTTTAAACATACCCACTGATTGTTTTTGTGAATAACTTGTTTATATAAACGAGCCAACCTACTAAATGTGATTAAAATTCTAACGACATCGCGAAAAATGGAAGCTTTTAAAGAATCACATGAACGGTAAGCCATGAATGGTTGCAGGATATATCTTGGTGTATTCTATGGTATTAACCCTCAACCTCAAGAATATTTGTACAGAAATCTGATATTCTATAACGATTTGAAGATTCGTGTAAACGTATTTAGTTTAGTAAAATATTTTATGTCAATCCTTTAATCAGTTCCTGTTTAAAATAACTGATTATAAGTTGATCTTGTTTTTCTGTAGTTCATGAAGGAAGGGTATGGTCGACAAAATCAACGAAGACTTATTGGTATTTAATTAAATAGAATCGATAATGTAGATTCGATTTTACGATGGTTCACATTTGACAATAAAATATTTATAAGTTGATAATACAGTAACTGTTAAAATCATCTTATCAATATTCTTCCGATAAACAAGTTGATGGAATCAAATATTTAATCACAATCCTTGTTAATAATATACCATAGAAGAGTGGCGTAGAAAAGCTAACCTAGTTAACTAAGTGGAAACATAAGACAATCTTATTTGCTCCTGAACATTTCTAACTTTACGCTACTGGAATATGCCAAGCAGCGGGTCAGAGAAAATTGAAAAGTGCGAGTACTGTAAATTGAAAAAAAAAAAAAAACAAAACAAACAAAATTGACGATGAAATTTGTTTATTTCGTTTCTATATTTCAGTATGTGGGAAAATTTGTGTACTGTTTATTTATATCTTGGCCCAAAAGATTTTAATTTATTGATTGACTTGATTAAAAACAAAGCAGGAACTCAATGAATTATGCATATATATTTTTAATAATGTTGTAATAACTTCTGTGTTATTTGTTTTTGTTGGTGTTCTATGAGTTTTTTTTTTATATTTCGTAAGTTGGAAGTATCACAATTTATAACCAGTTACAACAAAAATTATATTACTTCAATAGTTTAATCGATAATTATCGATAATTCATTGAGTTCCAACTTTTATCAACCTTAGCCCACTCTTCCATTCTTATCAAGAGGGTAATGTTTTTAAACAAGATAATTAAAATTAAAATCTTTTGGTAGAGGAAATATAGTGCCCAAACTTTCTCACATATCAATATAGAAACAAAATGAACAAAGCTGTTTGTCGAGAAATTTGTTTGTTTTGTAATTACGAGTATATTATAATAGAAAAATCTCCAGGTTATAGCCTATATTTTTGAAAATAAGCAATTAAGATTTCTCCTCGTGTTTATGGTTGATCCTAATGGCTTCGGGGTTTATAAGTAAGTTTAATATTTAATGTCAGCTTAATTTTGATACGTATATATTTAATGTAACTTGCTGAAAAATTCAATTTAATACACACATCATTTACCCAAATAATTTAGTTTACAAGTAACAAAAAGGCGGCCGTTCAAATCATTGTTTTAATATCTTGGTTGACAATTTATTGTTAATTAGAGGACAATTTGTTTACTTTGGATGAAGGACGGTTTCAATATTTTAGTATTGAAGTAATACTAGCGTACTAACTACCACAATATAAAGTGTTGCAGACTTTGAAGTGTTTTCTTTGATAATATTTAGCATATAAACCACGTTTGCCGTACTAGACAAGGTACACACACTTGGTGTAATTCACTGTTTTGACGGACCTAAATATTCGACACTTGTTTTCGTAATTACTACAGGTATATTTTGTTGCCAACAGACTGATTGAAAAGTCATGCTAGGCTTTATTAATTATAATTGTCATTAACAAAGTCTACTTCAAATATTGACATTTAAATATTAGACCAACAAACCTACGTCCCTATAATAATATGTTAAAGGCTATTTTAATTTTAACGCAGCTACTAAAACAAAAATAATTATAACAAATAATAATACAAAGGTAATAATTAATTTTATTTTCTTCCTATTTGTAACAGTTTTCATTTTATACATCATTTCTCTAGATTGATTATATATTTATATTAACATAAAATTAAGATAAATTGTTATTCCATAATTGGATTGGTGCGTATGTAATAGGTTTGGTTTTATGAACTATAAAATGAAGAAATAACAAATAATAATATCACACAGATTAAAAACATGCTAAAAACTTACAGCATCAAAAAGTAATTAGTTTTCAATTTTAGTATGCATAAAAAAAAAAAATAAATAATAATAAAGTTTTAAGGTTATAAATTAATTATCAGTAATTTTGTTTACTTATATGTAAACACCTGTTTGTATAAATACCATAGCTCATGACCTTTATTTATAATATAAAATAAAAACTAGAAAATTCATAGAAACAAAAGGGAAAAATAAATAAAGTTCGTAGAAACAAAAGAGAAAAATAAATAAAAAAATGTATGAAATGTATTTCATAATTATATAAAGTACACTTGAGGGGTTTTGAAGATTTGTGCTACTGTAGCTGTGAATATTTAACCATACAGAAAGTTGAGAGTTGGAGATTATTTAAGTTGAGAGAAGGTATGAAGCAGTTACTTCTCCAAGTTAACTTGTTGTACGCTAAGTTCATTAAGCTACTGAAACTTTATTAGATCACACATACGAACTTCAAGAGGGGTTGTTTCAAATATTAATGACCACAAGGTTGCTGCGAATAAAGAGAGTTTGATTTCACTTGGAAAATATAACACATTTTGTGAACATGATTGATCGAAATTTGTTAGGATCTAGTTGTTTTTTTTATAAAAAAAAAGTGTGTGGTTGATTGTGTTATTTGAAAGTGAAACTATTTTACGCAAGGTAGGGTGAATTGGATTAACGAGGTACGTAGATTTTAAGTATTTTTTAATTTTTTATCGCATCATTAGAGGATTACGCACATCCATTGTCTTCCGAAAATAACTTCCCTCCATCTCTATCCCTTTCAGAAGTGTTACCATCATCGTTATTTCTATTGGCCGAATGTCAAAGGTCGAGTCATTGATTCTATCGTATGAATGGAGGCGAGACAAGATGTTGATAAACAAAACATTTATTGTCGGCACTGAAAGGAATTTGTATCATGTGACCACGTCGGGAATGGCAATGTTCGAATATAGATCAGAGTAAGATCCAAAGGCGGCAGTTCAGTCTATTTTAATAATAATCAAGAGAATTTTTAGAAAAAAAAAACTATTTTTATTATTTCGAACCTATTATTGTGTATAAATAGAACTGAAAATAAGATAATTTTCTTTACGTTTTGAGTTGTTTATATTTAAATATGCTTCTACGTACGAATGCAGCTTGATGATAAGTAATGAGTCATATTAATTTTGAATTTACTTCACCCTCTTGTTTCTCTACTTCAATCCTTCCCGTTGTAGTAGTTGACACTAAAACAAACAATACATATACGTATATTATTTGTTTTTGTTGTTGAGGCTGTAGAAATTTCTATGGGCTTACTGAAACACAAGAATCTGAAAATAAAAGAGGTGAAAGAATGGTCGTTTTCAGCAAAAGCTTTTCTATTAGAGTAAGTTTAGTTTGAACATCTTCAGAGCTCAAGGAAGTTAATCAAAAACATCCTTCCAAGAGTACCAACCAGACAAAGGTCAGTAATTCGTTTACATTTTAGATGCTTGTCACGATTTTAGATATCCTCATAATGAACATTTATCACTAATAATGACCTAAAAAAGATTGCACTTTTTTAGACACTCCTAGGTCAGTGTTCAGTGTATTTCAGAACATTTGCTCATTTAACATGGCCTCGTAAATTTTCTGGATGTTTGTAACTACTAATCTATACCAGCATTAAAGTCTCTCTAAAGATGAATAGTATAAATGAAAGCAAAAATATTTGCCAAGAGTACCATCCAGACAAAGGTTGTTCTAAATATTTGCTCTTTTCTTGAAACGAAATAAGGAGCAGTAATTCGTTTACATTTTAGATGATTGTCACGATTTTAGATATCCTCATAATGAACATTTATCACTAATAATGACCTAAAAAAGATTGCACTTTTTTAGACACTCCTAGGTCAGTGTTCAGTGTATTTCAGAACATTTGCTCATTTAACATGGCCTCGTAAATTTTCTGGATGTTTGTAACTACTAATCTATACCAGCATTAAAGTCTCTCTGAAGATGAATAGTATAAATGAAAGCAAAAATATTTGCCAAGAGTACCATCCAGACAAAGGTTGTTCTAAATATTTGCTCTTTTCTTGAAACGAAATAAGGAGCAGTAATTCGTTTACATTTTAGATGATTGTCACGATTTTAGATATCCTCATAATGAACATTTATCACTAATAATGACCTAAAAAAGATTGCACTTTTTTTTGGACAGTCCTAGGTCAGTGTTCAGTGTATTTCAGAACATTTGCTCATTTAACATGGCCTCGTAAATTTTCTGGATGTTTGTAACTACTAATCTATACCAGCATTAAAGTCTCTCTGAAGATGAATAGTATAAATGAAAGCAAAAATTTTAGCCTACAGAGTAATTAATTGTCCCCAGACTTTCTTGGTAATGAAAAGGTTAACAAGATGTCGGTAATTAGATTTGCTCAAACGTGGTTTAGGTAAAATTAGTTTAAAAGTTAGATTCAAACCAGAAATTACAATGAAACTGTTATGAGCGGAGAATAGCTTCTAATTAAAATATCCAACAAAAGCACTGAGCGTAGTCATTACCGAGTGTTGAATAGTAAGCAATTATTTCCTAACGTTTTGTTTTATAACTTTGACTATGGATTTCTGTAACAACTTTACAAAGAGGGCAGACGTAAGTGGGGAATATTGAAGAGGAAAAAAACTTGGGGTCTACAAGCTGACGGCATAACTTTTCACAAATAACGTTAGCCACAGCTGCTTCTCCGTTATGGCTACTGGAAACAGAAATTGGATCTGAGAAGAAACTAATTTCAAATGAGTGTTTTATGTTTTATTTTAATATATATTACAAACTAGATATATAATTTCTGTAAAATCAATATGGAAAACTACACCATCGTATGTTCAACATTTTAATATATATAAAATTCTACGTAGTAAATGAGTTTATTATGTTTCTAAAAAAACTTGGTTAATCAACGAATTAAATTTTTAGTGAAGTTTTTTTTGGAAGGAAAACACCATATTTTAAACGTTATGTTGAACTAAAAGTTAAAATTTCACTGATACAAATGTCTTTTTTTTCATTTTATTTATTATTTTAACTTTTTAGGCGTCAATTTGCATAGCAAAATGCAAATAAATTAAGGTATGACTTTTCAAATGCTATTTTTTAGACCTTAATTTTAAGGCTTTGCGGGAGTAATTTAAATTTTTTAGTAGGCTATTCTTTAAAGCTAAATTCCATGTTTCTCCCAACTTAATGATTGTAACTCTATGCCTTTGATTGTACCATCCTCAAATGTTGCACTTCTTTTGTTTGCAAAGAGGGATAAATATATACTAGATGTTTTAAAAAAGAGCTATTCTCGTTTACGTCTTCTTTAAAATGAGATCCACATGATAATTATGAGATGAAAACAACTTTGGAAGATTAACATTATTCTCAGGGACAATAAATCCATTTGACATAGGTGGAGCAGAACATTAAGGAATAAATAAAATAATAATAATAGCAAAACCTCGGAGGCAGTGTTTTATTAATATTTTGTTTTCATTGCTAGAAGGATCAAGATTTCAGTTCTGTTATGAAGTTTATTCACATGTCATTTCTTTTCAATCGAATCTTAGGTTTTTAGTAAACTGTTAGATACAAAGGATGATGTTATCATGTTCTCCTATCCGTCCTCCATTCCACATCCTGCTCAAAGCTGGGCTGAGCTGTCTCCTCAGTGACCAGTCGACAATCAAACAATTTTAAATGTTTAAATATTAAAAAAAAAAGTTTTTCAAATTTGAGATCTTTGTCGTGAATAGCTAGAGATATCAGACTGGTTTTAAAAACTGATTGAGCCACTGAACTCGTAGTCGAAGAACAATGGTAATACCAGATGTTTGATCTAATGTGATTACCATACATTATAGACACAATAAAATACTTAGTTGTAGTACCCGAGATCAATAAAGATCATTTGATTTGGATAGGATTTTTTATACTCCCAATATAGTCAACGTGGTTGAACCGATTTCATGCAGTTTTCACTATTCTCTTCCGATTTTGTACTAGGAATCACGATTTAAAATTGTATCAAAGAAAGATAATTTTACGTACCGATCGTGTTTTAATTTTCTTCTAAATATTCCGAACTCACTTTTAAATAATATTATTTATTTAAATGTTCTGCTAGTTTGAAGTCACTTTAGTCTCTTATAGTAGCAGGGAATGTTTAGTCTTGCTTTAAATTGATTTCGTCTGTAAAAGCCAACCTTTCTTAGCTGCCGAGAAGCAAATATTGGGAATTGTATTTCAGTTAGGGAACAAATCCTCTACAAATCTTGCCATTGATTGAATCTTAACTCTCTATCGCCGGTCCCCCTACAAACTTTGAACAGGTTCTGGGTGGAAAGCTGTTTTGTGTAATACTTTCTGCTTTTAAGGGTTTCATTTTCTAACCGTATAGAAACAAATAAGTACAGCTGTTTTGTTCATATGTAATGCTGACAATAATTTGGAAAGTTTTTAATTACCTATTGAGAATTTATTAATATAATCGTCCATCAAAAAGGAATTTCGTTTTTGTTCTCAGCTTTAAAAGTGGTTTTGTCATGAATCCTGTCTTTATTGATCGAACAATTTCATATTTTTTTCCCTTGCAAAATTGGGTTTAATTTCAAAATATATCAGATTTTTTGTTAAAATTTTCAAAATAATTAAACAAAATTACAGGTTAGGAGGATAATAATTTTAAAAAAAGACCTTAGTCCTCGAGATAGTTATTTAGAAGATAGTTTGGATCTTTTTTCTGTTTTTTATATGGCATTTTCTAGGTTTGCTCTTCCCTTTTTGTTTGATTACATATTCCGCATACGCTGATGTGGTTTTACACTATGAAGTAGGTGTTCTTTATAATGTTTTTGTCTTTAGTATTTTTCATCATAGTTCGTGCATGACATTTTTGTAGATGCCGCTACAATCAAGAACAATTTTTGAGTAAACAATATAATAAATACGAAATTAGTACGCAATTTTAAATGTGTAATTGTTACTATATACGTGTTGAAGATTGTGTTTGGTATTACGTCGTTATTCCACCTGATGATGACTTTAGTAAAGGCGAAACAACGTTTAGCGATCAACAAACAAACAGAACTACTTTTGTCGACAAATGAAGGTATAAATAATTAAAACAAATTGACATGTTGACGTAAAGGTGAAATTTATTAAAATAAATGGTGCATAGATAAATGTATTGTAAATTGATTTATTGGTAGGATAAAAAATTGTGTCCTTTCACCCTAATCAATTTCATTTCCTCATATTCTTCTGAATCTAGATAAAACATTTGTAGTTTTACAATGTGGATGCACTTAACGTCAGTAGTGACAAACATTTTATTTACAATATGTTGCTAGATGCCTCGTCATTGTAGGGTTTCATAATTAGTGACCTCTATTGACGTTTATAAATCTAATTGTGAAATGTGATTACGTCAAGCGCCACCTTGGTTGTGAATACATTAGTAGTAAGTGGCGTCAAACGTTTTGATATCCTTAGAGCAAGACGAAACTACTGGAACATATCTCAACTCTATGAGCCTCACTGCTCAACCTGCGTGTCGTCCCATACGGTCAATCTAAAATCACCTATACATTTTTCAATTTTCATAGTGGTTTCAATTTTATAAATAACGTTTTAAGGATATACCAACTATGTTATTGGTCAAATGTATGTTATCACAGAAATGTCAACAATACACGAGATCGTATATATTTCCTGCTAATCGCTAGAAAACAATTTTTTAAACTTGGGGACAACTACGCCGATTTTAAACAAAATTGTCCTGTTCCACAATTTAGTGTTTAAATAATCTACCAACTTTGCCACTGTCAAAATTTATGTTATCACTGAAAGTGATAAGTGCGAGGATACGTCAAAAATTATCTCGATTTTCTGTTTTTCATGAACAAAGAAAAAATTAAAACTCGCGTCAGTTGAAAAAAAATTTTCAGCTCCAATATAAGCTTTTTATTGGTTTCATTCATACGTCAACGTAAAATAGCATTGTTTTTGAAAATTGTTTTTATTTTTATTGTTTTTATTCGTACGTTTATTTGAAGTAGCATTTTTTTTGAAGATTTGTTTACCTTTTATTGTTTTTTTTTTTTTTGTACTGGAATCTAAAATAATCATTGTTTAAAAAAATTGTATACATTTCATTGGTTTTATTTGTATTTGATTGTGAAATAGCTTTGTTTTAAAAATTTGATTAGCGTTTATTTTGGTTTTATTTGTACGTGAATGTAAAATAGCATTGTTTTGAAAATTGTTTACCTTATATTAGTTTTTTTGTATGTGTAAAATAGCATTGTTTTTAAAATTTGTTTACCTTTTGTTGATTTTATTCGCACCTAAATTTATAATAGCGTTCTTTTAAAAATTTGATTAGCGTTTATTTTGGTTTTATTTGTACGTTAATGTAAAATAGCATTGTTTTAAAAATTTGTTTATTGATTTTATTCGTTTGACATTGTTTTGTCGATTTGTTTATCTTATATTGGTTTTATTCTTATAAAAATGAAATAACATTGTTTACGCTACACTTTCTTTTTCAATAACCTAGAGGGCTTAAAGCTTAAAGTAAAAGTTTAAGCTTAAAAAAAAAATCGATAACAAATACAAACATTAATATATATATATATATATATATATATATATATATATATATATATATATATTTATATATATATATATATATGTCTGTGTGTATGAACTATCGAATTATCCAGCGTGTTTCATCGACATCGTCAGTTTCAAATCAGCTTCAACAATGAAATTCTATCTTAATTATAAAACCGATTGTGTTGTAGCATGGTGGATAGGGACATTGTCTTTGATAATTAAACGATGTTTTATGACAAACGCTTCTCGTAAGACAAGCTCTATATAGCACAACGTATATTATCCGAGTTTACTGTTAATTTATTGTTGAATCTATACATCTTGCAAAAACGTAACTTTCTATCAGGTTGTAAACAAAATGAATGCAATCATAACATTTAAAGAGACACTTTAGACATAATAAAACAGAACTTTTATTGAAATCGTTCAGGTTGCGGATGATTTTACATTTCTAAATTTAACTGTGACTGCGTAACACTGCGGATATGCGCACTTATCAACCCCCCAGTTATTGAAGGCAATGAATTGGAAATTATTGAGATAGGATCTGAACTCCCGTAGCTTTGTTGTAACTCCCCCGTGCACCATTATGCAGTCGTGTTACAGTGCAACTCTCTGGAGAAGAGTTTACTTGACTTGATTATTTTGTATCTACTGTAACTTACTCTCTGACATGAATATTTCCATTGTTGCTTAGGGAAATGAAGGTTTTAAAGCCAATCGTTTTAAAAGGGATTAGCTTTAAATCGGGAAGTTTATTTCTGTATATGAGCTATTTACATTGGTAACGTTTTTATTTTTAATGACTGGACTTAGTAAAGCTATTAATTTATTATTAATTGAAAAAAAATATATTAAAGTCTTCCTAATTTATAATGTAGTAATTGTCCTAAATTAGTCTACTGTATATATAAATAAAAGTTGAACTTTGTGTATAAAACTTCTCACATAGTTTGTTTTATACCTATTTTAAGTTTAAAAAATACAACTGAAATGAAGGCAAACCTTCTAAAATCTGAATTAATATATTTGAAATGTTTTGTTTGAGACAAAGTTATAAGAAATTGATATTCTAATTATTAAACTGATCATGACTGTAGTATTTGTTTCATGTTACATATCCTATATTGTAAAAAATGTTTAACTACGCAATAGAATGTTAATATTTTATTTTATAATTTTCACTTTCTCTCATAACCGAAATGTTGTGTTTTTGTGGATGTATCTTTTTAAGGTTCAGGGAATATGTATGTCGTCATACATTACATTCCAAAGGTATGGATAGATTTGGAGTGTTAGGATCATATCTCAGGACATTTTATCAATAAGTCGAAGTTGTTGTAGACAATTTTAAGACTAACCTATCATACGGAGCAAGTATAGACCTGTATACAAAGTTTAGGGAAAGATTGTAAATTACAAAAAAATCGACCACATTTTTTGACAGATGTTCACGTTTCAATACCTCAGAACCAAAAAGTGTTTTATAACAAACTGTCCGTCCGTTGTCATTGGCGTCTACACATAACCACGATAGTGGCCACAAACATTAAAATAGAAACATAAAATTTGTTATTGGGAACTATACTCTGGTAATACAAATTTTTATTGACATTTAGAATAATCTAATTGGAAATTTCATAGGGCTACAATTTCCTACTGTGTCTTTCTTGACCAACTTTTGTTCTTTCCCGACTCTGACGCTATTAGAATATTCGATTGACACCAGTCTTTATGTTGTGTTCTTTTATAAAGAGAAAATATAACGGTACCTATATATCAGAAGTAAGGAAAGTCTCAACAAATACAAATATAGTTCAATCACCTGGTTCAATGTTTGACGGATTTCTCAGGTTTAAGTGCAAAGCTGAAGTGGCCTCCTCAACACAATCGAAAGTTTAGGTAAGGTTTTTTAACCTCATCGGTTGTCCATCATTACATAATTTTTATATTAAAATATAACTACTATTATATAATATAATTGGTTACATTACGTAATGAAACATTTATAAAGCTTTGGAAACTAATTTTACTGAAATTTAAAAATTATTTTTGATGAGCTCCTGTAGATGGCAATGTTTAAAAAAACTAATAAAAAACAATAAAACAAAATTCAATAGAAATTTTAAGCAATAAAGAAATGTTAGTTCAATTTTTATTTTAAAATAACGTCTTTAAACGATAACAATTTTGGATAATTGGAGCTTTTTTAGTCTATTTGAAAATAAAGGCTCTTCATTGAACACCTTCAATAAACCATACATTCCCACCTAACTCATAGATACACTTTTGTAGTTCCTAATATACTTATAATTAATTTTAATGTAATAGCAGATATATCTTGTTGAAACTCCATATTCAAGGATACAATATTTAAATAGTTGTCTATACCTGTTAATTATTAGTTTCCCGATGATGCCGCAAGGCGAAACAATTGTAGCCCATTTATATGTTAAAATATTTTGAACTTTATTGCTTTATTTTATACTTATAATTGCCTAAATAGTAATTAAATAATAAAATTAACGTTTTAATTACTACACGATTAAGCTTCTAAGTTTGCTCTATATAATTGTTTTACGTAGAAGAGTAAAACAAAGTGAACTGTACTTCTGTTTGACTGGAGGCGGAACTATTTCCGTGTAAATATTAATTGAAGTGATCCTATTAGTTTTGGAAACTATTCTGTTAGCAGCATTAATTAATTACCAAGTGCTATACTTATTTGGTTAATATACTTTTATAATCTAGGCAAATAAACTGATTCCTTAATAAAAACTCTTTTTTTTTTTTCATTTCATCATGGGAACTGTACAACTGCAAAAAAAACCCCAACAAATAAGAAAAACAAATTATAGGGAATTTATTTTGAATGTTTGTTCAGTGTAGACTGCAAGTTTGGATTAGTCCATAATGTTTTTTGTCCTACATAAATTTAGCGCATTTCGTCACATGTTCAGATTGATTTTTTTTACTTGTATTATATAGTAATTGTTTTATTGAAATATTGTAGATAAAATAAATAGGAATTTGAAATTTTAATGACAATGAAATATAATCCAAAATATTTATGACGGAGGTAAATTGGAGATTTCATTACTGTATCTATGAATCTCTTACAGTTTTCAGCTTTGATTGGAAACATCATTGTTCGTCCTCTAAAACCTGTTGGTAGACATTCCACATTTCCGGTGGGAAGTTGGGAGAATCAGCTCGTCTCTCGGCCTCCCTCGGATGTTCTGTGTATACAGGGTGTCCCGAGATAAGTGAACTGGTTAATCATTTTCGGATTATATACATCAAAACGAACAAAAAACATGACGAACAACATATATTCGAGTTTCATTTCAATAACCGTCTATCCGCCATTTTGTTCTTTTACAAAAAACCATTATAACTCCAGAAATAGATAATAAGCATTTTTATATGTTACCTTTTACAAGTGTGCCAAACACAAAAACTTATATAATAAAATAACAATAATGTCCGTCTAGGTGACTTTTTTAATAATAAAGTATTTACTTGCTTTATAATCATATGACGCGTCTCGGAACTCGTCCCATCTTCAGAAAATCGCTCAGCTGAGGTCGTTAAAACATTAAAATAAATTATTACACAACACATATAAACGTGCACACGCGTTGATATTGTCTGTGCTAATGTGCGCGTGTATGTGTATATGTGTTGCGATATGTTGTGTAATAATTTATTTTAATGTTTTAACGACCTCAGCAGAGCGATTTTATGAAGATGGAACGAGTTCCGAAACGCGTCATATGATTATAAAGTAAGTAACTACTTTATTATTAAAAAAGTCACATAGACGGACATTATTGTTCTTTTATTATATAAAAAAAAAGTGACTTGGATACAAACACAATGAGTTTTAAAACAAAAACTTAATTTTCAAACTAGCAGCTTTTTAAATTGTGTTTTAACGGTTTCGGAGATATTTGACGTTAAAAAATTTAAACGACCTTCATTTTGAAAATTATAAAAATAAAGTCTTTGTGTTTGGATAAAGTCTTTTATACGTAAGATAGAAATATTTATTTCAAATCCGAATACAATATTTCATCCTTTTCTGGGAAATGGCGGGTAGATGAATGAATAATAATAACGACTATTTCTCTCTTTGAAGTTATTTGTTAATGATGGAAGTTAAATTTTATTATTATACATTTTTCGGAAATTTGCCATCATTTGTGTGTTGTATCTTTGATACAACACGTACTTGCCGTTAGTATTGTGTTTGCCGTGATTGTGTGTTTTTGACTTCTCAGTTTCAGCTCTGAGATGCATGCTTAGATATTAAGGTTGGTGGTATTCTTATTTAATTTTACTTCTTACATAGGCTTAGTTTCTAGTTTCATGTTTCTTTAGTTTTTTGTCACTTGATAACGGGAATTGATTCTTATTCCCGAAACGTCGTGTTTTGAATTTTTTGAAAATGCCGCCGCAACTACACGTCTTGCTACCGGCTTGTTAGAATTTGTTATAAATTCTAAATTTAACTTTCTATTAAAAATAAGGAATCAAGAACTTGACGAGTCACGTAATTGCACAGCTGATTATCCTTTTGTCTTGAGATACGTCATAACTACGCAAATACATCCTCCGATAAGTTTGCTTACGTTTGTAAATCAACCTTGGCCGACAGTATGTCCATGAGCTTGTCAAATATACCGACCTCAATTCCATCCATTTGAGACTTGCTACTTAAATATTGTTTATTACAGATAACTTTTAAGAACTGAGATTTAAAAATTAATTTTAACGATTATCACCATTAGTTTAGTGATCATTTTTTTGTTTTTTTTTATAAAATGTAATAAATGCATGCCCATAGTTTTGCATACACAATCTCTCCTATAAAACTTTATCTATTTCGTTTTAAGGTGGGTTGATAGAGATCCCGGTTTTAGGTCGCACGAACGCTAAATTATCGTAATTGCGTGCTTGTATATATAAGCAGAGACCGAATGATTTTGTATTAATATATTCACAGACAGGTATGCACTAGATGTTGACGTAATCACCCCAACCAACACGTGCTTTAAGATGTCATTAATTGTTAGGCGTGATAAATATTATAACTGCAACTCTGCCATATTTGTTCCATCTTTCTAGAGCTATCTAAGACTTAAATCTCTCACCTCATTAAACACCTTAAAACAGTTTCAAACTTGTAATTGTTCTTTTTTCATTACAAATGCAAAGACGTTACTTGTAATAGGTTTATGCATTTAGTTCATCATTTCATCTCTTTTATTTATTTATTTTTTAATTATTTTTTTAATTCTTGTTGTTTTCGTTAAATCTTAATATTATTATTATTATTATTATTATTATTTTTTTTTATTATTTTTTTTTTTTTGCTTTATGTTCTTGTGTATTTTTCATGTATGTGTAAGTATTGTAGGTATTTCTTTTTATATTAGCTTTATAATTATGTAAATGTGTGTTATGCTTGTGTGTGCGTGTGCGTGCGTGCGCGCGCGCGCGTGTGTGTTTTGCGGCAGTACCGGTTCTGTTAATGTTATTAATTTTTATATATGTGATTATTGCATTGCATATGTTACGTTATATTAATCTTTGACATTGTATCGTAGAATATATTGTGATGGCATTGAATGGGGGGGGGTGTCAAATTGCTTCCTTTTCTTATAACAGTGAGGCTTTAGCTTCCAGTCACACAGACCAATGTCAGTAGGGTTTTTGAGTGCGTGTAGAAACTGAGAATGACGACTTAATCAATGAAACTTCGTCTTGTATTTGTGTTGTATTTTTGTGTGGAAAATTATGTTTTCTTTCATTTGATGACTGAAGTTTCTACTAGTGTAGCTCATTACAATTGAAATACAATTCGGTAAACGTTGTATTTTGAGCAATCTCATGGTTTCCATACTGTTACTGATTGTGTAAAAGTATGTTGCACCAAGTCTACAATTGTTGTATGTTCTTATCAAATTCAAATTTGAGTATCTTACTGTCTTAAATAAATTTCACAAAATATTCAGAACATACTGAATACTGTGTACATGAGAATACATACTATTCGTGATAGTATAACATTTACAGTTGTGTATGCGTGCATTGTTTCAATATGTATTAGTTTGTGTGTGAAAACAACAGCACATTTAGCCCCCCCCCCCAACAGATTGTATTCAATTTAATATTATTATACATGCTAATGAAATATACTAGTAGATAGGTAAATAAAATTAATGTTGTACTAATAACATAATAAAATGGTTTAGTCATGTTTAATGTGTGTTTGATTGTTTATGTAAGTACGGGATGTACCACGAAGAGGTCACTATTTTGGTATTAATACGCCGGACGTATGGAAAACATATTTGACACTTTACTTTTGATATAAAGCTGTACCATCGAATTAAATTTTATATGACCAGTTAAAACAAAATGGCGGAATAACAAAATAATGGTACATTTTCACAAAAATCATTTTATTTGCATAACCATTACGAATTGTTTATTTTTGCAGATGACATGAAAATGTGTAAAATTTAATAAAGGAAAGTAAAGAAAAATAACACTAATATATTATTAATGATCCGAACTTGAACTTTATTCGAATTTATGTCCATTGATAGCTACGAAATTAAAAAGAGTTGTAAGAGCTTTTAAAAATTATCCGAGGTATTCTTCTTAAATCAGCCTTATTATTTCAGAATCTGTTGCTATAGGGATGAATAGACTTTTACTTTCAAAAAGCCCCATAGGGAAAAATCACAAACAGTCAAGTGTGTGGATCTTGGAGGCCAGTCCATAAAGTTATAAAGATCCACGGCCTATCCAACTAATAAGGTTTCAAAATGGTAACCGTGAGTTGTTGAAAAAAAATTTCTGTCACGATTTTCTTATTTAAAATATATCCTCAAGAACTTGTTGTAAGTTTTTTACTTAACTTAAATTTAATATTTCAAAATATCAAATGCAACTTTTTTAAACTGATATTTTATGAAAATAGCTTGATGAAAAGTTAATCAAGAAATGTGTTCTCTTGGAAGTCAAATCGGTATGAGTCAAAATTATCGAGGCAAAAGGCCGTGATCTGATAATGCACCCAAAATATAACAACGTACCCAAAATATGAAATTATCTGAAAAGAAACAATCTGAGCAAAGACCAAGGTGTGATAATGGACACATTATATTTCCATAAATCGAATGATCTCTGCTAAAGGGTTGCGAGGAACGAATAGAAATTTAAAATATAATCAAAGTTCTCCCATCATTTTTACTGGGAGCAGGTTCCGTCTAACTATGTCACTACATAGGAAATGTTTCCAGTTTACTTATTTAAACTAAGTTATTTATAAGGTTACATGTCGAATGAAGCTATATTTTTATATCTTTAAAACTAAATGTGAATTACGTCCTTTCACCTAATTATAACATTTCTCTGCTAAATATTGTTATCGAAGAATTATTTCTTCCAGCACCTTCCTAATTTCTCTCTCCATTTCCAAAATTTTAACAGAATCTCTTGATAGTTTGATGTAAAACATGTCTCGAGCTTAATCTGTTTTGATAATTTCTTTCTTTTTTTACAGGTGAGAAGAGTTATTCGTGAAGTGGTAGGCCTAACAGATTGATATTGGTAAGCCGTTTTGTACTGTATTTTAAGTTCATTAATTAAAATTTAATATATCTTTCTGACATTTAATAAATGTCGGTTTTATATAGTAGTAATAAATACAACTATTGTGGTGATGTATAATGTGTGCGTTAGAAGTTGCTGTTATAAATTGTATTTCTATTCTTCCATAGTTTAAAGGTTGGATAATGAAGGTAAAACTGACCGCAGCAAAGTAATAAATAGCAATAATAAAGTAGGCTTACAACCTTCAGTCACAGAGTTAAGGAATGTGTTCATTTCCTTCAGTCACACGAAGCGGAAAAATTTAGTCAAAATGGTCGTTCCCTCGCAGTTTTGTAGGGGTGTTGGGGGGATGAACGACATACAAGTGTGGGAAAACATTGTTATGTAAATTAATTTTCTTCTGTCCCGGAAGTTTTATTTAAAATACTTTTGCCCCGGAAATTATATTTGTCTGCATTCTCTCTAAAATATGCTTATGGAATTTATTTTGGAGAGTTAGCCAATAAAGATAAAAATGCATAATGAGTTTTTGTATGAGTAACCGTTTTTCAGTTAATCGTTGTCAGCTATAATTTTTTTTTTAAATTTATTTTTTTAAATATATATTTTTGAAATATTTATATTTTTTAAATAATAAACTAAATGTGGTTTTTAAGTTTTCTGCACATTCAAAAATTATTAAGTTAACGTTAAAAACATTAAACGAAATAAAATGGAAATTGGTAACAACATTACAATATAATTATTTTATTATTTTATGTAGGAGTAACCTAACCTAACTTAACCTAACATAACCTAACCTAACCTAACTTAACCTAACCTAACCTAACCTAACCTAACTTAACTTAACCCAACCTAACCTGACCTAACTTAACCTAACCTAACCTAATCTAACCTAACCTAACCTAACCTAACCTAACCTAACCTAACCTAACCTAACTTAACCTAATCTAACCTAACCTAACTTAACCTAACCTAACCTAACCTAAACTAACCTAACCTAACCTAACCATACCTAACTTAACCTAACCTAACCATACCTAACTTAACCTAACCTAACCTAACCTAACCATACCTAACTTAACCTAACCTAACCTAACCTAACCTAACCTAACTTAACCTAACCTAACCTAACCTAATCTAACCTAACCTAACCTAACCTAACCTAACCTAACCTAACCTAACCTAACTTAACCTAATCTAACCTAACCTAACCTAACCTAACCTAACAACTTAACCTAACCTAACCTAACCTAACCTAACCTAACTTAACCTAACCTAACCTAACCTAACCTAACCTAACCTAACCTAACCTAACCTAACCTAACCTTTATCCTGCATTGAACGATGGTGTCCTATCACGTAAGTAGAACAATACAGAACAATCACAGACTCGCGGGAATATTTTATGCACTAATGGAAATTTATGGGAAACACAGAATGTCCGCTAAATACCAGCAGAGACTTTAGTTTTCCCTCTGAAGAGTTCACTGCTGTCCCCCGGTATATCACCGCTTTACCTACGGCTACACTTTATATTGCCTTGCAGTTCCTTTATACATTTCAAGGGGTTACTTTAAGTTTAATGTTGATTCATTTGATTTCCAAATAGAAATAAAAGCGTGATTAAACCTTAACTCTTGTATAGGTTTTGTGGAAAATTGATTGACAACTCGGCTATTCCTTATTAGTGTTACAAGTGAAACAAAGTCGATTACTTAGCCAGCTTTGTCAGATTCTAAAGTTAGTTGGGCCTTGTAGTGAGGTGGTACCCAGTATACGTGTATGGTGTAAGTTTGTTGCATAGGTTTTCTGAATGTATGTCACTACTTTCTAGATGTCTCGGCTGTGTATATCTCGTTTAGCTCGTGCCAGTGACTCGGCCTTGGCCGGTCTCCAGGTTGTACACCTTTTTAAGGGCGGTTAAAAGGGGAGATCTAAAATGTTTCAAATACCAACCCCCATCTTTTAACATATCATTTTGAAGGAGATAAAAAAAAATTGCCTTGTCTCTGCGGTATCTGCGGAATTATGAAGGCTAGAAGTCAAATTTAGAGTTTTCTATTTGACGTGGATAGTAATGAAAAAATACCAAAATACGGATGACATTTTTTAACATCGACATATTGTAACTAAATTAATTTTATGTATTTATCTTATTTTAACAAAACGGTTCAATTTCTTGAAAGGGAAAGCTAATGGGGGAATTTTTCCCCCAATCATTTTAAAGGGAATTTTAAGAGGAAATTGATGACGTTTAGACTAAGTCCCCATGACTGCTTTGGTTGGAAAAATAAACTAACCAATCAAGAAAGAAGGTACAAGTAAGACAAAAATTAAAATTGTAATTCATTTAAAGAAATAGTAGAGACTCATTCTATACCTCATCAGTTCCTCTGACATTGGCTTCCCCTTTCAAAAATTAGGGTCGGATTGCTAAAATTGGAAAAAAAATCATAAAAGTGTGTTGATTTGGTTAAATATGTCCGTTGTTAAAAAAATTAATCGGTGTTTTGTTTGTTTGTTTCCCCCCCCCCCTTTAATATCCATGACGAATAGAAAACTTAAAATTCTAGTTCTAGGCTCCAAAATTCCAGTTACAGATAGCGTATTATACTTTTCCAAGGCACTAAAATTTGAATTTTTTTTTATGCCGTTCAAAATGGTACTTCACGAAATGGTGGTTGTTATTTGAAAAAACTTTACCCCCTTCCCCTTTAAAATGAGACAAAAATGTTTTTACCTCATAAAAATTGAATGGATTTACTCTATGAGGTTTGGCAAACGTTGGAAGTTTTCTTCTCTATTCGTTCAGAAATTACCTACGGGTTACAAAACTATTTCCCACTCTGATGACAAAATAGTTCTCTGTGATGGATTTTATTGTTTTTTTTCTAATTTTGTAATGCCTATTCCGGCTCATTACGTTATGTCACTTGTGTACCCTTCTAGGTACACAGATAGAAATATCTACCCATGTGTACCATTCTGGTTGTGTTGTTTGATGTTTTGGGTAACGTGTATTGAACAACTTAATATAAATCAGAGAGCCGCAGAGTAGAATATGAGATATTCGTTTGTACCAATCCTACTTGTACTTGTTACAAAGAGTTTGGAAGTAGCTCTATGTTGAGGCAAGTGGGTCACAGAGTGAAATGAGATGAAGTAAAGTAGGCATTGGGATTAGTGACTGTCAATTGTTATATCCGTAATTATAGCTGAACGTGGTAAGTAATTTAGCCTGTTACTAAAGTGTTGAAAAGAAATTGCAATCAGGAGGAAGCAATCTGCAATTGCTTTAATCGTTTGTTGTATTACAGCTCGCTGTAGAAGTTTGAATTATAATTTGAGGTTAGGAAACAATACTTACATTAATGAACATCTTCTTCGACGATAATTGACATTACCGCGCATGTCATATTTAATGTACAGTTAATAATGTTTTCACAGTTGTTAATTAACGTTGAAGTCATAAATATTTATTTTATAGCTCCATCAGTCTGCTAATTGCAATGACTTTGCAATGCGCAGGACAAGATTTCCTTGAGATACTCACAGTTCAAGGAATACTCTATTATTCAAAACTACTTATATCATATTATTTTAATATTCATTGTAATTATTGACAATTTAAGTCTCGTAATGATGGAGACAATCATACAATCAGGAAGCAAAGCATTTTCCACACTTTCTTATTTAAGCAATATCCTGATTATGTTGTTTCTTTTATTTCTATGATGGGGGGGGGGGCAGGAAAAACAATATTTATTTTTTCATTGATATCTCTTGTCTATTTGTGTCATCAATAGTGTGTTTAAAATGTTTTCTACAAATTGTTTGTTTTAGTTTTTTTTATACTATTTAACACTATTAAAAAAGATTTCGTAAAAAACTTGTGGATAAGTGTTTTTAACAAAGGTGTTCGTCATCATGTCTCCAATATGCTGGTTTATGAGTTAACGAAAAAAAACCTCGCATGTAGATCTGCTATACACGGCTGTACCGATTTACATAAACCTGTTTGGACTTTTGCATTTAGTTTATCATTTCATCTTTTTATTTTATTCTTTTTATTTATGTATTGTAAAAAAAATTCTGTTTATTGTCTTCATCTTAATATTATTATAATTTGTTTGTTTGTTTATTGGGTTTGTTTTGCTTTGTTTTTTATGTGTATACATTTCGTAGGTATATTTATTTACATTTTAGGTTTCTATTTACATATGTATATCATGCTTGTGTGTTTTTGGGAGAGGGGGTTGTTGGAGAGGACCGGTTCTTGTCGTTTGTTTTATAGTTTTCGATTGTCTTATATTTATTTTTGTACATCTGATTATTGTGCATTGTATATGTTACGTTATATTAATCTTTGACATTAATATCGTAGAATATATTGTGATAGCATTGGACTTGGGGGCGTGGTCAAGTTGCTTCCTCTTGTTATAAGAGTGGGGGCTTTGATTTTGTCCATTGTCAGTAGGGTTGGTGTGCTGACTTAGTCATTGAAGTGTCGTCTTGTATCAAATAACACCATTTTGAACGATTTAAAAAATTAATTCCTAAAATTTGCTTAGACCAATAGTTATAAAGATAATAATATTATTTAGCAATGTAAGTTATAAAAATTTCTTTTCTCCTTAGAGAAACCAATAATGGTATTTCAGTATCTAGTTTATTGTAAACTTGAATTCTTGTTTCGAATTTTAATATAGGCCTACTTTTAACGGTGTATAAATATTCACATTTTAACTAACGGACTTTATTTTTTATTTTTTTATAAGTGGAAAATGTTTGTTAGAAAACACACCGAAACTGTCCCGCGTACTCACGAATCTGATTATATAATTTATGCTCGTTATAGAATTAACACTTTATTATTATTTTTTTGGATTATATTCAGTGGTTAAATGTTGCTTTATAAAAGGCTTTACAAGTTGTTTTGTCATTCTAATGAAATACAGATTCCGGTTTCTCGTGTATTTTAAAGGTTAATTGTTTGTTTCATGCGAGGAAAGAGAGAGAGAGCTATTGTATCCCGACAATTGTTTATTATCAGACATATTTTAAAAAAACACGATTCACAGATTGCTTTACAATAATGCTCTGAAACTATTCAGAGGTATTTGTATTGCATTTTGCAGACAAATGTTTAAAATGAATAACAATTTGTATTTTATGTTTTCAGTTTACAATATTTGCGACTATTTCCAACTACAAATTTTATGGACAAGGGGTGTGCGATTCATCGGTGCTTGTTTTGATAATTCTGACTATACTAAAGCAATGAGTAAATTATCCTGAACCTAGTTCTTTTCTTTGTTTTATTGTTTGTTATAAGATACCAGAGCATATGTTTTGTTTGTATAGCCCTACGAATGGTAGCCTCGGATCACCGACTGCTCGATCGAGCCATGAACTAATTATTGTCGGAACCTGTGGTTTTTTAGGATTAGTAAGAAAGACTAGTTGTCAGTACGTTAAAACTCAGTGTTATGAGTGGATACTATTATTTACATATGGGATTGGTGATTTAACCTATAAGACAGTGTTTTTTCTTCCTTCTGTAGACATCTGTATGTTTGACCAGATATAATTCAGATGAAACAAAAGCTAAAGCGAGTTAAAACAGTAGAATGAAATATAAGAAGTATTTTTTAATTTTAAATTTAGTACGTTTCCTCAAATAAAAGTATATCCTAAAACATATAGTTGAATTTTTTGTACTATTTTCTTCTTGTTTCCTTTAGAGTATAACAACAACTTGCGCATTACAGTTTTCTACATTTTGCCTTTTCTGACAAAATACATTAATATGACTTCTGTCAAGGCATCTCATGTTATCACAAAAACGACGTCTCTATTCGTATCAAAAGAACTCAAAATGTTATAGTTTGATTGGTGTAGCTCGTGTATCACTGAAGAGGACGACCTTGTCGTTGAAACGCGTCTGATACTTAGGCGTATTTTTTGTGAGAATTGTGTTCTGATTTTTTCTCCATCACTCAGTTTTCTGTGTACTATTTATAAGATTAAATGTCCGAGGAAATATCTAAACCTTGTTAGATTTGTAGTATGTCGTAACAGTCTATTTATACAATATATTCTACTAAGCTCCATTTTTATTTCATTTATTTATTTTAAATTAATATAATTTGTGTGATCAATTATATTTTATATTGATTTAAGAGTAATTTCTAAGTTAATTTTCAAGTTGATAAGGTTATTTGTTGTTAATGTGTTGGTTCGGTACGTTAGTTTATTGTACCATGTAGCCGATAAGATTGGCAAAGCATTCACCCTTCAAAATCCGAGCTGGTTATCTAAGGCAAGACGTGACTGTTTGTAATTGGCCGGTTTTACACGCCGGATGACTATGTCATCAAAATGTACATAAGGGTATTATAATAATTATAATCTTAGTTTTGTTTCTTGTTTTCCTTATTTATAAGGAAGAAAATAAAATGTAGCGTTACTTGTGTTGGAACATCCCCTTATTCGCTGTTATACAGAAGTATGTTCGTGGTTTCTCTTAATTAATACTTATAGCTTTAATGCCAACTGTAGTAACAGTGAAGCGAAATTCATACTATACAGTCATATTGTTATAAGGAGATAAAGTAATTCTGAATACACTGTGAATTATGACGTGGCGCTCATGTATAGATATGCAATGCTTTTGTTAGAGTGCGGAACTTTTTTCTTTCATAGTTACATCTGTAGGGAATAGAATGAACAAGTGTTGTTGATAAAAACAGACAAAGCTTTCACAGCGCTGTGTTCACTAAAACATTTGGTATGAATGTAAACGAGTAGAGTGATATCAAATCAAATGTAATCTTAAAAAAACGTTTCTGACTGTTTGTGTTTTGGGAAAGTTTTGTAACGGTAGGAAAGAGTGTTATGGGGGAAATTGTTGAACTTGTGGGTAACTTTATCTTAGTCACCATTTTTGTAAAATAGGTCAGCTGATCTTTCAACATTTGATTTAACACAACCAACCAGCACACAATGGAATTGGCTTTGATAATCAATTTAGAAACCTTAACAATAAGGCGACTTGTATATTAACTTATCAAAAATACTTGACACAATTTTAAGACAACAGTAGATAACACTGGTTATCAGCCTACCAGGAATCACTCACAAACCTCGGTAATTAACCTCCACATAATAATTAATCTTCGGAACGTAGTTGTAAAGCGTCCATTTTGCTCTAGATCGTAGGGTCAACCTACGTTCCCAGTCGCCTGTGGAATTCCACTCCACTTTTCTGCCCAAGAGAACTTTATTGCTGTTATGCGTATCCGTACGCGTCTTCATAGTTGATCGAGGCATCTGCTCACGTTTAATTAATAAGCCGCGTCACTTTGTACCAATCTGTTTTTACTTTCTTACTAATATGTAGTATGGTGAAGTTAAGTGATAGACTAATCCAGTTGGAGGCCTCTTGAACTCAATAAAATACTTTTAGGAATAAATAGATTAATTATTCCGAATGCGGTTATACTTTGCTCAATTATTTTGTAGCCCCCCCTCCACATTTTTACAACAACTCACAATTTATAAGTAGTTGGTATAAAAATAAATTCTGATTTTGCTTACAGGTTATAACGAATTCGCTAAAAACGATCCTTTAAGGATGCAACTATAAGGTATTGGTAGCTCCCCCTCCCCGAAATTTGGCGATTTAGGGATTTGTCGGTGAACAACCAAAAACACTAAAAAAATCAAGGGTTTCCAGAATCACACAATCATGAAATAAAATTAAGACTAATAAATCCAGTTATATTTATTATATTACCCTTCGATGACATTGTTTATATTCCCAGAGGTTTACAGATAAACTAATAGTGATTAATCATAAACCTAAGCTTGATGTATCGCCTTTCTCCGAGTCAGTTACCTCCGTCCCTCTGTGATTGGTTGGTTAAGAATGGGAAGGAGGCCCTACTTGGCACTTTGCTTTAGGTGTGTGTTTAGTCTGTAAATATTTAGCTGTAAACCCTGACTGTCATAAGTATAATACAATAGACATAACTGGATTTATTAGTCTTTGTTTTTCTTATTGTGTGTATCGACACAGTGCTCCTTGGGCCAAAACTGATCCTTGGAGATGTGAAAAATACCTAATTTCTTAAAGTCGACATTGCCGATTCAAATTTTGGAGAAATAAGAACATTTATAACCCAAATTGCAAGTATGGTGATTTGTATAAGTTTTCAACATTATGATTCTGAAATAATTGAAAAAAAATCTAAAATCTGCCTTCATCTTTCATTAAAAACTCAATATCAGTCGAATACTGTTTGTACACAAGCAGAGAAAACTATATATGTGGGGCTTTTCTAGTTACCAACTAATGAAGCTCAAGTGCAAATACTCTGCAATTAAGAAAATTCAGGGTTTGTTCTTTTCATGTATGTGAAAATTGAACTATTGTATCCTGACAATTGTTTGTTATCAGACATTCATATTTCAAAACACGATTAACAGATTGCTATATAAAGATACTATTCAAAGGGGATTTGCTTTGAATTTTACAGGCAAATGGTTTTAATAACGTTTTGTATTTTATCTTTTCACGTTTACCATTGTTTGGAATCATATGTTTCGAACCACAAGTTGTAATCTATGGTGTAGTTACACGACCTGTGGGCGATACATATTGACAGCAGGTGTTAAACAACAAATAATTAATTGTAATCGCCTGTTTTGTTTGTTCTGGCAATACGAAACCAGCGAGTCCGATTTACAGATATTAACTTTATCGTCGTAAATTAACAATACATTGTGTTATTTCAATATATATATATATATATATATATATATATATATATATATATATATAAATAACGTTATCATTCAAATGTTCTCTTTCTCCAATTGAAATAATATATATATATATATATATATATATATATATATATATATATACAGTATATTAATAGTTTCTATTTGCAACCGTTCAGTAAACACAATTGCTTTCTCTGTGTTATTCATATACGTGGTTAATAGATTAATAATTTTAGATAGGTAGACTTTACATAGGATTGATAATATTAAAATATTTGTCTTTCCAGCTCTTAATGTTAAAACAAATCATGGAGAAACTAAGGACAACTCGACCATTTAAATATAAGAAAATGTGAATAGAAATGTTCAGGCTGTAGGGATATTCTCTACTTTAAATCTGATTTTTTTTAATGTTTTAAAACGAAACTTAAATACAAACTCATCTAAATTTCTTATTAAGATAATTCAAACACGCAAATTTAAAGCGAGAAAATCACCAGGTGTAATATTATTCTAGCCGTAAATATAAATAAGGTTTAATACTATTCCTAGCATTGTTGTTACTGTATTCTGATCGTATAACAGCGGGTTGATCTGCAAAACAACAATGGAATGACTTCACTCCTCATCCTAGCCATACCTAACTTATTACAGTGATAATGGTGTATAGCCTTCTTGTATTAAGAATCACCCTTTGTAAATATAACTTAGGTTTAATACTATTCCTAGCATTGTTGTTACTGTATTCTGGTCGTATAACAGCGGGTTGATCTGCAAAACAACAATGGAATGACTTCACATCCTAGCCATACCTAACTTATTACAGTGATAATGGTGTATAGCCTTCTTGTATTAAGAATCACCCTTTGTAAATATAACTTAGGTTTAATACTATTCCTAGCATTGTTGTTACTGTATTCTGGTCGTATAACAGCGGGTTGATCTGCAAAACAACAATGGAATGACTTCACATCCTAGCCATACCTAACTTATTACAGTGATAATGGTGTATAGCCTTCTTGTGATAAGAATCACCCTTTGTAAATATAACTTAGGTTTAATACTATTCCTAGCATTGTTGTTACTGTATTCTGGTCGTATAACAGCGGGTTGATCTGCAAAACAACAATGGATTGACTTCACATCCTAGCCATACCTAACTTATTACAGTGATAATGGTGTATAGCCTTCTTGTGATAAGAATCACCATTTGTAAATATAACTTAGGTTTAATACTATTCCTAGCATTGTTGTTACTGTATTCTGGTCGTATAACAGCGGGTTGATCTGCAAAACAACAATGGATTGACTTCACATCCTAGCCATACCTAACTTATTACAGTGGTAATGGTGTATAACCTTCTTGTGATAAGAATCACCCTTTGTAAATATAACTTAGGTTTAATACTATTCCTAGCATTGTTGTTACTGTATTCTGGTCGTATAACAGCGGGTTGATCTGCAAAACAACAATGGATTGACTTCACATCCTAGCCATACCTAACTTATTACAGTGATAATGGTGTATAACCTTCTTGGGATAAGAATCACCCTTTGTAAATATAACTTAGGTTTAATACTATTCCTAGCATTGTTGTTACTGTATTCTGGTCGTATAACAGCGGGTTGATCTGCAAAACAACAATGGAATGACTTCACTCCTCATCCTAGCCATACCTAACTTATTACAGTGATAATGGTGTATAGCCTTCTTGTGATAAGAATCACCCTTTGTAAATATAACTTAGGTTTAATACTATTCCTAGCATTGTTGTTACTGTATTCTGATCGTATAACAGCGGGTTGATCTGCAAAACAACAATGGAATGACTTCACTCCTCATCCTAGCCATACCTAACTTATTACAGTGATAATGGTGTATAGCCTTCTTGTATTAAGAATCACCCTTTGTAAATATAACTTAGGTTTAATACTATTCCTAGCATTGTTGTTACTGTATTCTGATCGTATAACAGCGGGTTGATCTACAAAACAACAATGGATTGATTTCACATCCTAGCCATACCTAACTTATTACAGTGATAATGGTGTATAGCCTTCTTGTGATAAGAATCACCCTTTGTAAATATAACTTAGGTTTAATACTATTCCTAGCATTGTTGTTACTGTATTCTGATCGTATAACAGCGGGTTGATCTACAAAACAACAATGGATTGATTTCACATCCTAGCCATACCTAACTTATTACAGTGATAATGGTGTATAGCCTTCTTGTGATAAGAATCACCCTTTGTAAATATAACTTAGGTTTAATACTATTCCTAGCATTGTTGTTACTGTATTCTGATCGTATAACAGCGGGTTGATCTGCAAAACAACAATGGAATGACTTCACATCCTAGCCATACCTAACTTATTACAGTGGTAGTGGTGTATAACCTTCTTGTGATAAGAATCACCATTTGTAAATATAACTTAGGTTTAATACTATTCCTAGCATTGTTGTTACTGTATTCTGATCGTATAACAGCGGGTTGATCTGCAAAACAACAATGGAATGACTTCACTCCACATCCTAGCCATACCTAACTTATTACAGTGGTAGTAGTGTATAACCTTCTTGTGATAAGAATCACCATTTGTAAATATAACTTAGGTTTAATACTATTCCTAGCATTGTTGTTACTGTATTCTGATCGTATAACAGCGGGTTGATCTGCAAAACAACAATGGATTGACTTCACATCCTAGCCATACCTAACTTATTACAGTGATAATGGTGTATAGCCTTCTTGTGATAAGAATCACCATTTGTAAATATAACTTAGGTTTAATACTATTCCTAGCATTGTTGTTACTGTATTCTGATCGTATAACAGCGGGTTGATCTGCAAAACAACAATGGAATGACTTCACTCCACATCCTAGCCATACCTAACTTATTACAGTGGTAGTAGTGTATAACCTTCTTGTGATAAGAATCACCATTTGTAAATATAACTTAGGTTTAATACTATTCCTAGCATTGTTGTTACTGTATTCTGATCGTATAACAGCGGGTTGATCTGCAAAACAACAATGGAATGACTTCACTCCACATCCTAGCCATACCTAACTTATTACAGTGGTAGTAGTGTATAACCTTCTTGTGATAAGAATCACCCTTTGTAAATATAACTTAGGTTTAATACTATTCCTAGCATTGTTGTTACTGTATTCTGATCGTATAACAGCGGGTTGATCTGCAAAACAACAATGGAATGACTTCACTCCACATCCTAGCCATACCTAACTTATTACAGTGATAATGGTGTATAGCCTTCTTGTATTAAGAATCACCCTTTGTAAATATAACTTAGGTTTAATACTATTCCTAGCATTGTTGTTACTGTATTCTGATCGTATAACAGCGGGTTGATCTGCAAAACAACAATGGAATGACTTCACTCCACATCCTAGCCATACCTAACTTATTACAGTGATAATGGTGTATAGCCTTCTTGTATTAAGAATCACCCTTTGTAAATATAACTTAGGTTTAATACTATTCCTAGCATTGTTGTTACTGTATTCTGATCGTATAACAGCGGGTTGATCTGCAAAACAACAATGGAATGACTTCACTCCACATCCTAGCCATACCTAACTTATTACAGTGATAATGGTGTATAGCCTTCTTGTATTAAGAATCACCCTTTGTAAATATAACTTAGGTTTAATACTATTCCTAGCATTGTTGTTACTGTATTCTGATCGTATAACAGCGGGTTGATCTGCAAAACAACAATGGAATGACTTCACTCCACATCCTAGCCATACCTAACTTATTACAGTGATAATGGTGTATAGCCTTCTTGTATTAAGAATCACCCTTTGTAAATATAACTTAGGTTTAATACTATTCCTAGCATTGTTGTTACTGTATTCTGATCGTATAACAGCGGGTTGATCTGCAAAACAACAATGGAATGACTTCACTCCACATCCTAGCCATACCTAACTTATTACAGTGATAATGGTGTATAGCCTTCTTGTATTAAGAATCACCCTTTGTAAATATAACTTAGGTTTAATACTATTCCTAGCATTGTTGTTACTGTATTCTGATCGTATAACAGCGGGTTGATCTGCAAAACAACAATGGAATGACTTCACTCCACATCCTAGCCATACCTAACTTATTACAGTGATAATGGTGTATAGCCTTCTTGTATTAAGAATCACCCTTTGTAAATATAACTTAGGTTTAATACTATTCCTAGCATTGTTGTTACTGTATTCTGATCGTATAACAGCGGGTTGATCTGCAAAACAACAATGGAATGACTTCACTCCACATCCTAGCCATACCTAACTTATTACAGTGATAATGGTGTATAGCCTTCTTGTATTAAGAATCACCCTTTGTAAATATAACTTAGGTTTAATACTATTCCTAGCATTGTTGTTACTGTATTCTGATCGTATAACAGCGGGTTGATCTGCAAAACAACAATGGAATGACTTCACTCCACATCCTAGCCATACCTAACTTATTACAGTGGTAGTAGTGTATAACCTTCTTGTGATAAGAATCACCATTTGTAAATATAACTTAGGTTTAATACTATTCCTAGCATTGTTGTTACTGTATTCTGATCGTATAACAGCGGGTTGATCTGCAAAACAACAATGGAATGACTTCACTCCACATCCTAGCCATACCTAACTTATTACAGTGGTAGTAGTGTATAACCTTCTTGTGATAAGAATCACCATTTGTAAATATAACTTAGGTTTAATACTATTCCTAGCATTGTTGTTAGTGTATTCTGGTCGTATAACAGCGGGTTGATCTGCAAAACAACAATGGATTGACTTCACATCCTAGCCATACCTAACTTATTACAGTGGTAGTAGTGTATAACCTTCTTGTGATAAGAATCACCCTTTGTAAATATAACTTAGGTTTAATACTATTCCTAGCATTGTTGTTACTGTATTCTGATCGTATAACAGCGGGTTGATCTGCAAAACAACAATGGATTGACTTCACATCCTAGCCATACCTAACTTATTACAGTGGTAATGGTGTATAGCCTTCTTGTGATAAGAATCACCCTTTGTAAATATAACTTAGGTTTAATACTATTCCTAGCATTGTTGTTAGTGTATTCTGGTCGTATAACAGCGGGTTGATCTGCAAAACAACAATGGATTGACTTCACATCCTAGCCATACCTAACTTATTACAGTGGTAGTAGTGTATAACCTTCTTGTGATAAGAATCACCCTTTGTAAATATAACTTAGGTTTAATACTATTCCTAGCATTGTTGTTACTGTATTCTGATCGTATAACAGCGGGTTGATCTGCAAAACAACAATGGATTGACTTCACATCCTAGCCATACCTAACTTATTACAGTGGTAGTAGTGTATAACCTTCTTGTGATAAGAATCACCCTTTGTAAATATAACTTAGGTTTAATACTATTCCTAGCATTGTTGTTACTGTATTCTGGTCGTATAACAGCGGGTTGATCTGCAAAACAACAATGGATTGACTTCACATCCTAGCCATACCTAACTTATTACAGTGGTAGTAGTGTATAACCTTCTTGTGATAAGAATCACCATTTGTAAATATAACTTAGGTTTAATACTATTCCTAGCATTGTTGTTACTGTATTCTGATCGTATAACAGCGGGTTGATCTGCAAAACAACAATGGAATGACTTCACTCCACATCCTAGCCATACCTAACTTATTACAGTGGTAGTAGTGTATAACCTTCTTGTGATAAGAATCACCATTTGTAAATATAACTTAGGTTTAATACTATTCCTAGCATTGTTGTTACTGTATTCTGATCGTATAACAGCGGGTTGATCTGCAAAACAACAATGGAATGACTTCACTCCACATCCTAGCCATACCTAACTTATTACAGTGATAATGGTGTATAGCCTTCTTGTATTAAGAATCACCCTTTGTAAATATAACTTAGGTTTAATACTATTCCTAGCATTGTTGTTACTGTATTCTGATCGTATAACAGCGGGTTGATCTGCAAAACAACAATGGAATGACTTCACTCCACATCCTAGCCATACCTAACTTATTACAGTGATAATGGTGTATAGCCTTCTTGTATTAAGAATCACCCTTTGTAAATATAACTTAGGTTTAATACTATTCCTAGCATTGTTGTTACTGTATTCTGATCGTATAACAGCGGGTTGATCTGCAAAACAACAATGGATTGACTTCACATCCTAGCCATACCTAACTTATTACAGTGGTAGTAGTGTATAACCTTCTTGTGATAAGAATCACCATTTGTAAATATAACTTAGGTTTAATACTATTCCTAGCATTGTTGTTACTGTATTCTGATCGTATAACAGCGGGTTGATCTGCAAAACAACAATGGAATGACTTCACTCCACATCCTAGCCATACCTAACTTATTACAGTGATAATGGTGTATAGCCTTCTTGTATTAAGAATCACCCTTTGTAAATATAACTTAGGTTTAATACTATTCCTAGCATTGTTGTTACTGTATTCTGATCGTATAACAGCGGGTTGATCTGCAAAACAACAATGGAATGACTTCACTCCACATCCTAGCCATACCTAACTTATTACAGTGGTAGTAGTGTATAGCCTTCTTGTGATAAGAATCACCCTTTGTAAATATAACTTAGGTTTAATACTATTCCTAGCATTGTTGTTACTGTATTCTGATCGTATAACAGCGGGTTGATCTGCAAAACAACAATGGAATGACTTCACTCCACATCCTAGCCATACCTAACTTATTACAGTGGTAGTAGTGTATAACCTTCTTGTGATAAGAATCACCCTTTGTAAATATAACTTAGGTTTAATACTATTCCTAGCATTGTTGTTACTGTATTCTGATCGTATAACAGCGGGTTGATCTACAAAACAACAATGGATTGATTTCACATCCTAGCCATACCTAACTTATTACAGTGATAATGGTGTATAGCCTTCTTGTGATAAGAATCACCCTTTGTAAATATAACTTAGGTTTAATACTATTCCTAGCATTGTTGTTACTGTATTCTGATCGTATAACAGCGGGTTGATCTGCAAAACAACAATGGAATGACTTCACTCCACATCCTAGCCATACCTAACTTATTACAGTGGTAGTGGTGTATAGCCTTCTTGTGATAAGAATCACCCTTTGTAAATATAACTTAGGTTTAATACTATTCCTAGCATTGTTGTTACTGTATTCTGATCGTATAACAGCGGGTTGATCTACAAAACAACAATGGATTGACTTCACATCCTAGCCATACCTAACTTATTACAGTGGTAGTAGTGTATAACCTTCTTGTGATAAGAATCACCATTTGTAAATATAACTTAGGTTTAATACTATTCCTAGCATTGTTGTTACTGTATTCTGATCGTATAACAGCGGGTTGATCTGCAAAACAACAATGGAATGACTTCACTCCACATCCTAGCCATACCTAACTTATTACAGTGGTAATGGTGTATAGCCTTCTTGTGATAAGAATCACCCTTTGTAAATATAACTTAGGTTTAATACTATTCCTAGCATTGTTGTTACTGTATTCTGATCGTATAACAGCGGGTTGATCTACAAAACAACAATGGATTGACTTCACATCCTAGCCATACCTAACTTATTACAGTGGTAGTAGTGTATAACCTTCTTGTGATAAGAATCACCATTTGTAAATATAACTTAGGTTTAATACTATTCCTAGCATTGTTGTTACTGTATTCTGATCGTATAACAGCGGGTTGATCTGCAAAACAACAATGGAATGACTTCACTCCACATCCTAGCCATACCTAACTTATTACAGTGATAATGGTGTATAGCCTTCTTGTGATAAGAATCACCCTTTGTAAATATAACTTAGGTTTAATACTATTCCTAGCATTGTTGTTACTGTATTCTGATCGTATAACAGCGGGTTGATCTACAAAACAACAATGGATTGACTTCACATCCTAGCCATACCTAACTTATTACAGTGGTAGTAGTGTATAGCCTTCTTGTGATAAGAATCACCATTTGTAAATATAACTTAGGTTTAATACTATTCCTAGCATTGTTGTTACTGTATTCTGATCGTTTAACAGCGGGTTGATCTGCAAAACAACAATGGATTGACTTCACATCCTAGCCATACCTAACTTATTACAGTGGTAGTAGTGTATAGCCTTCTTGTGATAAGAATCACCATTTGTAAATATAACTTAGGTTTAATACTATTCCTAGCATTGTTGTTACTGTATTCTGATCGTTTAACAGCGGGTTGATCTGCAAAACAACAATGGATTGACTTCACATCCTAGCCATACCTAACTTATTACAGTGGTAGTAGTGTATAGCCTTCTTGTGATAAGAATCACCATTTGTAAATATAACTTAGGTTTAATACTATTCCTAGCATTGTTGTTACTGTATTCTGATCGTTTAACAGCGGGTTGATCTGCAAAACAACAATGGATTGACTTCACATCCTAGCCATACCTAACTTATTACAGTGGTAGTAGTGTATAGCCTTCTTGTGATAAGAATCACCATTTGTAAATATAACTTAGGTTTAATACTATTCCTAGCATTGTTGTTACTGTATTCTGGTCGTATAACAGCGGGTTGATCTGCAAAACAACAATGGAATGACTTCACTTCACATCCTAGCCATACCTAACTTATTACAGTGGTAGTAGTGTATAGCCTTCTTGTGATAAGAATCACCATTTGTAAATATAACTTAGGTTTAATACTATTCCTAGCATTGTTGTTACTGTATTCTGATCGTATAACAGCGGGTTGATCTGCAAAACAACAATGGAATGACTTCACTCCTAATCCTAGCCATACCTAACTTATTACAGTGGTAGTAGTGTATAACCTTCTTGTGATAAGAATCACCATTTGTAAATATAACTTAGGTTTAATACTATTCCTAGCATTGTTGTTACTGTATTCTGATCGTTTAACAGCGGGTTGATCTACAAAACAACAATGGATTGACTTCACATCCTAGCCATACCTAACTTATTACAGTGGTAGTAGTGTATAACCTTCTTGTGATAAGAATCACCATTTGTAAATATAACTTAGGTTTAATACTATTCCTAGCATTGTTGTTACTGTATTCTGATCGTATAACAGCGGGTTGATCTGCAAAACAACAATGGATTGACTTCACTCCTAATCCTAGCCATACCTAACTTATTACAGTGGTAGTAGTGTATAGCCTTCTTGTGATAAGAATCACCATTTGTAAATATAACTTAGGTTTAATACTATTCCTAGCATTGTTGTTACTGTATTCTGATCGTATAACAGCGGGTTGATCTGCAAAACAACAATGGATTGACTTCACTCCTAATCCTAGCCATACCTAACTTATTACAGTGGTAATGGTGTATAACCTTCTTGTGATAAGAATCACCATTTGTAAATATAACTTAGGTTTAATACTATTCCTAGCATTGTTGTTAGTGTATTCTGGTCGTATAACAGCGGGTTGATCTGCAAAACAACAATGGATTGACTTCACATCCTAGCCATACCTAACTTATTACAGTGGTAATGGTGTATAGCCTTCTTGTGATAAGAATCACCATTTGTAAATATAACTTAGGTTTAATACTATTCCTAGCATTGTTGTTAGTGTATTCTGGTCGTATAACAGCGGGTTGATCTGCAAAACAACAATGGATTGACTTCACATCCTAGCCATACCTAACTTATTACAGTGGTAATGGTGTATAACCTTCTTGTGATAAGAATCACCATTTGTAAATATAACTTAGGTTTAATACTATTCCTAGCATTGTTGTTACTGTATTCTGATCGTTTAACAGCGGGTTGATCTGCAAAACAACAATGGATTGACTTCACATCCTAGCCATACCTAACTTATTACAGTGGTAGTAGTGTATAGCCTTCTTGTGATAAGAATCACCCTTTGTAAATATAACTTAGGTTTAATACTATTCCTAGCATTGTTGTTACTGTATTCTGATCGTTTAACAGCGGGTTGATCTGCAAAACAACAATGGATTGACTTCACATCCTAGCCATACCTAACTTATTACAGTGGTAATTGTGTATAGCCTTCTTGTGATAAGAATCACCATTTGTAAATATAACTTAGGTTTAATACTATTCCTAGCATTGTTGTTACTGTATTCTGATCGTTTAACAGCGGGTTGATCTGCAAAACAACAATGGATTGACTTCACATCCTAGCCATACCTAACTTATTACAGTGGTAGTAGTGTATAGCCTTCTTGTGATAAGAATCACCATTTGTAAATATAACTTAGGTTTAATACTATTCCTAGCATTGTTGTTACTGTATTCTGGTCGTATAACAGCGGGCTGATCTGCAAAACAACAATGGAATGACTTCACATCCTAGCCATACCTAACTTATTACAGTGGTAATGGTGTATAACCTTCTTGTGATAAGAATCACCCTTTGTAAATATAACTTAGGTTTAATACTATTCCTAGCATTATTGTTACTGTATTCCGATCGTATAACAGCGGGTTGATCTGCAAAACAACAATGGAATGACTTCACTCCTCATCCTAGCCATACCTAACTTATTACAGTGATAATGGTGTATAGCCTTCTTGTGATAAAAATCACCATTTGTAAATATAACTTAGGTTTAATACTATTCCTAGCATTGTTGTTACTGTATTCTGATCGTATAACAGCGGGTTGATCTGCAAAACAACAATGGAATGACTTCACATCCTAGCCATACCTAACTTATTACAGTGGTAATGGTGTATAGCCTTCTTGTGATAAGAATCACCCTTTGTAAATATAACTTAGGTTTAATACTATTCCTAGTATTGTTGTTACTGTATTCTGGTCGTATAACAGCAGGTTGATCTGCAAAACAACAATGGAATGACTTCACATCCTAGCCATACCTAACTTATTACAGTGGTAATGGTGTATAGCCTTCTTGTGATAAGAATCACCCTTTGTAAATATAACTTAGGTTTAATACTATTCCTAGCATTGTTGTTACTGTATTCTGGTCGTATAACAGCGGGTTGATCTGCAAAACAACAATGGAATGACTTCACATCCTAGCCATACCTAACTTATTACAGTGGTAGTGGTGTATAACCTTCTTGGGATAAGAATCACCATTTGTAAATATACTTTGAACAATATATCGTTTTCAGAATGATCCCGGATTTATTCAGTGTTGTGTCTCTTGAAAGCTATATATGAAAGAACAAGGTAAAGTCTTTGAAATTGTTTTATCTCAACAAGCAACTGGGGCAGGGGTTTCCGTCTCTGAATGACGCTTTACAAAAGCAATTCATGCATACTTCATATCTGTACTGCAGGACTGTGTCTAAAACACAATACGGAGCCCTTAACATAGTTTTATGTCTTTCTTGCGATTTAATTGTCGTTCATATGTTATTCTTTGTCTTAAAATAATGTCCTCTCTCCTGATTGAACATATTTTTTTGCTATATTATTTTACTGTAGATAACCTACACTCACCAATAACAGTTTTAACCTACATTTTCTGATTGAACAGACATTTTATAATTTCACCGCTACCAACACTAAAACTCCAACTTAACATAAGATTATTGAAACTCTTTTCATTTTAAAGGCGATTTAGTCTGAAATGTTTATATTTTTACAGTTAAAAATAAAGTGTAATTAAAACTTTTCTAAAATTTACAATTCATCAAAATAAGTAGCCTATATAATGTACGGATCACTATTCCTGTAATATATTCACACTTTAACACTTTTCATTTAGTCGAGGATTATAAGATGATGTCAAAGATCACCTTCTAAGGCCTTGGTTATTTTTATTTTATAGTTGGTAAAACTCCGGAAATATGGTTTTTGTTTTGATCGGTAGTGCTATATTTGAACAAAATTCTATTAAAACCCTAAAAATTCATTTTGAAAAAGTCGAAACTATATAATTTATTCTTGCATTATGTATCGTTAAGTTTTTAACAGACACAGACCTGCCAAAAATATACCTACATTTATAATGATCTAAATCTTTTCACCCTTTTGCTATTTAGAGTTACTAAAACATCTCAAACTGCATTATTACAGAAGGCAGACAGATCGTCTTCAATGGGAATAATTATGCCTCTAATATGTCTAACCTGGAATTCTAACAACAGATTCCCACCTCTTGTTTTTAAATATTGTTTGTTTGAACGAAGCGAATTAAAAATCATACATTATAGAGGGGCAGAGGTATATTTTAGGTTAGTGTTCCGAGTGGATAGGAAATTTTGCTACGGAATAGGGTTTTTAACTTAACCCCCCCCCCCCAAGACCCAAACTAATCTACAAATAATAACAATATCGGATACTCAAAGATTTCTGATGGAATGTCCATTTTGTCTTAGAATAAAACAACCTAATCGATCTCTGAGAGGTGCTCGTAGGACTTTTGTCCCATCTAATTTGATTCAGATGATGTTGGGATTCTTGATCAGATGTCTATTGAGTGTTTTTGATAAGATTTAAACGCTTTAGTCGTCACAGAGCTGTAATGTTACTTTATTGTACTTTATATTGTTAATTAAACTTTGTGTTGTTAATTTTGCAAAATTTACATCATCTTACTTGTTTTTGGTTTAATTTTTTACATTTATTTTTATTCTTCTAATTCTAAAAAACTTTACATTTAACCAAATTAGAATAATATATTGTGCGTCTGTGTAGTTGACTAGCTACTTACATTCATAACTAAATAAAATAAAAACCAGTAAGTTATATTCCTTTATTGTAGTCTTAATTTAGGATGTTTTTTTTATATTTTTTCCCCCCTTCTGATATTGTTTCACAATTTGCATGTTCCTGTTTTGCAACCCCTTTATAACACGTTACTCATATCTACCTACAAATGTGCAGGTTATCACTATGACAAAATTAATATGACTTCTGTCCCATGGCATCTCAAGTCATCTCTAAAAACGACTTCTACTCGTATTGTAAAATGTGTATTGCCGTCAAAAAATCAACATTTCCTAGCTTTCTATTGTTACGTGCATACAAACGTAATGTCACTTAGTCATTAATATGCTTTAGTTTTGATCTGTACTCTTTAATTTTGTATTCTTTGTGTAACTAGTTCACAATGAATGGAACAACACTCATACTGCTGCATAGCCATAGACTAATGTTATAAGGAGATAAAATAATTAAATACATTCCTTCGGTATAATGAAGTGGGGGTCAATGAAATCCGCGTACAACTTTTGTTTCGGAGTTTATCTACTGGGAATGGAATGAATGAGCCAGTTGTGGGTAAAATACAAACATATCACTGTGGGCTAAACTTTATCTTTTGTCAAATGAAACGTTGGGAGTAATATCAAATCAAATTCAATCGTAATAACATTGGTTTATTATCCTAATTTATTTATTACTCTGTACATAAATATCAGAAACATGGGAATATAAATAATAACAAAAGATACTATATTACATAACTAAAGTGGTTTCTATACAAAGGTACAAAGGAAATGTAGTCGCTTCATTTTGCATTATTATATCTAAATAATAAATTCCGTGTATACCATTGCATTATTGATATTCCTTTCGCACGTGGATGAGGAGGTATGGGGAAAGTTGTGCTTTGTAAATTTAATAACCAATTTCCTATTTTTCGCGGAAAAAAATAATTGACGGAATGATTGAAAATTTTAATATAGTGGCGGCAATGGAATGGTTGAAATTTTGTACAATTTGCTTTAGAAGTGAAATACAGATAATTATATGCTAGAGGTGGGTCCGAAATTCATGAAAGTTTATTAAGGGGTAGTCGGGTGGCTCAAAATGGAAAAAAATTGGTTTTTTATATTTTTTCGTTCTGTGTCTTTTCAGGATTAATTTAAGACGTTATTTATTGAAATCCGTTGAATCTAACTAGTTTTATAAGCATTTGTTTAAGTTAGTACATGAACAGTTTTTAGGAAATTTCATGTGTTACGTATGTTTATTAATATAATAGACCAAGTTTCATATGATTTACTTCTATGTGGCTTCCTTTTTGAATGCTTAACTAGAAAACTTGTATTACAAGCTCTAATAATTGTCTAACGCTTGTTTATTATTTGTATACGGTATGCTATGTGTTGAAGAAAAACAATTTTTGTTTTCTTCAAATAGTTATCCAAAAACAAATTAAACAAAATTGGAGAATGTGCGGCTGAAGTACAAGTCTTTTTGCTTTCCAAAACTTTTTTTTTCAAATATCTGAGCCGTGAACCCATTCTTTTTTTAACTAGGAAAGTACAATTTTTGTGTACACTTTTCTCTAGACACATAAAAGGTAAGACTTTGATTTTTCAGGATTAGCGATGCCTAGTGGTGAACCGATGAACCATTTAGGGGTTGTTAATGTAAATACGGGGTAGGATAGGCAATCTGACATCACTCAAGTGTTGTTCAGGTAAGGCGTCAGTCCCTTGATCAAGGATTGGTACCGAATGTTGTGGGTTTCTAATCCCATCTAAAACACAAAGATTTTTCTGTGCAGTTTGGTGCAGTCCAACCTGTGGTACGGTGGCGGGAGAGGCCCGCTATACATTAACGGTGGTTGGCTTGAGTGGAAGTTTACGGGGTTGGTTTGAAAGAAATTGCTCAGAAAACACCAATTTTCAAGTTGTAATTTTATTTCAGTAAGAAACCGTCATATAATCGATACATTTTTCTAACCTATGTATTAGAGTGTATCGAGAATTTGTCACCTATGTAAAGTGCAACATTTTATAGTCCTGAATTGTTTTAAAATAAGTGTAAATACATTGTAGTCTAACCTAACCCAATGTTTAAACTTTAAACGCGATTTCTGAAAAACAACGTTTTTACTTTAAAAAGTACCTTTTTCCCATGAAGCATAAAAATATCTATATATATTTTGTTGTTGTTGTTTTGTTTGTCTCATTTAGCTAATCATTTTGTATCTAGGGTTATTTATTATATTTTTTAGATTTTTTACAAAAAAATATTTTTGTTATAAAAAAGCGGGTTAAAACATCTAAATTTCAAATTTGAGAAAAAAAATATAAGGACTTTATTCAAACATACAAAATGGCCTCCCAAGTGTGACAAAAGTTTTTCCTCATCATTTCTAGTTATTACAATTTTTTTTAATACTAACAAAAATAGTGCAAATATACCCTACATTTAACAAAATCACATATTAATGTAAAGGTTATATTACTGTGTGCATTATTAAGCAGTTTATTGATGTCCTTAACTCAACGCTAGAACGAAAAAAAGAGATTTATTTAGGCTAGATATACTTACTAATTTATTTTGTTTTCAAAAACTAAAGACTTCTCTGAAAACATATATTATGAAATCTTTCTATTTTCTTTGAAACATGGATGATCCTTATCAAATTACATCATGCACTTATCTTTTTTTGTAATACTACACGTATTTCTCTCCTTAAATTGGGAAATTTTAGATTTCAATTTAAAATTGACACTTTTTAAGATTTATCACTTCCTTCCGATATCATTTAAAATTAATTCTTAAAGATTTTGAATTAAATTCGTACCATTTTCCGTAAAACTATAATAATTATAAAAATTATAATAATGAAATTAATATATGTATACCGTTTAGAAATGTATTGTGTACAGTTAACGTTTTTTTTAATTTACTGTATTTAGAAGAAAAAAATTGAAAAAATGAAATCAATATTTTTTTAAAAGTTTCCCACAGTAAATTATACAATATTCAATTCTCTTCTCCCAGAAAACAATGTGGGCATCTTTGAACCGGAGTTGGGTTTTTGCTTTCTTGACATCTTTAAACTTTTAAACTAATTACAGCTTATATACATAACACAAGAAGAGTAATTAAATTATTGAGCGATTACACAAAACCTTGTACAAATTTGCACTCACAGAGAGCTGAATATGGAAATTCATAAAAAAACACTTTTTAAAAAAAAAATATTGTTTTAATTCTTCAAATGAAATAACTCAGTGTAATACAATGTAATGATAGCGTAGGACGACCGCAATACATAACTCTGAATCAAAATCACTGGTTTTGTATTGTTAGAATGAACAAAGCGCGCGATTAACAATTAATTATTGGTTGCTTAACACCTGATGCGAATGTGTCGCGCACAGGTCGTGCAAATACACAATAGATTAAAACTTGTGGTTCACAACGTATGTTTGTAAACTGTCTAACGTGAAAAAAATTGAATACAAAATGTTATTCTTTAATTTAAAACATTTATTTGTAAAATTCAAAACAAACTGAATAGTTTTTTGAAATATAAATGCCTAAAACAAACAATTGTCATGATATAATAGGATGCTCTTCCCATACATGAAACAAATAATTAACCTCAAAATCCTTGTGTAACCGTTATTTCTATTTGTTTAAAATAATAGAAACTAGTAAACGCTTTACGTCTACTGAATATCACCGACGTTATATGTATGCATTTTATTATTTTTTTCCCCCTCTCGTTAGGTTGGGGGACATCTTCCAGCATGGTTGCGTTTATAATGATTCTCCAAAAATTTTCTAAATGAATTGAAAATACAAATTCTTGAAGTCTACAACAGATTTTAAAAGTTACGCAACGTGAAAACAAATATCAAAGTACGAAAACGTAATTAATGTTTACCAATAAACCACATTATTAATCTTGTGTGCGTACATAATACATACAAAACTTAACCAAGATTATAACAAAATTATTGGTTTAGTGCCAACTGTAGTTTATAATTAGTAACAATGGCACAACATTCGCATTACATATTCGTATTTATAAAGTGTTATGAATACATTCTTTATGAATTATGATGTGGTACCCGTGTATAGATAACAGTTTTGTAAGAGTCTGGAACCTTTTCATTCTGAGTTCATCCAAAGGCAATTGAGTGAATGAGAGCGTTGTTGATAACACGTACAAAGGCTACAGCTTTGTAAGACGGTTGGTTGTACCGAATCATTTATGGTTTTTTTTAAAAGAATGAAAGATTAAAAAGAATGATAACTAATAAATACCATATTGTACAAACAGTCAGAAACGTGTTTTTAGTATTACTGTGGATTTGATATATAGTTTTCAATTGTCGTTTCGAAATATGGTGGAAAGAGATTATAAGAGATGGGAGGAGGGAGGGTTAAACAGAACTCCATCCGTTATACAATGAACAATCATAATACAAAAGTAAAATTACTTTACAAACGTAACAGAAAGTGTTTAGAACAGAAATCAAGGATAGACTACTGCCTAGAGTCTGGAAAACCTAACAAATTACAACTATTATGTCCACATGAATTACCCCAGGTAAAACAATGTTTTGAAAATTTCCAGCTGATTTCTCAGGAGAGGGGGTTTAAACAAGAAATCAGGGATAGACTACTGCCTAGAGTCTGGAAAACCTAACAAATTACAACTATTATGTCCACATGAATTACCCCAGGAAAAACAATGTTTTGAAAATTTCCAGGTGATTTCTCAGGAGAGGGGTTTTAAACAAGAAATCAGGGATAGACTACTGCCTAGAGTCTGGAAAACGTAACAAATTACAACTATTATGTCCACATGAATTACCCCAGGAAAAACAATGTTTTGAAAATTTCCAGGTGATTTCTCAGGAGAGGGGTTTAAACAAGAAATCAGGGATAGACTATTGCCTAGAGTCTGGAAAACGTAATAAATTACAACTATTATGTGCAGGAAAAACAATGTTTTGAAAATTTCCAGGTGATTTGTCAGGAGAGGGGTTTAAACAAGAAATCAGGGATAGACTACTGCCTACAGTCTGGAAAACGTAACAAATTACAACTATTATGTCCACATGAATTACCCCAGGAAAAAACAATGTTTTGAAAATTTCCAGGTGATTTCTCAGGAGAGGGGTTTAAACATGAAATCAAGGGTAGACTACTGCCTAGAGTCTGGAAAACGTAACAAATTACAACTATTATGTCCACATGAATTACCCCAGGAAAAAACAATGTTTTGAAAATTTCCAGGTGATTTCTCAGGAGAGGGGTTTAAACAAGAAATCAAGGGTAGACTACTGCCTAGAGTCCGGAAAACGTAACAATTTACAACTATTATGTCCACATGAATTACCCCAGGAAAAAACAATGTTTTGAAAATTTCCAGCTGATTTCTCAGGAGAGGGGTTTTAAACAAGAAATCATTGATAGACTACTGCCTAGAGTCTGGAAAACCTAACAAATTACAACTATTATGTCCACATGAATTACCCCAGGAAAAACAATGTTTTGAAAATTTCCAGGTGATTTCTCATTGAGCTTTTATATATTTAAGGTCTTTCAGTTTTTATTGACGGTAGGCAACTTAACAGTTTACAATTATTATGTTAATAATTTGAGTACTAAATGGGGGAGAAGTTTAAGGACAACCTATTTACTTCTTCCTTTTGTCTGCGTGGTGAATCTTTCCTCCACCAGACTTACTCGTAGACAGAGGAGAGACAATTTCCCCCCTCAGGGGTCTCAGTTTAATAGAGTATGGAACGGGATTGGCAATTCCGAGGGTTCCAAGCTGGATTTACATCTTTTTCAAAAGAAATTTATTCTTCGCGGTTATTTCAAAGGCGGTGCACGAGTTTTCGAGGACTATTATTTAAGTAGTTATAAATAATATCTTATATTGTATGATACGTCACAATTGGACATCAAGGTTATTTCTCCCTGCAATTTACACGAATACTGGAGTGTAATTTTGTATTCTCTACATTGGTTAGGATTATAATCATATTTTAAAATGTCGCAAATTCGTTTTTCTTGATTGTTTTTATTATTTAGTTGGTAACTCCCGACCCATTGTTTTGTGTAGTGGGCAAACCATACGTATAATTAGGGTCCCCAGTTCGTACGTTATAATAAACAATTGAGTTAACTTCGAGAAAATCTAAACTTTTTAATGTGTACACCGAAGTTAATAATTAAAACAAATAACATAACCTTTAAATTTAACCCGATTGTGTTAGTAAACTGACGAGCGATAGCCCGATCAATTAAAAAACGGCGATTTGTTATGAGATAGAATAAATAAGGCAGAAAAATCAGTTCTGAATGGTAGTGATTACTCCTTAATTTTAATATTCTGTATAGACTTTGAGATTAATTACCTATCTGTGGAAAACTTACACCAGGAAAATGTTATGTGATGACTAATAAATGCATGTAGACTTATTTGGACTTCTGAATAAACAAGATTTTTTGAAATGATGCTTGCATATCCCCCTTTGTGATAATATTCTAACCATATAAGTTGTATTTTGTTGTTTCATTTTATGAAAACTTATATTTTACAGGGAGCTCCCGGGGAACATAAAATCGATTGTAAGGATTTTCATCAAATTTTCCTTGTATTTTTTACAAGTTTTTGAATGAGACAATACTTTGATTACTTAATATTAAATGATCAAATATTAATTAGGCCTACTATAATTGAATAAAGGCAATGCACGGTTTTCATTTTTTAAATCATTCTTAGCGTTTTTAGTTAATTCCCCTTATGTTCTATAATAATTATTTTATTTAATATTTTAATTACAGCTAAGTAAATTAATTATAAACAACAATAAAATTGTGTGGGTCTGACGTACAGTAATATTAAATCCTTTAGATTCGTTTGTAATGTGTTATTTATTCAACCATTAATTGTATTAGATTCCACTTGGTTGAATAAAGTAACAACTTTTAAGTATCGATTTCTACTGTAGATGTATAATTTGTTCTGAACTCTTTGCGTAAGCTTTATCCTACAATACTTTGAATTCATTTGTTTTATCACTCGTAAACATGCCATCACTGATAAATATCATCAAATATCCATTGTATTTTTACTGACCTAATCTAACATCTTTGTAGCTGATTGTGTAATAATGAGGAAATTCTATTTTATAGTTTTTAAATTTATCAGTAGGTTTGTTTCTTGTTTTTTAGGGTACTAACTCAAAATATTTAAAATATAAACAAAATCAACATTTACTTTATTTTTAATTAAATGTGAATAGGGCCCATGTTCACAATCCAATATGTCGGTCAAAGCTGAACGTTGTTTTAGCTTTATATCTTTGATCGTAGGTTCAGATAGAATGTTCTTGAGGAAACATATGTCTATATCCTAATAATCTTCTAAATCAGGGAGATGAATGTCGTTCAACCCCCTTCCATTACAAAAGTCCCGTGTTTCGCATTAATTATATTTCAGAAGTTGTCGAGTGATACTTCATTTTGAAGGACAAAAGTGAAACGTTTTTAGTCAGAACGTCCTTCTCAATACTGCGTTATATTAAAATTTAAAATTGTTTAATAATGACAGGTTGAGTATTAGATTGAAAAGTGTTTTCGGGAAACATTGATAAATTTTAGTTTTCAATTTGAAATTAGTCAAGTGGAGTTAAGTTTTTTAGATTTGACTCCAAAAAGTTCACCGTCTAAAAAGGGGTTCACCGAGTACCATTTTACAATTTTTAGAGATTTGAAATAAAATTCCTTCAAGTTTACATACACAAATATTTTATTATTATACATTTTTCGGACATTTGCCATCATTTGTGTGTTAAAAATAGGTTGGTGGTATTCTATTTAATTTTGCTTCTCACATAGGCTTAGTTTCTAGTTTCATGTTTCTTTAGTTTTTAGTCAATTGATAACGGGAATTGATTCTTATTCCCGAAACGTCGTGTTTTGTATTTTTAACACACAAATGATGGCAAATGTCCGAAAAATGTATAATAATAAAATTGAACTTCCATCATTAACAAATAACTTCAAACAGAGAATTTGAAAAATACAACTATCAATATTTCTACAAAGTTTACAACTGTAAGTTATTAAATTTTCTTCTTACAGAAAATTTACAGAAAAGATGGGTATTATTTCCATGGTATTTTTTAGACGCAAATTTTTTTCAAAAGACCAGTCGTATGTAGGTCTAATAATCGCTAAATAATAATTCTTCTTTATGCATTAATTTATTTTTAACATTTACTAACTTTTTACATTTTAATGAATTTATCACAAAATTTTTTTTTGAATTATAAGACAATTTAATTTTTAATAAATGGACAGTTTATATTGATCTCCTGTAAACAAGAGCCTAGATGACACAATATCTATATGAACGTTAAGAGATGACGAACAAAACGTTATCACTTATCACTTGGATGTGGTTGAATGTTCGTCTTCTCATTGATAGCTGTTTCTTAGAGTTAAGATTAATTGTTTGTTTCATACATGGGTAAACTGAGAATTGTTTATCGTCGTACATTCATAATTTAAAAAAAAAAAAACACGATTCACTCAATAAAAATGTATTTGAATTTTTTCAGATAAATTTAAAATTACAGAATAGCTCTTTTTATTATATACTTTAACGTTTGTAAATTTACTATTCCTTGCAACTAAATGTTTAGAACCACAAGTTTAAACTTTTGCGTGTATGTACGACTTTTAAATATTGTCCAACACATACAGACATTGTGTGCTAAGGAAGCAATAATTAACGTTGGTAATACTAAACAGTGAGTCTGATTCACAGTTATATAACTGTGTACATTGTATGGCTCTTAAGTTATTTAATTTTTTTAAATATATATGGAATTTGAGATATTTGGGGTACGTTTTTCTGAATTTATAATTTTTCATTTCTCATTTGCCAGTCTTTATGTGAATTATATTGTATTGTCTGTGCTTACTTTTATATTTTCCGCTTTAGGGATCCGCAGAAACAATGGAATTGCTAATACTGTGTATAATGGTTTAACAGTTGTTCCTAGATATTAATGTAGACGCCACAATGTATTGAAAACATTAAAATATTTCGCTTCGCAGGTTTTAAAATATGATAATCATTAAGGAAGTAGGGACATTTCAGCTATTTAAATAATTAATCATGATCAAAGTTTACCCAACTAACTAGATGTTTTTCTTGGCGCGAATATACTTCCACTGTAAATCCAATTTTTTTCCATTTTTGTTAACTTCATTATTTACAAAAACAAAAAAGGAGCAGTTGTATACAATTTAAAAAAAAAATTAAACTAATAAAACTATAACTTACATTCTGCATTCTTTATAACATAACACATGGCACAGAGTATTTAGAGCATTATTTATTGTTCCAGTAATTTGCTGAAGAGTTTAACGTTTTCTTATAGTGAGGATTGTATGATGGTGTGTTAATCTGGGAAACGCCAATTGATTAATACGCTTTATCAATTGTGAACCATTAAATGCAACTTGTTACAGTATTATATAGCCTATACTGGGTATAAGAATTATACTGGGAAAATTTATAAACTTTAAACATTACCCCCTTCTGACTAAACTTGGATTTTGTGTCTCTTAAGCAGGAAAAACAAAAAGTCTTGAAATGGTTGTATATCTCACCAAGTAGTCGAAGCAGAATTTTCCTTCTTTGAATGATGATTTACAAAAGCAATTCATGCATACTTCATGTCATCACTACAGCACAAAGTACAGTGTCAAATCTTTAACATTGTTTATCTCAACAAGTAGTCGAGGCAGGATTTTCCTTCTTTGAATGATGATTTACAAAAGCAATTCATGCATACTTCATGTCATCACTACAGCACAAAGTACAGTGTCAAATCTTTAACATTGTTTTATCTCAACAATAGTCGAGGCAGGGTTTTCGTTCTCTAAATGATGATTTACAAAAGTAATTCATGCATATTTCATGTTATCACTACAGCACAAAGTACAATGTCAAATCTTTAACATTGTTTTATCTCAACAAGTAGTCGAGGCAGGGTTTCCTTCTCTGAATGATGATTTACAAAAGCAATTCATGCATACTTCATGTTATCACTACAGCACAAAGTACAGTGTCAAATCTTTAACATTGTTTTATCTCAACAAGTAGTCGAGGCAGAATTTTCCTTCTCTGAATGATGATTTACAAAAGTAATTCATGCATACTTCATGTTATCACTACAGCACAAAGTACAGTGTCAAATCTTTAACATTGTTTTATCTCAACAAGTAGTCGAGGCAGAATTTTCCTTCTCTGAATGATGATTTACAAAAGTAATTCATGCATATTTCATGTTATCACTACAGCACAAAGTACAATGTCAAATCTTTAACATTGTTTTATCTCAACAAGTAGTCGAGGCAGAATTTTCCTTCTCTGAATGATGATTTACAAAAGTAATTCATGCATATTTCATGTTATCACTACAGCACAAAGTACAGTGTCAAATCTTTAACATTGTTTTATCTCAACAAATAGTCGAGGCAGGGTTTTCCTTCTCTGAATGATGATTTACAAAAGCAATTCATGCATACTTCATTTCGTCACTACAGCACAAAGTACAGTGTCAAATCTTTAACATTGTTTTATCTCAACAAGTAGTCGAAGCAGGGTTTTCCTTCTCTGAATGATGATTTACAAAAGTAATTCATGCATATTTCATGTTATCACTACAGCACAAAGTACAGTGTCAAATCTTTAACATTGTTTTATCTCAACAAGTAGTCGAAGCAGGGTTTTCCTTCTCTGTATTATGATTTACAAAAGCAATTCATGTATACTTCATTTCGTCACTACAGCACAAAGTACAGTGTCAAATCTTTAACATTGTTTTATCTCAACAAGTAGTCGAGGCTGGGTTTTCCTTCTCTGAATGATGATTTACAAAAGCAATTCATGCATACTTCATTTCGTCACTACAGCACAAAGTACAGTGTCAAATCTTTAACATTGTTTTATCTCAACAAGTAGTCGAAGCAGGGTTTTCCTTCTCTGAATGATGATTTACAAAAGTAATTCATGCATATTTCATGTTATCACTACAGCACAAAGTACAGTGTCAAATCTTTAACATTGTTTTATCTCAACAAGTAGTCGAAGCAGGGTTTTCCTTCTCTGTATTATGATTTACAAAAGCAATTCATGTATACTTCATTTCGTCACTACAGCACAAAGTACAGTGTCAAATCTTTAACATTGTTTTATCTCAACAAGTAGTCGAAGCAGGGTTTTCCTTCTCTGTATTATGATTTACAAAAGCAATTCATGCATACTTCATGTTATCACTACAGCACAAAGTAGTGTCAAATCTTTAACATTGTTTTATCTCAACAAGTAGTCGAGACAGGATATTCCTTCTCTGAATGATGATTTACAAAAGCAATTCATGCATACTTCATGTCATCACTACATCACAAAGTACAGTGTCAAATCTTTAATATTGTTTTATCTCAACAAGTAGTCGAGGCAGGGTTTTCCTTCTCTGTATTATGATTTACAAAAGCAATTCATGTATACTTCATTTCGTCACTACAGCACAAAGTACAGTGTCAAATCTTTAACATTGTTTTATCTCAACAAGTAGTCGAGGCTGGGTTTTCCTTCTCTGAATGATGATTTACAAAAGCAATTCATGCATACTTCATTTCGTCACTACAGCACAAAGTACAGTGTCAAATCTTTAACATTGTTTTATCTCAACAAGTAGTCGAAGCAGGGTTTTCCTTCTCTGAATGATGATTTACAAAAGTAATTCATGCATATTTCATGTTATCACTACAGCACAAAGTACAGTGTCAAATCTTTAACATTGTTTTATCTCAACAAGTAGTCGAAGCAGGGTTTTCCTTCTCTGAATGATGATTTACAAAAGTAATTCATGCATATTTCATGTTATCACTACAGCACAAAGTACAGTGTCAAATCTTTAACATTGTTTTATCTCAACAAGTAGTCGAAGCAGAATTTTCCTTCTCTGAATGATGATTTACAAAAGCAATTCATGCATACTTCATGTCGCCACTACAGCACAAAGTACAGTGTCAAATCTTTAACATTGTTTTATCTCAACAAGTAGTCGAGGTAGGGTTTTCCTTCTCTGAATGATGATTTACAAAAGCAATTCATGCATACTTTATGTCATCACTGCAGAACAAAGTACAGTGTCAAATCTTTAATATTGTTTTATCTCAACAAGTAGTCGAGGCAGGGTTTTCCTTCTCTGAATGATGATTTACAAAAGCAATTCATGCATACTTCATGTTATCACTACAGCACAAAGTACAGTGACAAATCTTTAACATTGTTTTATCTCAACAAGTAGTCCTGGCAGGGTTTTCCTTCTCTGAATGATGATTTACAAAAGCAATTCATGCATACTTCATGTTATCACTACAGCACAAAGTACAGTGACAAATCTTTAACATTGTTTTATCTCAACAAGTAGTCGAGGCAGGGTTTTCCTTCTCTGAATGATGATTTACAAAAGCAATTCATGCATACTTCATGTTATCACTACAGCACAAAGTACAGTGTCAAATCTTTAACATTGTTTTATCTCAACAAGTAGTCCTGGCAGGGTTTTCCTTCTCTGAATGATGATTTAGAAAAGAAATTCATGCATACTTCATGTCATCACTACAGCACAAAGTACAGTGTCAAATCTTTAACATTGTTTTATCTCAACAAGTAGTCGAAGCAGGATTTTCCTTCTCTGAATGATGATTTACAAAAGCAATTCATGCATACTTCATGTCATCACTACAGCACAAAGTACAGTGTCAAATCTTTAACATTGTTTTATCTCAACAAGTAGTCGAGGCAGGGTTTTCCTTCTCTGAATGATGATTTACAAAATCATGCATACTTCATGTCGTCACTACAGCACAAAGTAGTGTCAAATATTTAACATTGTTTTATATCTTTCGTGTAAATTATTCATTTGGAGTCGACATTTTCATCTTCGAACAAAAATAACTTCTACGATTGGAAATTTTCATTTGCTACAATACAATTATTATTTTATTTATATTTTTTCGTCTTATACACAGCCATGTACACATCAAGATGAATTTAACTTAAATTTGATTGTAATGTCGAAAGGAGTAAATAGAAATTTAATTTTTAACCTCAGTGCTTACTACTCTAAAAATTCTGTGGAATCATACTTCCACTATAAAACATATTATTATGAGTTGTGTCTCATGCGACCTTACTATTAAGAATGCACTTTTCCCAAAATAACTATTAGGATTATATTAATTTTTGCCTCATCACACCTTTTAATATGAGCTTAAACATATTAAAATCTTATCCTAATTTATTTTAATGTTTTGTACTAGAATGTAAGTATTCTATAAGTTAATGACACTCATGTTTAAACAAGTATTTAAAGAGCGTTTTTTGTGTACAGCCGAAGTAACATCCATACTTGCTACTTTACCTTTCTTTTCTCTTATTCTATAATTATAGCTTTAGTACCAACTGTTGTTTAGAATCAGTAACAATGGGACAACACCCATTCTACACAGTTATAATGTTGTAAAATTAATTGTGTATGAATGATGACGCGACGCCCATGAAGCCTAGAAACGCTTTTGTTAGAATAGAGAACTTTTTCTTTCAGAGTTTATCTGCAGGGAATTAGAATGAATGAGCGTGTTGTTGATAAAACACACAAAGCTCTAACTGTGGGCTATAACGTTATGTGTTTTGTCAAATAAAACATTCGGTTCTGTCTGTCGGCAGGTCATTCTTTTTAATTTATAATATTTTTTTATGAAACATAATTTCTGTATTTAAATTATGACTTTATCGTATAATGTAGTATGGAGAAAGTATTACGATGGACTTAAAACTAGATATCTAGTTATTCGTGGAAATATCCTTTTTAAGGTATCCTGAACTCAATAAGGTTTTATATGATGTCTGTCTGACGTCTATAGTCCAAACTAGTGAACCGATTAAGATAAAATTAACTGCACCGATTAAGATCAAATTAACTGCACCGATTAAGATCAAATTAACTGCACCGGTTAAGATCAAATTAACTGCACCGGTTAAGATCAATTAACTTCACCGATTAAGATCAATTAACTGCACCGATTAAGATCAACTAACTTCACCGATTAAGATCAATTAACTGCACCGATTAAGATCAATTAACTGCACCGATTAAGATCAATTAACTTCACCGATTAAGATCAAATTAACTGCACCGGTTAAGATCAATTAACTTCACCGATTAAGATCAAATTAACTGCACCGATTAAGATCAAATTAACTGCACCGGTTAAGATCAATTAACTTCACCGATTAAGATCAAATTAACTGCACAGGTTAAGATCAATTTAACTGCACCGGTTAAGATCAATTAACTTCATCGATTAAGATCAATTAACTGCACCGATTAAGATCAAATTAACTGCACCGGTTAAGATCAAATTAACTGCACCGGTTAAGATCAATTAACTTCACCGATTAAGATCAATTAACTGCACCGATTAAGATCAATTAACTTCACCGATTAAGATCAAATTAACTGCACCGGTTAAGATCAATTTAACTGCACCGGTTAATATCAAATGAACTGTACCTATTAAGATAAAATTAAGTGTGCCGATTAAGATGAAATTAATATCTAATTAATACTATTTGTTCCAGTAAAATAATACATTCAAGTGTTTACCGTATCCAACAAGAATTATACGCAAATACATTACTTATTGTATAGACTATATTGGAGTAAGAATTAGATTGAGTAAATTAACAAACTTTAAACTATTTATCTCGTATTTCTTCTGTTTTGTGTCTAGTGAAAGACGTTTAAGCTAGAAAAACAAATAGTCTTGAAATGGTTGTTTTATCTCAACAAGTAGTAGTCGAGGCAGGATTTTCCTTCTCTGAAAGATGATTTACAAAAGCAATTCATGCATACTTCATGTTATCACTACAGCACAATGTCTAAAGCACAATACGAAACCCTTAACATGTCTTATATCTTTTTTGCAATTTGTTTAATTGGCGTTCATATTTTATTCTTCAAGTTTAAAAAAAAAATTGTATAGTGTGTGATTTCTAAATTTGTATTTGCTGAAACTAATAGTCATTGTACTGTGGAAAGTTACAGATATGCATATCAACGAAGTTTTCATAGCAAGATAATTTAACTAAATTTGGCATTTTTTTAAGGTCTACAACTAAACCAGTACGATCATGCTTCCTCTATAAAACCACATAGTTATTGGTTACGTACTTTCATTAAAGATTTCATAGTAATTTGGATGTTGTCAGTTGCAAAACAAACTTACTGTTTTAAGCTAAAGAAACTCAAGCTAGAGTTGAGAAATCCTCAATGAACTGGAGAGAGACTTATTAGAGTTGAATTCGTTAAGAAGAAAGAGAGCCAAAATAAATATATAACTCCTGCTATATTCTGCATTAACTCTCTTCTTAGAGTTGAGAAATCCAAGATGAACGGCAGAGTTTTATACAGCTGAATTTGATCAGAAAAAGAGCTAAATTAAATTTTTGACTCCTGCTATTTTTTGCATTAACTTTCTTCATAGAGTTGATTAATCCAAGATGAACTGCAGAGTTTTATACAGCTGAATTTGATCAGAAGAAGAGCTAAATTAAATTTTAAACTCCTGCTATTTCCTGTATTGAGTTGAGAAATCTAAGATGAACTGCAGAGTTTTATACAGCTGAATTTGGTCAAAAGAAGAGGTAAATTAAATTTTTGACTCCTGCTATTTTTTGCATTAACTCTCTTCTTAGAGTTGAGAAATCTAAGATGAACTGCAGAGTTTTATACAGCTGAATTTGGTCAAAAGAAGAGGTAAATTAAATTTTTGACTCCTGCTATTTTTTGCATTAACTCTCTTCATAGAGTTGAGAAATCCAAGATGTACTGCAGAGTCTTGCAGCAGAATTCATAAGAAGGAGAGTCAAATTACATTTTAGACTCTTGCTTTTTTCCGTATTAACTCTCTTCATTTGAAGGAGTAATCGAAAATGGTAATCACCGCTTCATATTATATTTTAATTTGTAGTGAAGAAGGAGCGTAAAACGTAATTTAAATTCCTACTATTTTGATATTTTATATGAAGGTATATAAAAGTAAGATATTTAAAACCCATTTTTAAATTTTTTATTTATTTTTTTCAAATTTGTATAATATATAAGTTGTTGATTGTATATAACATAAAATGAAAAGCAATATCTTATCTTTATATCATTGTGTACATTTTAATGTAAATAAATAAGGTCAGTACATGTTTTTAGTAAAGCTTTGAAATAGCGATTCCAGACTGAAAGAAAACTAACCTGTAATGTAAAGAATAATCTAAGAAAACAAAGACGCAGGGGTAAGAGAGAAGTAATCGAAGGAGACAATTGAAATAGTCGTAATCGTATTTTACTTTTGTAGTATTGCTGTATCGGTGTGTTGTTTTATAGCTCTCTCTCTCTCTCTCTCTCTCTCTCTCTCTCTCTCTCTCTCTCTCTCTCTCTCTCTCTCTCTCTCTCTCTCTCTCTCTCTCTCTCTCTCTCTCTCTCTCTCTCTCTCGCACCAAACCAAAGCTTAAGGAAAGGTAATTATTCTTCGCCATCTCCCCTAAAGATTATTCTCGAAGTTATGCGACAGAAAGTGCATAGACTCTTTCTTAGATTGTGGAACACCCTATAATTGGACAATTGTCAATTTACTCGCAAACTTAATGTTCTTTTAAATGCGGCTAAGCCGACTGGTTTGAATCCCAAAACGTGATGTCAGTTATTCCGTCGAAAGCTGCAACTACGCGTTTGATTTTCAACTTTTTGGAACCTGTTCTATTCCAGCGAAGTAGTCCAACAATTTTTGTCTGCATTCTTAGTCCACTACATTTGGAAAATAAAAAGTTGCTACAATATCGTTATAGTGGATTTTGAAAAATACTATACCCTCTTCCTACGGCAGATACTTCCAAATATTAACCTAAAAATTCACAGCTTTAGATACGTTCAAAACATACCCAAAGCAAATTTCATCAAAAAACGGGTCACCCATTATGTGTAGTTCACTTGCCAGACGGGTATCATTCTAAAAATAACGTAACGTAACGTAACGATTGGATCTTACTAGGTAGACTTAAAGAAGGTAGAAAAATCAGTCCTGAATAGAAATAGTTACGTCCCTAAATAGGTCTAATCCGGCATTCTGTAGATTAATATACCAGGTAGATAGCTTAAAGGTGTGCGTGTAGACAATGTTAAAACAATTGTCATTTTGTTAAGTCTTAAATTACATACTTTAAAGTCATCAAATGGTTAAGTGTATGCTGTATGACTGCAAGGTATGTTATATAACAATACTATATATTGATGTTCTATTGTTGTAATAACTATAATATATTATTATTGTAATACTTAACAATCCTATATTACTATTTTGATTCCCTTTCAATGTAAGTACTTAGTTAAGTATTGGGAGGATGGGAAAGTTGTCATGTTTAGTTTATTTCAAGGTTTTGAGCTTCAAAGAGTTACATTAGAGAACTTTGACTTGTATTTTCTCATATACCGCGAGTTAAATAAGTCCCAGGAGGGCTTAATATTTTTTAAATCAGTACAGATGGAACTACAAAGCTTTGCACATTGTTAATGTACACGAAACCTATTTTAGTATGTATTCAGTGGACCGCTACCTTTCCAGGAGTCTACAAGGAGTAAGTAGGAAATCTTAAATGAGAGTATAGGTCGAGTTGTACATCGGATTCAAGGCGTTTAAGAGTAAAACACAATGCCGCAAATCCGACCTATAAAGATTCACCCTAGCTAAAATAGCGTGGGTTTAAAGTTCATATTAAATCAAACAAGGAAAATGAATTGATCATGATAGGCCTAAAAGAGATAGTTGTTTGTGACTGATAGTGGGTAATCCCGCAAACAGGAAACAACCTTTAATTTGATGTACCTATGCTTACATTTAAGATTTCCTTTTGAGTCCTTGATGGCCGTCCCCCATTGGAGGAAAATGAGCCAGTAAGCAGTCTAAAAAATACTTTTGTAAACCAGATATTGATTTGTAAAGTTTTCATTTCATAACCTCTAACTAGTAAACAATATTAAACTGTTTTCAACATATCTGATGTTGTAGCTAATATGAATTTTTTAAGTCTTCTCACTGTCACATTTAGTTCGGTATTGGTTTATATCACTCTGTAACTATGTAACAGAAATGTGCATAAGTGTTTATTAAACTTGCTAACTTTAATTGTGTTAAGTTTTATTTGTGGTTTGGAGACTACTTCTTTCATATCCTAAAGGTATATTTAGACTTCTGTTAAGAATGATGTCAATTAAGCTGTCCTCCGAATAGTGGCACTTTTGTTTTTTATTATTTTAAAAAACGGATGATTTGATTGATTCTCAATTTTTCAGTTTTGTCTGTAATAAATTATTAGATTTTGAAAAATTTACGATAGAGATTTGCAGTTTGGTGTTTTATAAAACGTACAGAGCGTTTGAAATTTGACCAAAGTCGCTTATAAGGGGTGAATGAAAAGAGGAACATAGCGGTTGGTCTCAAATGTCTGGAAGTATTTATTGCCCAATTATGATGACATTTTTTTTAAAGAATCCGAGTTCGAATTGAACATTATTTTTTTCATAAATTTAGAAATGTTTAAAATTGCTTTAATGTCTCTCGCTTGATTTAAAAATACAACAACGTGTAATTATAGTAGGTTACACAATACACTTTAGTCTCCATTTTTCACATTCAATTGACTTTGTTGTATAGTAAATACCAAACACAATTTACAATTGAAATCCAAGCGGAAGTCGGCCGGAAGTCACCTGTCACTCGGCGTCGGGGAGTGTATTTTTACCTCGGTTATAAACAGAATTATCCTCACTTGCGTTGCTGTAAATAATCTTTAAAGTATTGATTTAGTTTCAACTAATTTCAGACATGTTACGTATTAAAATGTTCTTAGCTAATTTCGTACTAACAATTTAATTATGGGAGGTAGCATTCCAAGAGTTAAACTTGAAAGTAATCTCTTTAATCTTTCCTAACGGATTACTCTTGTCCAACTTTTGATCTCTGACGACCCCGACGATAGTGTATTCGAGGGCTATGGGTCTGTATTTCAACCTAACCTAACCTAACCTAACCTAACCTAACCTAATCTTTCCTAACCTAACCTAACCTAACCTAACCTAATCTTTCCTAACGGATTACTCTTGACTAACTTTTGTTCTCTGACGACCCCGACGCTAGTGTATTCGAGGGCTATGGGTCTGTATTTAAACCTAACCTAACCTAACCTAACCTAACCTAAACCCAACCTAACCTAACCTAACCTAACCTAAACCCAACCTAACCTAAACTAACCTAACTTAACCTAACCTAAACCTAACCTAACCTAACCTAAACCTAACCTAAACCTAACCTAACATAACCTAACCTAACCTAACATAACCTAACCTAAACCCAACCTAACCTAAACTAACCTAACCTAAACCTAACCTAACCTAACCTAAACCTAAACCTAACATAACATAACCTAACCTAACCTTTTCTTCTTTTTTTAAATAACACGATAATGATCGAGAGGTTTTTCACCTTTAAACAACTACAAACAAAAAAAGAAACTAATACTTTGTACTTCCTTATAAGAGAAAAATATTGGAATTCGTTTTTAGGAGTTTTTACTAGTTTGATTTTTATTTATTTATTTTTATTATTAATATTATGTGTATTTTTATACAATAATAATGACCACCATGTGTAAAACAGTACAATGAAATTATTCCAATTTTTTAAACTCGTAAGTCAGTACCTTAAGTTCTGATAAACTGTTTTGATTTTTTCTAAATCAACTGGGCACAATAAAAATCTGTAGTGAGAAGTAAGTACTTAATATTTTCAACAAGGTATATCTTCTGCCATGTCACTTATTCTGGATAGAATTATTGAAGAGTAGTATTGTTTTTAACTTCGCAGACTCTCTTTTACCAGTAATTATTTCAACAGCTTCTGATAAAATCGGTTATTCTAGCAGTGTTACTTAGCTTACTGGTTTTTGCAATTCGAAATACAAGTCGATAAGTTGCTGGTAAGGTTTTTTCATTAGTTTCGCTGATGGAAAAGTGTGTAATTCCATGTGGAGGAAATTTAGCTTTCTTTTAAAGAATTCCACAGGCTTGTCTTTTTTATCTGAATGTTGGCTATTTAAATGTCGAAGTAGCTTTGATGGCTTTATACTGCCATTTTGTCAAGATTTCTTTATAAATAACACACGGCTGTTTATTGGAAACGGTAAAACCATATTTATGTACAATCTGTTTTCACTAGACGTTCTAATTTTTTTTTAGAAAATGTTTTTCATTTACAGAGGGGGACAAATTATTAGACTAAAGTGCAATTTTCTAAAAAAAAAAAATTAAGCATTAATAATGCAATATACATAAAAAAAACCAAAAAAAATAAAAAGTAAAAAAAATAAAAATTAATCCCTAAAAATGGGCACTTTTTATAAGACAACAAACCTTTGGGTTACCCTAGACAAAAGTACATATCAAACCCTACATTTTGAGATGATGATTTTTTTTTACCATACTTTTACCAAAAATGGCGGGCACTTCAATTTTTGCCGAAAAATGCCGATTGCGAGTGGAAAAATAATTAAAATTTTTTTTTTTTAAATTTATATCATGAGTTACCGACATAAAAATACATTTTTTCCCAAATTTTGAAAAAATTACAACCATTTTTCCTTTAATATCGCTAATTAAGTAAAAAAAAAAAAACCGAGAAAATGAAATGGTTTTTTTGGGGTTAGGATGAATTTTTTAAGTAATCCTACCTTATGGATCGATAGTCTATTTCATCATGGTCATTTTCCATTTTTTTAAAATTTTTCTACGACCCCTGGTGCCGGAGATATTAAATAAATAGTGAAGCGATGCACTCGAAAAACGTCAACAATGCGTTTTTTGCCACTTTTCTCGCGAAGCCATGCACAAAAAAAACTCACAAAATTAGTTACCGTCTCTCTTTATGCATAAAATCGAAAAAAAAAATGCACTTAATTGATACAACACTTTTCACCACCATTTTCGTCTTATTTCACTGTACTATAAGCAATGCAAATCAAATGGGAGTTTGAGCGCTACTAGCCATAATGAAAATATCGCCACACTACGATACCGGTGAAACACCCGCTTTACAGGTCGAGTAGTAGTTTGGCTATCTCCCCTGTAACACGTGCTGAGAGTTGAACGTGGAACGAAGAGTAGAAGACTCCATATGATGGAAGGTCTGGAAGGAAGAAACTGTTTTCATTACTCAATGATTGGGGGCAGGTACTTGAGTTTCTAAAACTAACCACTTCCCTGACAATTTAATTACGAATCACACATTAAAATCCAGAGCTTAAACAGATTGACCTTAAAAATACCAAACCTTAGCCTGCAACACGAGGATGAAGAGAGGGTCTCGCTTTAGAAAAGTTTGGAAACCATTGCTATATAAGAAGATAAACTCTTAATGAATGACGACGTGGTGCTCATGAAGTCATAGATAGAAACCGCTTTTGTTAGAGTGCGGAACCTTTTCTTTCAGAGTTTATCTGTAGGGGATAGAATGAATGGGTGCTCTCGCTGCGGACTATAAAGACTATCTTTTTTCAAATAAAACATTTGATGTGAATGGTAACGAGTAATATCAAATCAAATGTAATCTTCAAAACACGTTCATAACATTTTGTATTATATGGTACCGTACATCATTTTATGATTCTATTTCATAATATTGCTTAAATCTTATTTCAATTTCTTTATTTGAGTAATGTCTGTCATGTACAGTTTTCAGCAGCCCAAACTAGTGGATCGATTCTCTCTCTCTCTCTCTCTCTCTCTCTCTCTCTCTCTCTCTCTCTCTCTCTCTCTCTCTCTCTCTCTCTCTCTCCCTCCCTCTCTCTCTCTCTCCTCTCTCTCACTTGTACAACTTCTATTATTCCTCTCGTAGGACCGTCTGAAAGGCATTCAATAGTTCTTCCTTTTTGTTTACGGAGTTCTTACATCGTTTTCTTTTCTTTTTACGTTGACATTTATAAAATATTTTCTTTTATTCTTCATTTCTCTTCTAATTGTAATATTAGCATAACAGTATTGACAGCTTTTACCTCTTGACATACATTGATGTTCTCTAGTTTCTTTCCTTTGTCCACTCCTTGTATTTGAAAAGCGTATGCTTTACATCATCCTCTTAGAATTTATTATCTCCTTCTGAGTTTGGTATCATCCTTGATAACCCGGTTATCCTGCGACTTTATTCAAACTTTAATATATAATCCAACTGTACAGCAAGGTGTAAGGTCTTTTCATCATTCTATTGGTAACTATCTCTTGGGCATAACGAATATTACCTCAGTCTTCCTCACCGCCATTTGTAGACTCCTCCGATACAGCTATCGCTGAGGGATCATTAACTCAGTCACTCAGTATTTCTCCGTCCATTCATGCCGACAGACAATTATGGCATCGTCTGCAAAGCCAATAATCCTCTTGTCATCAAACAGCTCCATGTCCAAGTACTCTCTCTTCCTACTGTACATTCCACAGAAAAGGTCCAAAGAGGACACCGCGATAACATTTTCTCCACAATCCAAATAACATTCCCAACTTCAAAAATGATTATCTTATTTATGTAGGTAGTTATTTTGAAATCACCGATAACGATTTTGACCAAATGTGTCTAAAATGAAGAATAAAATAAAACATATTAGTTGCCGTTCTCTCCCTCCCAAATAGAGGGTTGGTGAGTTATCGGACAAAAAGTGAATCGTAGACGCCGAGAATTTTGTTTTTGTATACCCGACCTCGACGTTGTCATTAACATATGCAGATATATCGCTAATTGCACACAATGTGATATTTCAGCTAAACCGTTTCAAAAAACCGAAATTTTGAAACGTTCTAGGCATTTTAATTATGTTCATCGATTGGTAAAACCCTTTTGACATGATCAATTTGTGATTATTGCAGCCTTGTTGTTAATATTTCTTATTTTAATGTTGTGTTTTTAATTAAATTTTTTTTTTATTGAAACTGATCTGAAACACCAACCATCAATTTATTCCATCATCATATCATTTTAATGTTCATTGTTTGGTGTCCAAGTCACTTTGTATAATATAATGAGTAATAAATTATTTATATTACCTTTATAGTTCCGTCATGTGACTTTGCGTTTGTCTTTATTACAAAGAAGAATATGAAATTTACAAATCATTTAAACAATCACCAAACGATATTCTCAATGAAAAATTATCTTTCCAATCAAACGCATTATTTGTACAGCAATGAGTTATAAATAAACTGATATGACCAACTCATAGTCAGATAACCTTGGCCTCACCGTGATACCAGTAGTTCGCGAACCATGAAACTGTGCGCATGTAAAAAAATGTTAAAATCAACGTATACGTGTATTTATTTATTCGTGTGTATAGTGTTAATGTTTTTGTTGTGTTTAATGTTTTAACGACCTCTACGGGGTGAAATAACTGAAGATGGAGCTACGACTCCGAAACGCGTCTTTGTAATTAAAACAAACGCAAAGTCACAAGACGGAACTATAGAGGTAATATAAATAATTTATTACTCAGTATATTATATCATTTGCTACCTATAGAGTCAACCACCGTTGTACTATATATTGGATTCTAAAAACACACACTGAATTACACTAATTCAAAAGTTTTAGTTCTCTTCAGCCTTCTCACTGTATTGGTGTTGTCAAGCAGTTGAGTAGCTTCTACGTTGACATGCTGGTGCAATCTAGATTCATGCTTTGCAGCAAACCTTTAAATTTCACTGGCGACATCAGGGATCCTAAGGTCTGAAGTACCATGGAGCACTTACCATGTTCCGTAGCATTCTATTCTGAAAGGTTTGAATACATCTGATGTTCGTTTCCTTCGCACAACCCCACAGTTGTATTCCATTAAGTCAAATTGGTTTCAGAATTTGGTTATATATATCATAATTTTGTTGTGTATTGACAATTGAGAATTTCGTCCCAAGAGCAAGTATAGTTGTCTATATTTGAGACCAAGTTCTGTCCTTTTTCTTCTGATGTGCTCCTTCCACCGTAACTTTGAATCTAGTGTCATCCCCAAAGATTTGGCAGTGTCTACATATGGTAGTACAACTCAATTTAAGGTAACTGGAAGACTATTCCCTATTCGTGTTTTTAAATATAATACACTTATATTATATTCGTATGAAACACGTCTTCGTATCATTAGTTGCAGCTTAACCCGGCTATTCCATTTATATTCTTTGTATTGTCCCACATATAGGAATAATATAGCGGCAAAAAAAAAAGACTTTGGGGGTAGTTAGCGGGTAAAACTATCGAGTAGATAAATATTATTTTTGAAAATATTGTGTAAGGTATCAAATAAAACTAGAAGTTATTCTGATTAGAAATATGTTTGTTTATATGTCGAATATGTAGACGTTGTACAAAATGAGCTGTTGTAGAAAGTTGTCTGATTTTAGAGTCAAATAGGGCCTACCATCCTCAGACAAATATTTTTGGTTTTTCTTAATTTGCTTTCTCGACTTCATGGATTTCAAAACGTTTTATCGTTTGGTTTGTGATCTTTAGAGTGTTTACTAAAACACACACGCACGCACGCACACACGCACACACACGCACGCGCGCGCGCACACACACACACACACACACACACACTCAGTCTACAAATATGGTGTCTAATCACACCACTGCAGACACTGTTCAGGTGCCAGCGATAATGTCTAAGTTAAAGACCTTACCCATACTTTTCACATGTACAACTTTTAGATAATAAATTAGGCTACATATTAAAAGAGATGATTTCTGTATAATAATGTGATGAATTGATATTACAGTGGGCTCAATATCCTACTGTGAGATAACGTAATGATGTCATACTTAGTACTGCAGACTGTGTTCCTGCAGCTTATCGCTAAACTCCGCCTTCCAGTTCCCTCGTTGCAGACAAATCTATGTAACGTGATTCATGTCTAGACTTGAGTTTTTATTTTAATGTTTATGACAGATAAAATAAGACAAAGAGTATTGGTCTTGGGGAATCCACTTCCTAGCTTACTTTACCTCGACGGATCGGTTGAAAGCTGCATTTTTTAAAATTATATAGTCTTTTAATAAAAGGTGAAGCTAAACCACATAACTCAGGGTCAGTTGGCATATAGGGGGAGTTATTTTTATACATTTTAAATTTGGAACCTAGCGCCAACATATTAGTTTTTCGTCAAATAAACGTACATATTTGTAATCAGAATAATTTGAAAGTTTTATTTGATTTCCTACATTGTGGGAAACCACAAAGAATATAAATGCCTAGGATTTATCGTCTTGTCTGTGTAGACCGGTTGAGACCTACAGATAGACAAGACATGCGCGTGATATTGTAAGGGTCCTTTGTTTTACCTACGGACCCCAATAAAGAGAAATCAATGAAAATGTAATTCATATTTTAATATGGCTATTGAATTGATTGTCTCAGAAAACTGCTTTTAAAATTTATGCATTTCTCATTATGTGGTTAATTTATTGTAAATTAATATTTTTTTAGATATTCAACATTAAAACTTTTAAACGGCCGCCTTTTTGAAAATAATACAAATACAGTGTCTATTTTTGCACATTTGTAAAACTTTACTCAAAAAATATGTATGCCAAATCTGAATTCAATAAATTATGTGCTCTAAATTCTCCCTATTTTGGTCAGATGTAGCCCGAAAAACACAAATCATAAAATAAAATATCGCCCATTACTACACCCTCCCTCACATTCTTGCCCGGGAGTTATCGACCTAAAAATGAATATTGTTATATTATTCAAACAACACCAGTTATTATTAGAGATTTTATCTATGCCAGTTGGTCTCCAGCAATTTCAATGAAATTCAAATGTTTTATATAATCCTAAAATGTGTTGCTAAACAGCACACTTTAAAAGAAAGTTGATTTTCATTAGAAGACAAAACAGTAAAACAAACCTTTTCCAAGTTTTGTAAACCTATTTCATAATGGGAAAAGATAAGTTAAGAGGGAAAATACGATATGATTGCGTTTTTCAATTATAGAAAATGAAATATTGCGGAAGTAAGGATGGTGTTACTGAGAAATAATGCAAGTCTTGAAGTATATAGCTGGGGGACAGAGCATTACAGTGACTTGTCCACTTATACCATCTTTTAACTTGTTCATTCAAAAGCAATGTCATTAATCCAAACATCTCCGCTAGTTTTGTTTCTTTTTCTTGATGTGTTTTATTTTATCTAATGGAAACGGGGAAGTAACATATACAGAGCATAGGCCAATAACTGGTCTCGAAACAATACATCTTATCAATGCCAAGTCCGAAATCTAGCGAGCTAGATATGTCTTAACCAGATGAGCCATGTTGCTCTTTTAAATATTAAAAAAGCAGATGTAATTCTAAACTAAAATAATGATTTTACACTTTCAATTGACTACATTTTTAATGCTCCGAAACGAAATGGTAAACCCTACAATTTAAAACTCGGCTGTGCCTGATATTGACTCATTAAAAGTTTAAATACTTAATTATGGCTCTATTAATGATAATGTATATATACAGAAGTAGAACAAGGATCCGGATGTGATTAATGTACCTCGACCAATGTAAATAAAAGTTGGCTGGAAGTCAAAAATGGAGCTGGAAGCCTTTGTTATGGCTGGATGTGTTTATAGATAGCTCTTTGTAGTCAGTGTATTACGAAATAGAGTAGTTGCATTGAAGTTAAATAGCAAAGGTTGATGACGTCTCTTCATAGAGATATATTCTTCCTTGTAACTTACTTTTGTATACAGAATCTATTGCAAAGTATGTTTACTTTTATATAGAAAATATACCGTTTAATGAATAAAATTTGCTTTTTTATTTTCAATAATAACAACATTGTTTTTATTACAGAACATTTAGAAAATGAAAACTACATTTACATGAAGATATTAAAAGAAAAATACATGAACAAAATCGCTTTAGGCCTATATTATTCTTTTGGAAACATAATTGATAAGAAAAATTCATGTTACGTTCACCCTTATTGCTGAAATGAATTTTCTATGTATTTAATTCTTGTGGACTCAGAACCTGGCTGGATGTACACCTTTTTCTGTGTATCCTTGGGTGAGATCCCTCTCTTTCATGTTTCCTCTCAGGTCTCCCTTGATCAATTCTCGTTCTTTTCCAACCCTGAGATATTATTTAAGGGTGAGGGGAACGTTTGTTATCCTTTTTAAAGACAATATTGACGAAGATGTTTTTACCTTTAAACAGTAAGAAAAACCCAGATATTTATAATGTCACTGTATTACCTATTGTCAGTTACACGTTCACTTTCCAGTATGAGAAGCTCATAAGCAATGTAAATTAAATGGGACTCTCAGAGCTATTACCCATCATGAAAATATCATCGCGACCATAATTTCAACTGATTGTATTTCTCTGTTCTTTCCAGTTTTTTATTAACATTGCAACAATTTCAAATGATGATTTTTTTTTTTTTAATATTAAATTAATCCTTTTTTCTTTTTTCTACAATGCAATGAAAATATTATATTTTCACAAGTAAGAAAGTTTTACTTAATGTAGATTACTGGTTTAATTTAACTTTATATGTTTCAAACACACTGCTATAAAGTTTGATTTATAAACTTCCTTTTTTTCTGTTTAGTGTAGATTATATTTTTTCACTTGGTTTTAAATTTAGGGCGTTTAAAACGGAAAATAGTATGTTTATTTTGTAAACTATTTTTAATTGTTTCCTTTTATCATAAAATAAAACTGAGATAAAAATTTAGCACAAATACAAATATGGTTTATACTTTTACAAGTTAATTATGTATATAGAAAAAATGTATAAAATAAAATAGTTTATTCATAATCATTGAAATTACAAAAGAATAGAATATGTGTACACTATGTCAAACGATGTTTCCTTATGAAGTTTTGTGACGACGCGAACTGTTCAGTTAATCTCTCACTTTTCATGATTTATTTTCATCGTAATTAATATTAATTACAATAATTGTAACGTTCAGTTACAAATACTAACAACTAAAAATGAAGAATTTAATTATAACGATTGGCATAGAACAGTTTTTTTTTTTTTCCACAAGATGACTGTCATCTCTTTCATACTATTTTGTAGATTTACTGTAACTCTTATTTTTTCAGGTTAAATTATATTATTTTAGTAATTAAAACATAAAGAAGAAAATAACTCGACTTAATTTGAAAATGTAACTTTTTTCTTAACTTTGGTTTCTCTTTAATTCGCATAAATATTTCACCTCTTACCTCATGTCAGAACTAGACGTGTTGTGTGAACAAATTCGCAAATTATATTTCTCATAGAATCCATTCTAACTTTACTAGGATTTGTATTGCAGTACATTTAATAAGTTAAAATTGATTACCTTCAATTAAGTTCAAAGTAAAACGATCACAAATTTGAGGATACTATATAAATTAGAACTGACAATGCTGCATCTCTAGCCTACTCTGTAGCATAAAAGTAACATTATATCTATTTTGATTTCAAAAATATATTGTAAATATATAATAATAATAACAATGCTTTATTTGATTATGGTAAGCTTTTACATAGAGATATAATTTACATTGTTAGGCAATTGTCTTTAAACACCGTCTGCCAGGTTGGTACAAGTGTTTTACAGGTTATACCATTTAAATACGATAAAAACTATATTATACTACATACATATTTTTTTACATGTACACTAATACATTCATACATACACCAATTCAACAGACACTGAGACAACTAAAACTAAGAATTATATATATATAGTAATTATATATATATATATATATATAATTATATATATATATAATTACTATATATATAGTAATTATATTCCTGTATTAAATCCCATCTATATTGCCATGCTTGTTGTACGACATGTCCCTTCCATTACGATACTGCCCGAATTCCTCCCTGGACAATGAAAAACTTCCATAGCAACCTCTTCGAATTCCCTTTAATATAAAACAACGTGCCACAAAATGAAAGACGTCCTCTTTTTCCTTTAAATTGCATATAGACCAATCGAAATTATCTCCCTCTCCCCCGGTCTACTGTTTAAGTATATGAATTCCCTTCTACATTTTATAATCCATTTTATTGTTGAAATATTAAAAACATCATTTACATAAGTTTTATTACCCAGTTCCGAATCTAATGTTCTATAATTAGGTAAAATAATGATTTTTACCAACACTTGTAATTATAAAACAAACATAATAACGTAAAATGTATATACAGTATATAGAGTGAAAACATTTAAGTGTATGTACGTGAGGTACGTAACTGAAGAGAATACGATTTTTGTGTAACTTTTAAAAGATTATTTATTTTAATCATTACAACGTAGCAAGCAGTTACTGAGGATGATGACATTGTCAATGAAACGCGTTGTATTATTCTATTTATTAAATTAAAATTCACTTTATTATAATTTTTAATAATTATTTTAATGTTTTGGATGTTAGAAAAATAGTCGTTTTTGTTTTTACGCAAATCATAGACTTCTTAATAGTTAAAATGAGGCAAACTATTTTCTTACCCCCATCTTATCCGTCTTGTTTTGGGTGCTGAAAGATACGCTACCGGCTGGGGTGGCGCCTTCAACGTATCGATGCAACACCCGCTTGTCACCGTAGTAGTTCCGCCATCTTCCATATGACACAATCCAAGAGAAGTAATATTCCCCTACTAATCATATATAAACACATTTAGGTCTAAATTCATAATATTGTTTCTTTTAGAGAACATTTTGAAATCTTCTTTTTCAGGTTTTAAGCCTTGAACAGCTTGTTGTGAGTTGTGAGGTCCAGATAGTTTATTTTTCCGTCTACTTTTTTTCAGGTCTACCAACATTTCGATTGTATTTAAGTGCAATATATGAAATTTTATATGGTTATCTTTCATCATCCATCCATTATAAGTCTTCTGTCTAATCTATAACATCCTATTTATAGAAAACTGGTTTGTTACGATGGTATTTATTTTAAAATAGTTTTTAATATGGTCTACTCTTAGAGAAGCTTTCACTTTATTAAATATTATTTTTATGATACAGTAGTTAAATTCTACTCTAAACAATTTGTTATGTCCAGTTTTGAAGGATATTTCGATTGCATTTAAGTGTAACATATGAAATTTACTGTGTTTATCTTTCATCATCCATCCATTATAAGTCTTCTGTCTAATCTATAACAACCCATTTATAGAAAACTGGTTTATTACGATGGTATTTATTTTTAAATTGTTTTTAATATGGTCTAATCTTAGAGAAGCTTTCACTTTATTAAATATTATTTTTATGATACAGTAGTTAAATTCTACTCTAAACAATTTGTTATGTCCAGTTTTGAAGGATATTTCGATTGCATTTAAGTGCAACTTATGAAATTTACTGTGTTTATCTTTCATCATCCATCCATTATAAGTCTTCTGTCTAATCTATAACAACCCATTTATAGAAAACTGGTTTATTACGATGGTATTTATTTTTAAATTGTTTTTAATATGGTCTACTCTTAGAGAAGCTTTCACTTTATTAAATATTATTTTTATGATACAGTAGTTAAATTTTACTCTAAACAATTTGTTATATCCAGTTTTGAAGGATATTTCGATTGCATTTAAGTGCAATATATGAAATTTACTGTGTTTATCTTTCATCATCCATCCATTATAAGTCTTCTGTCTAATCTATAACAACCCATTTATAGAAAACTGATTTGTTACGATGGTATTTATTTTTAAATAGTTTTTAATATGGTCTACTCTTAGAGAAGCTTTCACTTTATTCAATATTATTTTGATGATAGTTAAATTCTACTCTAAACAATTTGTTATATCCAGTTTTGAAGGATATTTCGATTGCATTTAAATGCAATATATGAAATTTACTGTGTTTATCTTTCATCATCCATCCATTATAAGTCTTCTGTCTAATCTATAACAACCCATTTATAGAAAACTGATTTGTTACGATGGTATTTATTTTTAAATAGTTTTTAATATGGTCTACTCTTAGAGAAGCTTTCACTTTATTCAATATTATTTTGATGATAGTTAAATTCTACTCTAAACAATTTGTTATATCCAGTTTTGAAGGATATTTCGATTGCATTTAAATGCAATATATGAAATTTACTGTGTTTATCTTTCATCATCCATCCATTATAAGTCTTCTGTCTAATCTATAACAACCCATTTATAGAAAACTGATTTGTTACGATGGTATTTATTTTTAAATAGTTTTTAATATGGTCTAATCTTAGAGAAGCTTTCACTTTATTCAATATTATTTTTATGATACAGTAGTTAAATTCTACTCTAAACAATTTGTTATATCCAGTTTTGAAGGATATTTCGATTGCATTTAAGTGTTACATATGAAATTTACAGTGTTTATCTTTCATCATCCATCCATTATAAGTCTTCTGTCTAATCTATAACAACCCATTTATAGAAAAATGATTTATTACGATGGTATTTATTTTTAAATAGTTTTTAATATGGTCTAATCTTAGAGAAGCTTTCACTTTATTAAATATTATTTTTATGATACAGTAGTTAAATTCTACTCTAAACAATTTGTTATGTCCAGTTTTGAAGGATATTTCGATTGCATTTAAATGCAATATATGAAATTTACTATGTTTATCTTTCATCATCCATCCATTATAAGTCTTCTGTCTAATCTATAACAACCCATTTATAGAAAAATGATTTGTTACGATGGTATTTATTTTTAAATAGTTTTTAATATGGTCTAATCTTAGAGAAGCTTTCACTTTATTCAATATTATTTTTATGATACAGTAGTTAAATTCTACTCTAAACAATTTGTTATGTCCAGTTTTGAAGGATATTTCGATTGCATTTAAATGCAATATATGAAATTTACTGTGTTTATCTTTCATCATCCATCCATTATAAGTCTTCTGTCTAATCTATAACAACCCATTTATAGAAAAATGATTTATTACGATGGTATTTATTTTTAAATAGTTTTTAATATGGTCTAATCTTAGAGAAGCTTTCACTTTATTAAATATTATTTTTATGATACAGTAGTTAAATTCTACTCTAAACAATTTGTTATGTCCAGTTTTGAAGGATATTTCGATTGCATTTAAATGCAATATATGAAATTTACTATGTTTATCTTTCATCATCCATCCATTATAAGTCTTCTGTCTAATCTATAACAACCCATTTATAGAAAAATGATTTGTTACGATGGTATTTATTTTTAAATAGTTTTTAATATGGTCTAATCTTAGAGAAGCTTTCACTTTATTCAATATTATTTTTATGATACAGTAGTTAAATTCTACTCTAAACAATTTGTTATGTCCAGTTTTGAAGGATATTTCGATTGCATTTAAATGCAATATATGAAATTTACTATGTTTATCTTTCATCATCCATCCATTATAAGTCTTCTGTCTAATCTATAACAACCCATTTATAGAAAACTGATTTATTACGATGGTATTTATTTTTAAATAGTTTTTAATATGGTCTAATCTTAGAGAGGCTTTTACTTTATTAAATATTATTTTTATGATACAGTAGTTAAATTCTACTCTAAACAATTTGTTATATCCAGTTTTGAAGGATATTTCGATTGCATTTAAATGCAATATATGAAATTTACTATGTTTATCTTTCATCATCCATCCATTATAAGTCTTCTGTCTAATCTATAACAACCCATTTATAGAAAAATGATTTATTACGATGGTATTTATTTTTAAATAGTTTTTAATATGGTCTAATCTTAGAGAGGCTTTTACTTTATTAAATATTATTTTTATGATACAGTAGTTAAATTCTACTCTAAACAATTTGTTATATCCAGTTTTGAAGGATATTTCGATTGCATTTAAATGCAATATATGAAATTTACTATGTTTATCTTTCATCATCCATCCATTATAAGTCTTCTGTCTAATCTATAACAACCCATTTATAGAAAAATGATTTGTTACGATGGTATTTATTTTTAAATAGTTTTTAATATGGTCTAATCTTAGAGAAGCTTTCACTTTATTCAATATTATTTTTATGATACAGTAGTTAAATTCTACTCTAAACAATTTGTTATGTCCAGTTTTGAAGGATATTTCGATTGCATTTAAATGCAATATATGAAATTTACTATGTTTATCTTTCATCATCCATCCATTATAAGTCTTCTGTCTAATCTATAACAACCCATTTATAGAAAAATGATTTATTACGATGGTATTTATTTTTAAATAGTTTTTAATATGGTCTAATCTTAGAGAAGCTTTCACTTTATTAAATATTATTTTTATGATACAGTAGTTAAATTCTACTCTAAACAATTTGTTATATCCAGTTTTGAAGGATATTTCGATTGCATTTAAATGCAATATATGAAATTTACTGTGTTTATCTTTCATCATCCATCCATTATAAGTCTTCTGTCTAATCTATAACAACCTATTTATAGAAAACTGATTTGTTACGATGGTATTTATTTTTAAATAGTTTTTAATATGGTCTAATCTTAGAGAGGCTTTTACTTTATTAAATATTATTTTTATGATACAGTAGTTAAATTCTACTCTAAACAATTTGTTATATCCAGTTTTGAAGGATATTTCGATTGCATTTAAATGCAATATATGAAATTTACTATGTTTATCTTTCATCATCCATCCATTATAAGTCTTCTGTCTAATCTATAACAACCCATTTATAGAAAAATGATTTATTACGATGGTATTTATTTTTAAATAGTTTTTAATATGGTCTAATCTTAGAGAAGCTTTCACTTTATTAAATATTATTTTTATGATACAGTAGTTAAATTCTACTCTAAACAATTTGTTATATCCAGTTTTGAAGGATATTTCGATTGCATTTAAATGCAATATATGAAATTTACTATGTTTATCTTTCATCATCCATCCATTATAAGTCTTCTGTCTAATCTATAACAACCCATTTATAGAAAAATGATTTATTACGATGGTATTTATTTTTAAATAGTTTTTAATATGGTCTAATCTTAGAGAAGCTTTCACTTTATTAAATATTATTTTTATGATACAGTAGTTAAATTCTACTCTAAACAATTTGTTATATCCAGTTTTGAAGGATATTTCGATTGCATTTAAATGCAATATATGAAATTTACTTTGTTTATCTTTCATCATCCATCCATTATAAGTCTTCTGTCTAATCTATAACAACCCATTTATAGAAAAATGATTTATTACGATGGTATTTATTTTTAAATAGTTTTTAATATGGTCTAATCTTAGAGAAGCTTTCACTTTATTAAATATTATTTTTATGATACAGTAGTTAAATTCTACTCTAAACAATTTGTTATATCCAGTTTTGAAGGATATTTCGATTGCATTTAAATGCAATATATGAAATTTACTATGTTTATCTTTCATCATCCATCCATTATAAGTCTTCTGTCTAATCTATAACAACCCATTTATAGAAAAATGATTTATTACGATGGTATTTATTTTTAAATAGTTTTTAATATGGTCTAATCTTAGAGAAGCTTTCACTTTATTAAATATTATTTTTATGATACAGTAGTTAAATTCTACTCTAAACAATTTGTTATATCCAGTTTTGAAGGATATTTCGATTGCATTTAAATGCAATATATGAAATTTACTTTGTTTATCTTTCATCATCCATCCATTATAAGTCTTCTGTCTAATCTATAACATCCCATTTATAGAAAAATGATTTATTACGATGGTATTTATTTTTAAATAGTTTTTAATATGGTCTAATCTTAGAGAAGCTTTCACTTTATTAAATATTATTTTTATGATACAGTAGTTAAATTCTACTCTAAACAATTTGTTATATCCAGTTTTGAAGGATATTTCGATTGCATTTAAGTGCAATATATGAAATTTACTATGTTTATCTTTCATCATCCATCCATTATAAGTCTTCTGTCTAATCTATAACAACCCATTTATAGAAAAATGATTTATTACGATGGTATTTATTTTTAAATAGTTTTTAATATGGTCTAATCTTAGAGAAGCTTTCACTTTATTCAATATTATTTTTATGATACAGTAGTTAAATTCTACTCTAAACAATTTGTTATATCCAGTTTTGAAGGATATTTCGATTGCATTTAAATGCAATATATGAAATTTACTATGTTTATCTTTCATCATCCATCCATTATAAGTCTTCTGTCTAATCTATAACAACCCATTTATAGAAAAATGATTTATTACGATGGTATTTATTTTTAAATAGTTTTTAATATGGTCTAATCTTAGAGAAGCTTTCACTTTATTCAATATTATTTTTATGATACAGTAGTTAAATTCTACTCTAAACAATTTGTTATATCCAGTTTTGAAGGATATTTCGATTGCATTTAAATGCAATATATGAAATTTACTATGTTTATCTTTCATCATCCATCCATTATAAGTCTTCTGTCTAATCTATAACAACCCATTTATAGAAAAATGATTTATTACGATGGTATTTATTTTTAAATAGTTTTTAATATGGTCTAATCTTAGAGAGGCTTTTACTTTATTAAATATTATTTTTATGATACAGTAGTTAAATTCTACTCTAAACAATTTGTTATATCCAGTTTTGAAGGATATTTCGATTGCATTTAAGTGCAATATATGAAATTTACTTTGTTTATCTTTCATCATCCATCCATTATAAGTCTTCTGTCTAATCTATAACAACCCATTTATAGAAAACTGGTTTGTTACGATGGTATTTATTTTTAAATAGTTTTTAATATGGTCTACTCTTAGAGAAGCTTTCACTTTATTAAATATTATTTTTATGATACAGTAGTTAAATTCTACTCTAAACAATTTGTTATGTCCAGTTTTGAAGGATATTTCGATTGCATTTAAATGCAATATATGAAATTTACTATGTTTATCTTTCATCATCCATCCATTATAAGTCTTCTGTCTAATCTATAACAACCCATTTATAGAAAAATGATTTGTTACGATGGTATTTATTTTTAAATAGTTTTTAATATGGTCTAATCTTAGAGAAGCTTTCACTTTATTCAATATTATTTTTATGATACAGTAGTTAAATTCTACTCTAAACAATTTGTTATATCCAGTTTTGAAGGATATTTCGATTGCATTTAAATGCAATATATGAAATTTACTATGTTTATCTTTCATCATCCATCCATTATAAGTCTTCTGTCTAATCTATAACAACCCATTTATAGAAAAATGATTTATTACGATGGTATTTATTTTTAAATAGTTTTTAATATGGTCTAATCTTAGAGAAGCTTTCACTTTATTCAATATTATTTTTATGATACAGTAGTTAAATTCTACTCTAAACAATTTGTTATGTCCAGTTTTGAAGGATATTTCGATTGCATTTAAATACAATATATGAAATTTACTGTGTTTTTTCTCTCATCATCCATCCATTATAAGTCTTCTGTCTAATCTATAACAACCCATTTATAGAAAAATGATTTATTACGATGGTATTTATTTTTAAATAGTTTTTAATATGGTCTAATCTTAGAGAAGCTTTCACTTTATTCAATATTATTTTGATGATAGTTAAATTCTACTCTAAACAATTTGTGTTTCCAGTTTTGAAGGATATTTCGATTGCATTTAAGTGCAATATATGAAATTTACTTTGTTTTTTCTTTCATCATCCATCCATTATAAGTCTTCTGTCTAATCTATAACAACCCATTTATAGAAAAATGATTTATTACGATGGTATTTATTTTTAAATAGTTTTTAATATGGTCTAATCTTAGAGAAGCTTTCACTTTATTCAATATTATTTTTATGATACAGCAGGTAAATTCTACTCTAAACAATTTGTTATATCCAGTTTTGAAGGATATTTCGATTGCATTTAAATGCAATATATGAATTTACTATGTTTATCTTTCATCATCCATCCATTATAAGTCTTCTGTCTAATCTATAACAACCCATTTATAGAAAAATGATTTGTTACGATGGTATTTATTTTTAAATAGTTTTTAATATGGTCTAATCTTAGAGAAGCTTTCACTTTATTAAATATTATTTTTATGATAGTTAAATGCTACTCTAAACAATTTGTTATGTCCAGTTTTGAAGGATATTTCGATTGCATTTAAATGCAATATATGAAATTTACTGTGTTTTTTCTTTCATCATCCATCCATTATAAGTCTTCTGTCTAATCTATAACAACCCATTTATAGAAAAATGATTTATTACGATGGTATTTATTTTTAAATAGTTTTTAATATGGTCTAATCTTAGAGAGGCTTTCACTTTATTAAATATTATTTTTATGATACAGTAGTTAAATTCTACTCTAAACAATTTGTTATATCCAGTTTTGAAGGATATTTCGATTGCATTTAAGTGCAATATATGAAATTTACTTTGTTTATCTTTCATCATCCATCCATTATAAGTCTTCTGTCTAATCTATAACAACCCATTTATAGAAAAATGATTTATTACGATGGTATTTATTTTTAAATAGTTTTTAATATGGTCTAATCTTAGAGAAGCTTTCACTTTATTAAATATTATTTTTATGATACAGTAGTTAAATTCTACTCTAAACAATTTGTTATATCCAGTTTTGAAGGATATTTCGATTGCATTTAAGTGCAATATATGAAATTTACTTTGTTTATCTTTCATCATCCATCCATTATAAGTCTTCTGTCTAATCTATAACAACCCATTTATAGAAAAATGATTTATTACGATGGTATTTATTTTTAAATAGTTTTTAATATGGTCTAATCTTAGAGAAGCTTTCACTTTATTAAATATTATTTTTATGATACAGTAGTTAAATTCTACTCTAAACAATTTGTTATATCCAGTTTTGAAGGATATTTCGATTGCATTTAAGTGCAATATATGAAATTTACTTTGTTTATCTTTCATCATCCATCCATTATAAGTCTTCTGTCTAATCTATAACAACCCATTTATAGAAAAATGATTTATTACGATGGTATTTATTTTTAAATAGTTTTTAATATGGTCTACTCTTAGAGAAGCTTTCACTTTATTAAATATTATTTTTATGATACAGTAGTTAAATTCTACTCTAAACAATTTGTTATATCCAGTTTTGAAGGATATTTCGATTGCATTTAAATGCAATATATGAAATTTACTGTGTTTATCTTTCATCATCCATCCATTATAAGTCTTCTGTCTAATCTATAACAACCCATTTATAGAAAAATGATTTATTACGATGGTATTTATTTTTAAATAGTTTTTAATATGGTCTAATCTTAGAGAAGCTTTCACTTTATTAAATATTATTTTTATGATACAGTAGTTAAATTCTACTCTAAACAATTTGTTATATCCAGTTTTGAAGGATATTTCGATTGCATTTAAATGCAATATATGAAATTTACTGTGTTTATCTTTCATCATCCATCCATTATAAGTCTTCTGTCTAATCTATAACAACCCATTTATAGAAAAATGATTTATTACGATGGTATTTATTTTTAAATAGTTTTTAATATGGTCTAATCTTAGAGAAGCTTTCACTTTATTAAATATTATTTTTATGATACAGTAGTTAAATTCTACTCTAAACAATTTGTTATATCCAGTTTTGAAGGATATTTCGATTGCATTTAAATGCAATATATGAAATTTACTGTGTTTATCTTTCATCATCCATCCATTATAAGTCTTCTGTCTAATCTATAACAACCCATTTATAGAAAAATGATTTATTACGATGGTATTTATTTTTAAATCGTTTTTAATATGGTCTAATCTTAGAGAAGCTTTCACTTTATTAAATATTATTTTTATGATACAGTAGTTAAATTCTACTCTAAACAATTTGTTATATCCAGTTTTGAAGGATATTTCGATTGCATTTAAATGCAATATATGAAATTTACTGTGTTTATCTTTCATCATCCATCCATTATAAGTCTTCTGTCTAATCTATAACAACCCATTTATAGAAAAATGATTTATTACGATGGTATTTATTTTTAAATAGTTTTTAATATGGTCTAATCTTAGAGAGGCTTTCACTTTATTCAATATTATTTTTATGATACAGTAGTTAAATTCTACTCTAAACAATTTGTTATATCCAGTTTTGTAGGATATTTCGATTGCATTTAAGTGCAATATATGAAATTTACTGTGTTTATCTTTCATCATCCATCCATTATAAGTCTTCTGTCTAATCTATAACAACCCATTTATAGAAAAATGATTTATTACGATGGTATTTATTTTTAAATAGTTTTTAATATGGTCTAATCTTAGAGAAGCTTTCACTTTATTAAATATTATTTTAATGATACAGTAGTTAAATTCTACTCTAAACAATTTGTTATATCCAGTTTTGTAGGATATTTCGATTGCATTTAAGTGCAATATATGAAATTTACTGTGTTTATCTTTCATCATCCATCCATTATAAGTCTTCTGTCTAATCTATAACAACCCATTTATAGAAAACTGATTTGTTACGATGGTATTTATTTTTAAATCGTTTTTAATATGGTCTAATCTTAGAGAAGCTTTCACTTTATTAAATATTATTTTAATGATACAGTAGTTAAATTCTACTCTAAACAATTTGTTATATCCAGTTTTGTAGGATATTTCGATTGCATTTAAGTGCAATATATGAAATTTACTGTGTTTATCTTTCATCATCCATCCATTATAAGTCTTCTGTCTAATCTATAACAACCCATTTATAGAAAAATGATTTATTACGATGGTATTTATTTTTAAATAGTTTTTAATATGGTCTAATCTTAGAGAAGCTTTCACTTTATTAAATATTATTTTAATGATACAGTAGTTAAATTCTACTCTAAACAATTTGTTATATCCAGTTTTGTAGGATATTTCGATTGCATTTAAATGCAATATATGAAATTTACTGTGTTTATCTTTCATCATCCATCCATTATAAGTCTTCTGTCTAATCTATAACAACCCATTTATAGAAAACTGATTTGTTACGATGGTATTTATTTTTAAATCGTTTTTAATATGGTCTAATCTTAGAGAGGCTTTCACTTTATTCAATATTATTTTAATGATACAGTAGTTAAATTCTACTCTAAACAATTTGTTATATCCAGTTTTGTAGGATATTTCGATTGCATTTAAATGCAATATATGAAATTTACTGTGTTTATCTTTCATCATCCATCCATTATAAGTCTTCTGTCTAATCTATAACAACCCATTTATAGAAAACTGATTTATTACGATGGTATTTATTTTTAAATTGTTTTTAATATGGTCTAATCTTAGAGAAGCTTTTACTTTATTCAATATTATTTTTATGATACAGTAGTTAAATTCTACTCTAAACAATTTGTTATATCCAGTTTTGTAGGATATTTCGATTGCATTTAAGTGTAACTTATGAAATTTACTGTGTTTATCTATCATCATCCATCCATTATAAGTCTTCTGTCTAATCTATAACAACCCATTTATAGAAAACTGATTTGTTACGATGGTATTTATTTTTAAATAGTTTTTAATATGGTCTAATCTTAGAGAAGCTTTCACTTTATTAAATATTATTTTTATGATACAGTAGTTAAATTCTACTCTAAACAATTTGTTATATCCAGTTTTGTAGGATATTTCGATTGCATTTAAGTGTAACTTATGAAATTTACTGTGTTTATCTTTCATCATCCATCCATTATAAGTCTTCTGTCTAATCTATAACAACCCATTTATAGAAAAATGATTTGTTACGATGGTATTTATTTTTAAATAGTTTTTAATATGGTCTAATCTTAGAGAGGCTTTCACTTTATTAAATATTATTTTTATGATACAGTAGTTAAATTCTACTCTAAACAATTTGTTATATCCAGTTTTGTAGGATATTTCGATTGCATTTAAATGCAATATATGAAATTTACTGTGTTTATCTTTCATCATCCATCCATTATAAGTCTTCTGTCTAATCTATAACAACCCATTTATAGAAAACTGATTTGTTACGATGGTATTTATTTTTAAATAGTTTTTAATATGGTCTAATCTTAGAGAAGCTTTCACTTTATTAAATATTATTTTTATGATACAGTAGTTAAATTCTACTCTAAACAATTTGTTATATCCAGTTTTGTAGGATATTTCGATTGCATTTAAATGCAATATATGAAATTTACTGTGTTTATCTTTCATCATCCATCCATTATAAGTCTTCTGTCTAATCTATAACAACCCATTTATAGAAAACTGATTTGTTACGATGGTATTTATTTTTAAATAGTTTTTAATATGGTCTAATCTTAGAGAAGCTTTCACTTTATTCAATATTATTTTAATGATACAGTAGTTAAATTCTACTCTAAACAATTTGTTATATCCAGTTTTGTAGGATATTTCGATTGCATTTAAGTGCAATATATGAAATTTACTGTGTTTATCTTTCATCATCCATCCATTATAAGTCTTCTGTCTAATCTATAACAACCCATTTATAGAAAACTGATTTGTTACGATGGTATTTATTTTTAAATCGTTTTTAATATGGTCTAATCTTAGAGAAGCTTTCACTTTATTCAATATTATTTTTATGATACAGTAGTTAAATTCTACTCTAAACAATTTGTTATATCCAGTTTTGTAGGATATTTCGATTGCATTTAAATGCAATATATGAAATTTACTGTGTTTATCTTTCATCATCCATCCATTATAAGTCTTCTGTCTAATCTATAACAACCCATTTATAGAAAACTGATTTGTTACGATGGTATTTATTTTTAAATAGTTTTTAATATGGTCTAATCTTAGAGAAGCTTTCACTTTATTAAATATTATTTTTATGATACAGTAGTTAAATTCTACTCTAAACAATTTGTTATATCCAGTTTTGAAGGATATTTCGATTGCATTTAAATGCAATATATGAAATTTACTGTGTTTATCTTTCATCATCCATCCATTATAAGTCTTCTGTCTAATCTATAACATCCCATTTATAGAAAACTGATTTATTACGATGGTATTTATTTTTAAATTGTTTTTAATATGGTCTAATCTTAGAGAAGCTTTTACTTTATTAAATATTATTTTTATGATAGTTAAATTCTACTCTAAACAATTTGTTATATCCAGTTTTGAAGGATATTTCGATTGCATTTAAGTGTAACATATGAAATTTACTGTGTTTATCTTTCATCATCCATCCATTATAAGTCTTCTGTCTAATCTATAACATCCCATTTATAGAAAACTGATTTATTACGATGGTATTTATTTTTAAATAGTTTTTAATATGGTCTAATCTTAGAGAGGCTTTCACTTTATTCAATATTATTTTTATGATAGTTAAATTCTACTCTAAACAATTTGTTATATCCAGTTTTGAAGGATATTTCGATTGCATTTAAGTGTAACATATGAAATTTACTGTGTTTATCTTTCATCATCCATCCATTATAAGTCTTCTGTCTAATCTATAACAACCCATTTATAGAAAACTGATTTGTTACGATGGTATTTATTTTTAAATAGTTTTTAATATGGTCTAATCTTAGAGAAGCTTTCACTTTATTCAATATTATTTTGATGATAGTTAAATTCTACTCTAAACAATTTGTTATATCCAGTTTTGAAGGATATTTCGATTGCATTTAAATGCAATATATGAAATTTACAGTGTTTATCTTTCATCATCCATCCATTAAAGTCTTCTGTCTAATCTATAACAACCCATTTATAGAAAACTGATTTGTTACGATGGTATTTATTTTTAAATAGTTTTTAATATGGTCTAATCTTAGAGAAGCTTTCACTTTATTCAATATTATTTTTATGATACAGTAGTTAAATTCTACTCTAAACAATTTGTTATATCCAGTTTTGAAGGATATTTCGATTGCATTTAAATGCAATATATGAAATTTACTGTGTTTATCTTTCATCATCCATCCATTATAAGTCTTCTGTCTAATCTATAACATCCCATTTATAGAAAACTGATTTATTACGATGGTATTTATTTTTAAATAGTTTTTAATATGGTCTAATCTTAGAGAAGCTTTCACTTTATTAAATATTATTTTTATGATACAGTAGTTAAATTCTACTCTAAACAATTTGTTATATCCAGTTTTGAAGGATATTTCGATTGCATTTAAGTGTAACATATGAAATTTACTGTGTTTATCTTTCATCATCCATCCATTATAAGTCTTCTGTCTAATCTATAACAACCCATTTATAGAAAACTGATTTGTTACGATGGTATTTATTTTTAAATAGTTTTTAATATGGTCTAATCTTAGAGAAGCTTTCACTTTATTCAATATTATTTTGATGATAGTTAAATTCTACTCTAAACAATTTGTTATATCCAGTTTTGAAGGATATTTCGATTGCATTTAAGTGTAACATATGAAATTTACTGTGTTTATCTTTCATCATCCATCCATTATAAGTCTTCTGTCTAATCTATAACAACCCATTTATAGAAAACTGATTTGTTACGATGGTATTTATTTTTAAATAGTTTTTAATATGGTCTAATCTTAGAGAAGCTTTCACTTTATTCAATATTATTTTGATGATAGTTAAATTCTACTCTAAACAATTTGTTATATCCAGTTTTGAAGGATATTTCGATTGCATTTAAATGCAATATATGAAATTTACAGTGTTTATCTTTCATCATCCATCCATTAAAGTCTTCTGTCTAATCTATAACAACCCATTTATAGAAAACTGATTTGTTACGATGGTATTTATTTTTAAATAGTTTTTAATATGGTCTAATCTTAGAGAAGCTTTCACTTTATTAAATATTATTTTTATGATACAGTAGTTAAATTCTACTCTAAACAATTTGTTATATCCAGTTTTGAAGGATATTTCGATTGCATTTAAATGCAATATATGAAATTTACTGTGTTTATCTTTCATCATCCATCCATTATAAGTCTTCTGTCTAATCTATAACATCCCATTTATAGAAAACTGATTTATTACGATGGTATTTATTTTTAAATTGTTTTTAATATGGTCTAATCTTAGAGAAGCTTTTACTTTATTAAATATTATTTTTATGATAGTTAAATTCTACTCTAAACAATTTGTTATATCCAGTTTTGAAGGATATTTCGATTGCATTTAAGTGTAACATATGAAATTTACTGTGTTTATCTTTCATCATCCATCCATTATAAGTCTTCTGTCTAATCTATAACAACCCATTTATAGAAAACTGATTTGTTACGATGGTATTTATTTTTAAATAGTTTTTAATATGGTCTAATCTTAGAGAAGCTTTCACTTTATTCAATATTATTTTGATGATAGTTAAATTCTACTCTAAACAATTTGTTATATCCAGTTTTGAAGGATATTTCGATTGCATTTAAATGCAATATATGAAATTTACAGTGTTTATCTTTCATCATCCATTCATTAAAGTCTTCTGTCTAATCTATAACAACCCATTTATAGAAAACTGATTTGTTACGATGGTATTTATTTTTAAATAGTTTTTAATATGGTCTAATCTTAGAGAAGCTTTCACTTTATTCAATATTATTTTTATGATACAGTAGTTAAATTCTACTCTAAACAATTTGTTATATCCAGTTTTGAAGGATATTTCGATTGCATTTAAATGCAATATATGAAATTTACTGTGTTTATCTTTCATCATCCATCCATTATAAGTCTTCTGTCTAATCTATAACATCCCATTTATAGAAAACTGATTTATTACGATGGTATTTATTTTTAAATAGTTTTTAATATGGTCTAATCTTAGAGAAGCTTTCACTTTATTAAATATTATTTTTATGATACAGTAGTTAAATTCTACTCTAAACAATTTGTTATATCCAGTTTTGAAGGATATTTCGATTGCATTTAAGTGTAACATATGAAATTTACTGTGTTTATCTTTCATCATCCATCCATTATAAGTCTTCTGTCTAATCTATAACAACCCATTTATAGAAAACTGATTTGTTACGATGGTATTTATTTTTAAATAGTTTTTAATATGGTCTAATCTTAGAGAAGCTTTCACTTTATTCAATATTATTTTGATGATAGTTAAATTCTACTCTAAACAATTTGTTATATCCAGTTTTGAAGGATATTTCGATTGCATTTAAGTGTAACATATGAAATTTACTGTGTTTATCTTTCATCATCCATCCATTATAAGTCTTCTGTCTAATCTATAACAACCCATTTATAGAAAACTGATTTGTTACGATGGTATTTATTTTTAAATAGTTTTTAATATGGTCTAATCTTAGAGAAGCTTTCACTTTATTCAATATTATTTTGATGATAGTTAAATTCTACTCTAAACAATTTGTTATATCCAGTTTTGAAGGATATTTCGATTGCATTTAAATGCAATATATGAAATTTACAGTGTTTATCTTTCATCATCCATCCATTAAAGTCTTCTGTCTAATCTATAACAACCCATTTATAGAAAACTGATTTGTTACGATGGTATTTATTTTTAAATAGTTTTTAATATGGTCTAATCTTAGAGAAGCTTTCACTTTATTAAATATTATTTTTATGATACAGTAGTTAAATTCTACTCTAAACAATTTGTTATATCCAGTTTTGAAGGATATTTCGATTGCATTTAAATGCAATATATGAAATTTACTGTGTTTATCTTTCATCATCCATCCATTATAAGTCTTCTGTCTAATCTATAACATCCCATTTATAGAAAACTGATTTATTACGATGGTATTTATTTTTAAATTGTTTTTAATATGGTCTAATCTTAGAGAAGCTTTTACTTTATTAAATATTATTTTTATGATAGTTAAATTCTACTCTAAACAATTTGTTATATCCAGTTTTGAAGGATATTTCGATTGCATTTAAGTGTAACATATGAAATTTACTGTGTTTATCTTTCATCATCCATCCATTATAAGTCTTCTGTCTAATCTATAACATCCCATTTATAGAAAACTGATTTATTACGATGGTATTTATTTTTAAATAGTTTTTAATATGGTCTAATCTTAGAGAGGCTTTCACTTTATTCAATATTATTTTTATGATAGTTAAATTCTACTCTAAACAATTTGTTATATCCAGTTTTGAAGGATATTTCGATTGCATTTAAGTGTAACATATGAAATTTACTGTGTTTATCTTTCATCATCCATCCATTATAAGTCTTCTGTCTAATCTATAACAACCCATTTATAGAAAACTGATTTATTACGATGGTATTTATTTTTAAATAGTTTTTAATATGGTCTAATCTTAGAGAGGCTTTCACTTTATTCAATATTATTTTTATGATAGTTAAATTCTACTCTAAACAATTTGTTATATCCAGTTTTGAAGGATATTTCGATTGCATTTAAATGCAATATATGAAATTTACAGTGTTTATCTTTCATCATCCATCCATTAAAGTCTTCTGTCTAATCTATAACAACCCATTTATAGAAAACTGATTTGTTACGATGGTATTTATTTTTAAATAGTTTTTAATATGGTCTAATCTTAGAGAAGCTTTCACTTTATTAAATATTATTTTTATGATACAGTAGTTAAATTCTACTCTAAACAATTTGTTATATCCAGTTTTGAAGGATATTTCGATTGCATTTAAATGCAATATATGAAATTTACTGTGTTTATCTTTCATCATCCATCCATTATAAGTCTTCTGTCTAATCTATAACATCCCATTTATAGAAAACTGATTTATTACGATGGTATTTATTTTTAAATTGTTTTTAATATGGTCTAATCTTAGAGAAGCTTTTACTTTATTAAATATTATTTTTATGATAGTTAAATTCTACTCTAAACAATTTGTTATATCCAGTTTTGAAGGATATTTCGATTGCATTTAAGTGTAACATATGAAATTTACTGTGTTTATCTTTCATCATCCATCCATTATAAGTCTTCTGTCTAATCTATAACAACCCATTTATAGAAAACTGATTTGTTACGATGGTATTTATTTTTAAATAGTTTTTAATATGGTCTAATCTTAGAGAAGCTTTCACTTTATTCAATATTATTTTGATGATAGTTAAATTCTACTCTAAACAATTTGTTATATCCAGTTTTGAAGGATATTTCGATTGCATTTAAATGCAATATATGAAATTTACAGTGTTTATCTTTCATCATCCATCCATTAAAGTCTTCTGTCTAATCTATAACAACCCATTTATAGAAAACTGATTTGTTACGATGGTATTTATTTTTAAATAGTTTTTAATATGGTCTAATCTTAGAGAAGCTTTCACTTTATTCAATATTATTTTTATGATACAGTAGTTAAATTCTACTCTAAACAATTTGTTATATCCAGTTTTGAAGGATATTTCGATTGCATTTAAATGCAATATATGAAATTTACTGTGTTTATCTTTCATCATCCATCCATTATAAGTCTTCTGTCTAATCTATAACATCCCATTTATAGAAAACTGATTTATTACGATGGTATTTATTTTTAAATAGTTTTTAATATGGTCTAATCTTAGAGAAGCTTTCACTTTATTAAATATTATTTTTATGATACAGTAGTTAAATTCTACTCTAAACAATTTGTTATATCCAGTTTTGAAGGATATTTCGATTGCATTTAAGTGTAACATATGAAATTTACTGTGTTTATCTTTCATCATCCATCCATTATAAGTCTTCTGTCTAATCTATAACAACCCATTTATAGAAAACTGATTTGTTACGATGGTATTTATTTTTAAATAGTTTTTAATATGGTCTAATCTTAGAGAAGCTTTCACTTTATTCAATATTATTTTGATGATAGTTAAATTCTACTCTAAACAATTTGTTATATCCAGTTTTGAAGGATATTTCGATTGCATTTAAGTGTAACATATGAAATTTACTGTGTTTATCTTTCATCATCCATCCATTATAAGTCTTCTGTCTAATCTATAACAACCCATTTATAGAAAACTGATTTGTTACGATGGTATTTATTTTTAAATAGTTTTTAATATGGTCTAATCTTAGAGAAGCTTTCACTTTATTCAATATTATTTTGATGATAGTTAAATTCTACTCTAAACAATTTGTTATATCCAGTTTTGAAGGATATTTCGATTGCATTTAAATGCAATATATGAAATTTACAGTGTTTATCTTTCATCATCCATCCATTAAAGTCTTCTGTCTAATCTATAACAACCCATTTATAGAAAACTGATTTGTTACGATGGTATTTATTTTTAAATAGTTTTTAATATGGTCTAATCTTAGAGAAGCTTTCACTTTATTAAATATTATTTTTATGATACAGTAGTTAAATTCTACTCTAAACAATTTGTTATATCCAGTTTTGAAGGATATTTCGATTGCATTTAAATGCAATATATGAAATTTACTGTGTTTATCTTTCATCATCCATCCATTATAAGTCTTCTGTCTAATCTATAACATCCCATTTATAGAAAACTGATTTATTACGATGGTATTTATTTTTAAATTGTTTTTAATATGGTCTAATCTTAGAGAAGCTTTTACTTTATTAAATATTATTTTTATGATAGTTAAATTCTACTCTAAACAATTTGTTATATCCAGTTTTGAAGGATATTTCGATTGCATTTAAGTGTAACATATGAAATTTACTGTGTTTATCTTTCATCATCCATCCATTATAAGTCTTCTGTCTAATCTATAACATCCCATTTATAGAAAACTGATTTATTACGATGGTATTTATTTTTAAATAGTTTTTAATATGGTCTAATCTTAGAGAGGCTTTCACTTTATTCAATATTATTTTTATGATAGTTAAATTCTACTCTAAACAATTTGTTATATCCAGTTTTGAAGGATATTTCGATTGCATTTAAGTGTAACATATGAAATTTACTGTGTTTATCTTTCATCATCCATCCATTATAAGTCTTCTGTCTAATCTATAACAACCCATTTATAGAAAACTGATTTATTACGATGGTATTTATTTTTAAATAGTTTTTAATATGGTCTAATCTTAGAGAGGCTTTCACTTTATTCAATATTATTTTTATGATAGTTAAATTCTACTCTAAACAATTTGTTATATCCAGTTTTGAAGGATATTTCGATTGCATTTAAATGCAATATATGAAATTTACAGTGTTTATCTTTCATCATCCATCCATTAAAGTCTTCTGTCTAATCTATAACAACCCATTTATAGAAAACTGATTTGTTACGATGGTATTTATTTTTAAATAGTTTTTAATATGGTCTAATCTTAGAGAAGCTTTCACTTTATTAAATATTATTTTTATGATACAGTAGTTAAATTCTACTCTAAACAATTTGTTATATCCAGTTTTGAAGGATATTTCGATTGCATTTAAATGCAATATATGAAATTTACTGTGTTTATCTTTCATCATCCATCCATTATAAGTCTTCTGTCTAATCTATAACATCCCATTTATAGAAAACTGATTTATTACGATGGTATTTATTTTTAAATTGTTTTTAATATGGTCTAATCTTAGAGAAGCTTTTACTTTATTAAATATTATTTTTATGATAGTTAAATTCTACTCTAAACAATTTGTTATATCCAGTTTTGAAGGATATTTCGATTGCATTTAAGTGTAACATATGAAATTTACTGTGTTTATCTTTCATCATCCATCCATTATAAGTCTTCTGTCTAATCTATAACAACCCATTTATAGAAAACTGATTTGTTACGATGGTATTTATTTTTAAATAGTTTTTAATATGGTCTAATCTTAGAGAAGCTTTCACTTTATTCAATATTATTTTGATGATAGTTAAATTCTACTCTAAACAATTTGTTATATCCAGTTTTGAAGGATATTTCGATTGCATTTAAATGCAATATATGAAATTTACAGTGTTTATCTTTCATCATCCATCCATTAAAGTCTTCTGTCTAATCTATAACAACCCATTTATAGAAAACTGATTTGTTACGATGGTATTTATTTTTAAATAGTTTTTAATATGGTCTAATCTTAGAGAAGCTTTCACTTTATTCAATATTATTTTTATGATACAGTAGTTAAATTCTACTCTAAACAATTTGTTATATCCAGTTTTGAAGGATATTTCGATTGCATTTAAATGCAATATATGAAATTTACTGTGTTTATCTTTCATCATCCATCCATTATAAGTCTTCTGTCTAATCTATAACATCCCATTTATAGAAAACTGATTTATTACGATGGTATTTATTTTTAAATAGTTTTTAATATGGTCTAATCTTAGAGAAGCTTTCACTTTATTAAATATTATTTTTATGATACAGTAGTTAAATTCTACTCTAAACAATTTGTTATATCCAGTTTTGAAGGATATTTCGATTGCATTTAAGTGTAACATATGAAATTTACTGTGTTTATCTTTCATCATCCATCCATTATAAGTCTTCTGTCTAATCTATAACAACCCATTTATAGAAAACTGATTTGTTACGATGGTATTTATTTTTAAATAGTTTTTAATATGGTCTAATCTTAGAGAAGCTTTCACTTTATTCAATATTATTTTGATGATAGTTAAATTCTACTCTAAACAATTTGTTATATCCAGTTTTGAAGGATATTTCGATTGCATTTAAGTGTAACATATGAAATTTACTGTGTTTATCTTTCATCATCCATCCATTATAAGTCTTCTGTCTAATCTATAACAACCCATTTATAGAAAACTGATTTGTTACGATGGTATTTATTTTTAAATAGTTTTTAATATGGTCTAATCTTAGAGAAGCTTTCACTTTATTCAATATTATTTTGATGATAGTTAAATTCTACTCTAAACAATTTGTTATATCCAGTTTTGAAGGATATTTCGATTGCATTTAAATGCAATATATGAAATTTACAGTGTTTATCTTTCATCATCCATCCATTAAAGTCTTCTGTCTAATCTATAACAACCCATTTATAGAAAACTGATTTGTTACGATGGTATTTATTTTTAAATAGTTTTTAATATTGTCTAATCTTAGAGAAGCTTTCACTTTATTAAATATTATTTTTATGATACAGTAGTTAAATTCTACTCTAAACAATTTGTTATATCCAGTTTTGAAGGATATTTCGATTGCATTTAAATGCAATATATGAAATTTACTGTGTTTATCTTTCATCATCCATCCATTATAAGTCTTCTGTCTAATCTATAACATCCCATTTATAGAAAACTGATTTATTACGATGGTATTTATTTTTAAATTGTTTTTAATATGGTCTAATCTTAGAGAAGCTTTTACTTTATTAAATATTATTTTTATGATAGTTAAATTCTACTCTAAACAATTTGTTATATCCAGTTTTGAAGGATATTTCGATTGCATTTAAGTGTAACATATGAAATTTACTGTGTTTATCTTTCATCATCCATCCATTATAAGTCTTCTGTCTAATCTATAACATCCCATTTATAGAAAACTGATTTATTACGATGGTATTTATTTTTAAATAGTTTTTAATATGGTCTAATCTTAGAGAGGCTTTCACTTTATTCAATATTATTTTTATGATAGTTAAATTCTACTCTAAACAATTTGTTATATCCAGTTTTGAAGGATATTTCGATTGCATTTAAGTGTAACATATGAAATTTACTGTGTTTATCTTTCATCATCCATCCATTATAAGTCTTCTGTCTAATCTATAACAACCCATTTATAGAAAACTGATTTATTTCGATGGTATTTATTTTTAAATAGTTTTTAATATGGTCTAATCTTAGAGAAGCTTTCACTTTATTCAATATTATTTTTATGATAGTTAAATTCTACTCTAAACAATTTGTTATATCCAGTTTTGAAGGATATTTCGATTGCATTTAAATGCAATATATGAAATTTACAGTGTTTATCTTTCATCATCCATCCATTAAAGTCTTCTGTCTAATCTATAACAACCCATTTATAGAAAACTGATTTGTTACGATGGTATTTATTTTTAAATAGTTTTTAATATGGTCTAATCTTAGAGAAGCTTTCACTTTATTAAATATTATTTTTATGATACAGTAGTTAAATTCTACTCTAAACAATTTGTTATATCCAGTTTTGAAGGATATTTCGATTGCATTTAAATGCAATATATGAAATTTACTGTGTTTATCTTTCATCATCCATCCATTATAAGTCTTCTGTCTAATCTATAACATCCCATTTATAGAAAAATGATTTGTTACGATGGTATTTATTTTTAAATTGTTTTTAATATGGTCTAATCTTAGAGAGGCTTTCACTTTATTCAATATTATTTTTATGATAGTTAAATTCTACTCTAAACAATTTGTTATATCCAGTTTTGAAGGATATTTCGATTGCATTTAAATGCAATATATGAAATTTACAGTGTTTATCTTTCATCATCCATCCATTAAAGTCTTCTGTCTAATCTATAACAACCCATTTATAGAAAACTGATTTGTTACGATGGTATTTATTTTTAAATAGTTTTTAATATGGTCTAATCTTAGAGAAGCTTTCACTTTATTAAATATTATTTTTATGATACAGTAGTTAAATTCTACTCTAAACAATTTGTTATATCCAGTTTTGAAGGATATTTCGATTGCATTTAAATGCAATATATGAAATTTACTGTGTTTATCTTTCATCATCCATCCATTATAAGTCTTCTGTCTAATCTATAACAACCCATTTATAGAAAACTGATTTGTTACGATGGTATTTATTTTTAAATAGTTTTTAATATGGTCTAATCTTAGAGAAGCTTTCACTTTATTCAATATTATTTTTATGATACAGTAGTTAAATTCTACTCTAAACAATTTGTTATATCCAGTTTTGAAGGATATTTCGATTGCATTTAAATGCAATATATGAAATTTACAGTGTTTATCTTTCATCATCCATCCATTAAAGTCTTCTGTCTAATCTATAACAACCCATTTATAGAAAACTGATTTGTTACGATGGTATTTATTTTTAAATAGTTTTTAATATGGTCTAATCTTAGAGAAGCTTTCACTTTATTCAATATTACTTTTATGATACAGTAGTTAAATTCTACTCTAAACAATTTGTTATATCCAGTTTTGAAGGATATTTCGATTGCATTTAAATGCAATATATGAAATTTACTGTGTTTATCTTTCATCATCCATCCATTATAAGTCTTCTGTCTAATCTATAACATCCCATTTATAGAAAACTGATTTATTACGATGGTATTTATTTTTAAATAGTTTTTAATATGGTCTAATCTTAGAGAAGCTTTCACTTTATTAAATATTATTTTTATGATACAGTAGTTAAATTCTACTCTAAACAATTTGTTATATCCAGTTTTGAAGGATATTTCGATTGCATTTAAGTGTAACATATGAAATTTACTGTGTTTATCTTTCATCATCCATCCATTATAAGTCTTCTGTCTAATCTATAACAACCCATTTATAGAAAACTGATTTGTTACGATGGTATTTATTTTTAAATAGTTTTTAATATGGTCTAATCTTAGAGAAGCTTTCACTTTATTCAATATTATTTTGATGATAGTTAAATTCTACTCTAAACAATTTGTTATATCCAGTTTTGAAGGATATTTCGATTGCATTTAAGTGTAACATATGAAATTTACTGTGTTTATCTTTCATCATCCATCCATTATAAGTCTTCTGTCTAATCTATAACAACCCATTTATAGAAAACTGATTTGTTACGATGGTATTTATTTTTAAATAGTTTTTAATATGGTCTAATCTTAGAGAAGCTTTCACTTTATTCAATATTATTTTGATGATAGTTAAATTCTACTCTAAACAATTTGTTATATCCAGTTTTGAAGGATATTTCGATTGCATTTAAATGCAATATATGAAATTTACAGTGTTTATCTTTCATCATCCATCCATTAAAGTCTTCTGTCTAATCTATAACAACCCATTTATAGAAAACTGATTTGTTACGATGGTATTTATTTTTAAATAGTTTTTAATATGGTCTAATCTTAGAGAAGCTTTCACTTTATTAAATATTATTTTTATGATACAGTAGTTAAATTCTACTCTAAACAATTTGTTATATCCAGTTTTGAAGGATATTTCGATTGCATTTAAATGCAATATATGAAATTTACTGTGTTTATCTTTCATCATCCATCCATTATAAGTCTTCTGTCTAATCTATAACATCCCATTTATAGAAAACTGATTTATTACGATGGTATTTATTTTTAAATTGTTTTTAATATGGTCTAATCTTAGAGAAGCTTTTACTTTATTAAATATTATTTTTATGATAGTTAAATTCTACTCTAAACAATTTGTTATATCCAGTTTTGAAGGATATTTCGATTGCATTTAAGTGTAACATATGAAATTTACTGTGTTTATCTTTCATCATCCATCCATTATAAGTCTTCTGTCTAATCTATAACATCCCATTTATAGAAAACTGATTTATTACGATGGTATTTATTTTTAAATAGTTTTTAATATGGTCTAATCTTAGAGAAGCTTTCACTTTATTCAATATTATTTTTATGATACAGTAGTTAAATTCTACTCTAAACAATTTGTTATATCCAGTTTTGAAGGATATTTCGATTGCATTTAAGTGTAACATATGAAATTTACTGTGTTTATCTTTCATCATCCATCCATTATAAGTCTTCTGTCTAATCTATAACAACCCATTTATAGAAAACTGATTTGTTACGATGGTATTTATTTTTAAATAGTTTTTAATATGGTCTAATCTTAGAGAAGCTTTCACTTTATTCAATATTATTTTGATGATAGTTAAATTCTACTCTAAACAATTTGTTATATCCAGTTTTGAAGGATATTTCGATTGCATTTAAATGCAATATATGAAATTTACAGTGTTTATCTTTCATCATCCATCCATTAAAGTCTTCTGTCTAATCTATAACAACCCATTTATAGAAAACTGATTTGTTACGATGGTATTTATTTTTAAATAGTTTTTAATATGGTCTAATCTTAGAGAAGCTTTCACTTTATTCAATATTATTTTTATGATACAGTAGTTAAATTCTACTCTAAACAATTTGTTATATCCAGTTTTGAAGGATATTTCGATTGCATTTAAATGCAATATATGAAATTTACTGTGTTTATCTTTCATCATCCATCCATTATAAGTCTTCTGTCTAATCTATAACATCCCATTTATAGAAAACTGATTTATTACGATGGTATTTATTTTTAAATAGTTTTTAATATGGTCTAATCTTAGAGAAGCTTTCACTTTATTAAATATTATTTTTATGATACAGTAGTTAAATTCTACTCTAAACAATTTGTTATATCCAGTTTTGAAGGATATTTCGATTGCATTTAAGTGTAACATATGAAATTTACTGTGTTTATCTTTCATCATCCATCCATTATAAGTCTTCTGTCTAATCTATAACAACCCATTTATAGAAAACTGATTTGTTACGATGGTATTTATTTTTAAATAGTTTTTAATATGGTCTAATCTTAGAGAAGCTTTCACTTTATTCAATATTATTTTGATGATAGTTAAATTCTACTCTAAACAATTTGTTATATCCAGTTTTGAAGGATATTTCGATTGCATTTAAATGCAATATATGAAATTTACAGTGTTTATCTTTCATCATCCATCCATTAAAGTCTTCTGTCTAATCTATAACAACCCATTTATAGAAAACTGATTTGTTACGATGGTATTTATTTTTAAATAGTTTTTAATATGGTCTAATCTTAGAGAAGCTTTCACTTTATTCAATATTATTTTTATGATACAGTAGTTAAATTCTACTCTAAACAATTTGTTATATCCAGTTTTGAAGGATATTTCGATTGCATTTAAATGCAATATATGAAATTTACTGTGTTTATCTTTCATCATCCATCCATTATAAGTCTTCTGTCTAATCTATAACATCCCATTTATAGAAAACTGATTTATTACGATGGTATTTATTTTTAAATAGTTTTTAATATGGTCTAATCTTAGAGAAGCTTTCACTTTATTAAATATTATTTTTATGATACAGTAGTTAAATTCTACTCTAAACAATTTGTTATATCCAGTTTTGAAGGATATTTCGATTGCATTTAAGTGTAACATATGAAATTTACTGTGTTTATCTTTCATCATCCATCCATTATAAGTCTTCTGTCTAATCTATAACAACCCATTTATAGAAAACTGATTTGTTACGATGGTATTTATTTTTAAATAGTTTTTAATATGGTCTAATCTTAGAGAAGCTTTCACTTTATTCAATATTATTTTGATGATAGTTAAATTCTACTCTAAACAATTTGTTATATCCAGTTTTGAAGGATATTTCGATTGCATTTAAATGCAATATATGAAATTTACAGTGTTTATCTTTCATCATCCATCCATTAAAGTCTTCTGTCTAATCTATAACAACCCATTTATAGAAAACTGATTTGTTACGATGGTATTTATTTTTAAATAGTTTTTAATATGGTCTAATCTTAGAGAAGCTTTCACTTTATTCAATATTATTTTTATGATACAGTAGTTAAATTCTACTCTAAACAATTTGTTATATCCAGTTTTGAAGGATATTTCGATTGCATTTAAATGCAATATATGAAATTTACTGTGTTTATCTTTCATCATCCATCCATTATAAGTCTTCTGTCTAATCTATAACAACCCATTTATAGAAAAATGATTTGTTACGATGGTATTTATTTTTAAATAGTTTTTAATATGGTCTAATCTTAGAGAAGCTTTCACTTTATTCAATATTATTTTTATGATACAGTAGTTAAATTCTACTCTAAACAATTTGTTATATCCAGTTTTGAAGGATATTTCGATTGCATTTAAGTGCAATATATGAAATTTACTGTGTTTATCTTTCATCATCCATCCATTATAAGTCTTCTGTCTAATCTATAACAACCCATTTATAGAAAAATGATTTGTTACGATGGTATTTATTTTTAAATAGTTTTTAATATGGTCTACTCTTATAGAAGCTTTCACTTTATTCAATCTTATTTTTATGATACAGTAGTTAAATTCTACTCTAAACAATTTGTTATATCCAGTTTTGAAGGATATTTCGATTGCATTTAAGTGTAACATATGAAATTTACTGTGTTTATCTTTCATCATCCATCCATTATAAGTCTTCTGTCTAATCTATAACAACCCATTTATAGAAAACTGATTTATTACGATGGTATTTATTTTTAAATAGTTTTTAATATGGTCTACTCTTAGAGAAGCTTTCACTTTATTAAATATTATTTTTATGATACAGTAGTTAAATTCTACTCTAAACAATTTGTTATGTCCAGTTTTGAAGGATATTTCGATTGCATTTAAGTGTAACTTATGAAATTTACTGTGTTTATCTTTCATCATCCATCCATTATAAGTCTTCTGTCTAATCTATAACAACCCATTTATAGAAAACTGATTTATTACGATGGTATTTATTTTTAAATAGTTTTTAATATGGTCTACTCTTAGAGAAGCTTTCACTTTATTAAATATTATTTTTATGATACAGTAGTTAAATTCTACTCTAAACAATTTGTTATGTCCAGTTTTGAAGGATATTTCGATTGCATTTAAGTGTAACATATGAAATTTACTGTGTTTATCTTTCATCATCCATCCATTATAAGTCTTCTGTCTAATCTATAACAACCCATTTATAGAAAACTGATTTGTTACGATGGTATTTATTTTTAAATAGTTTTTAATATGGTCTACTCTTAGAGAAGCTTTCACTTTATTAAATATTATTTTTATGATACAGTAGTTAAATTCTACTCTAAACAATTTGTTATATCCAGTTTTGAAGGATATGTTTTAAAAGGCAATCAGTTTTAAATTGGTGCAAAATAAGAAACTATATAAAGCTGAGATAAATGAAATAGACAATTAAGGAGGCTGTTTACAATCAGCAAACTAGTTTAATAATTTGTGGATGACTGAACACTCAACACCTTGCACGTCTGACGTCATAATATATTGCCGATAATGTTATCTTTTGATGATAGCTTACTATCTGCGTCGAACTTTAGTGGGAATTTTTTAAATGGATAACAACAATATTTCAAATAGTGATTATTTGGACTTGTAATAGATTTTAAAATGTATCAATATTAGTTTCAAGTAGTGATGTGTCACTTCTATTCTGGTGTTTGGTTATTCAATGAGCAATCAACGATGTGCTAGCAATACATGTTGTACATAAACTGCGGTCTTTCAATAACTTGATTACTGTTTAGCCTACAATGGATGTCTCTGTAGCTATTGAGATTGTCGTTGTAATGGGAATAATGGAGTTTATTAACACAACTAATGTATATTAAGCTAGGTGATTTCATTAGCCAACCATCTACAAAGTTTTGTTAATATGGCAGTATTGAAAAATCTATACTCGGTCGATTGGCTATATTGAAATGAGTTTAGCATAAAATGTTCAGAAATATTACATTTATTTACATATCTTAATAGATTTCTGACGTTAAAACGATAGTCGATCTCGCGCCACAAAGGCTTAATCATATCTGATGCTACCATCGTAATAGCAGCAAAGATTTCCCCCCTCCCCGTAAGATGCGCTAATTCACCCATCTTGTCATTATACGCATGTTTTTAATGTATCCACCCCCTCGAAGCCCTTCCGAGCGGGTAGTCTTGGGTTATATCTTTCCTGTCAGGCCTTTCTTGACCAACTCTTGTTCTTTTCTGTTCTTTGTTACATTATTTTTTGCCTTTAAATAACGAGAAACAAAGAGAAAATAAACATCCTATATTATATAAGAATAACACGGATCTCGTTATCTTCAGTCTAGGGGAAAATATAAGTTTTAGTTTTCAAGATAAATATTCTTTGTGATTGTTTTCTCCTTTAAGAAGAAAGTTGATGTGCATGCCAAGGTAAAGAATCCACTACTTTTCATATAGTGAAAAAACTTCAAAGATATCTTTATTGTAGACTACACTTTTTTTTTTACATCTTGCTTTTTTTTAAATATCACTATATTACTGTATATATTTTGTGTACGTTGCAAGTTATAAAAATGATTGTAACAAAAGCCTGCTTTTACTATGAGTAGAAAAATTCTTTGAACTTTTTTTTTTTTTTATTCATTCCATAAATAGTTCAGAGTGCAGTTGTAAATACGAATATTTTGAAAACCTGTAATTTTAGACAATGAGCATTCCTAATTAAATTAGAGTTAAACATACTCATAAATTTAAAATTAAACAAAAAACCTTCGTCTGACAATAAATAATGTTATTAGTTAATTTTGTTCCTAACTTCTTCATGTTCTATTGTGCTCTATGTAATGAAAACAGGTCAGGTTAGGCTTTCAGCTTATGGTTATTTATATTTAATGTAACAGCAGATATTTCTTGTTGAAACTCCATAATAAAGGATTAAATAAAGCAATAAAGCTAAAGTTTCAAAATTATTGTAATAATATAAATGAGCTACAATGGTTTAGCCTTACCCGATGATGCCGCAAGGCGAAACAATTGTAGCTCATTTGTATTATTAAAATAATTTTAAAACTTTAGCTTTATTGCTTTATTTAATCCTTTGTGTTTATTTGATTATGAATTAGGCTTGGCTAGTATAATGTCATTTTATTTGCTTTCTTCATAAAACGAAATTTACCATAAACTACAAAATTCTTCGTTGCTCCGAACCAATCAATGTTGAAATATTATTTCATTTCGTTCATTTATTAAAAAATTAAGTTTTTTTTTTGTTTAGATAAAAGCAAAAAATGGCTAAACCAACAATGGCTAGTGCTTCGTATTTTAATTTTAATATCACTAGATTCTAAATTGACCACAATCTTTGTTGCTTCGAGTAAATCAATGTTTAAATATTATATCATTTTTGTGTCTCTTTTATTAAAAAATTTGTTTTGTGTTTAGATAAAACCAAAAATGGCCTTCTACTTCTTTTTATTTTAAAATCGTGTAAAAATTGAGTTGTATTTTCTCGATTATTATACTAAACTCTAAAGGTACACAGCATCAAAACATACATACTGTCATGCCATACTAATTGTTATGGCATGTATTTGGAAACGGGAAATAAACATACTATAATTATCATCCACACAAAATAAACAAGGGTTGAAGGTTTATCGTAAACATTTTTCTGTGTATACTTTGATTAAAGAACTTTTATAAACAGCACAACATGTAACTAATAGTAGACCATGTCAATTGTCATGTACTCAGTATCCTAAAGATTATAGAGGCCTAACTATAAACATGTTGAGCATTCCAATGAAAGAACGTTATCAAATTTAATGACATTGAGAACGGACTTCCGCCCATGCTTTCAAACACAACTTGAATTTTGATGAAAGTTTTTCTGTAAACATGATTCATAAAAGTAAAATTTCTAGTTTTGATAATTAAAGACAAATCGAATTAGTGGTAAAAAAAGTAAACCTTTCCCCACGAGCCAAATTTAAGGTAGTAATAAATAAAAAAATGTATATTTATTTTTGTTTGTTTTATTTATCGAGTGTCCTATGGAAGAGTCTTCAAATTTAACGCTACAGTTATGTTTCATTTTTTTTACTGATTCCGAATATGCTATCGAGAACCCTCCCCCGAGCACCTGGTGCTTTGAGTGTTCTGGTTATCAGCACCATCTACGGGAGTTTTATTGTAATTGTTTCGGAAAGCAATTAAGACTTGCAGCTCGGGGGTTGTCTGGAGCGCTTATAGCGAATATGCTATCGGGAACCCTCCTCCCAGCACCTAGTGCTCCGGGCGCCCTGGTTATCACCTTCATCTACGGGAGTTTTATTGTAATTGTTTCGGAAAGCAATCAAGACTTGCGGCTCGGGGGTTGTCTGGAGCGCTTATCGCGAATATGGCATCGGGAACCCTCCCCCGAACACCTAGTGCTCCGGGCGCCCTGGTTATAACCTTCATCTACGGGAGTTTTATTGAAATTGTTTCGGAAAGCATACAAGACTTGCAGCTCGGGGGTTGTCTGGAGCGCTTATCGTGAATATGCTATCGGGAACCCTCCCCCGAACACCTGGTGCTTTGGGCGCTCTGGTTATCAGCACCATCTACGTAAGTTTTATTGTAATTGTTTCGGAAAGTAATCAAGACTTGCATCTCGGGGGTTGTCTGGAGAGCTTATCGTGAATATGCTATCGGGAACCCTCCCCCGAACACCTGGTGCTATAGGCGCTCTGGTTATCAGCACCATCTACGGGAGTTTTATTGTAATTGTTTCGGAAAGCAATCATGACTTGCGGCTCGGGGGTTGTCTGGAGCGCTTATCGTGAATATGCTATCGGGAACCCTCCCCCGAGCACCTGGTGCTTTGAGTGTTCTTGTTATCAGCACCATCTACGGGAGTTTTATTGTAATTGTTTCGGAAAGCAATCAAGACTTGCAGCTCGGGGGTTGTCTGGAGCGCTTATCGCGAATATGGCATCGGGAACCCTCCCCCGAGCACCTAGTGCTCCGGGCGCCCTTGTTATCACCTTCATCTACGGGAGTTTTATTGTAATTGTTTCGGAAAGCAATCAAGACTTGCGGCTCGGGGGTTGTCTGGAGCGCTTATCGCAAATATGCCATCGGGAACCCTCCCCCGAACACCTGGTGCTCCGGGCGCCCTGGTTATCACCTTCATCTACGGGAGTTCTACTGAAATTGTTTCGGAAAGCAATCGAAACTTGCCGCTCAGGGTTATTTCGGGTGGAGATTGCGAATATGCCATCGGGCAACCCTCCCCAGAGCACATGAAGCTCAGGGTGACTTGATTATCAACAGCATTTCCGGGACTCTCGTTCAAATTATTTCGATACCATTTTTTCATTAAAATAAAGTAGCAAGAAAATACAGAAAGTAAGAAAATCAGCACCAGGTGTTTTCTGGGAGGGTTCCGATGGCATATTCGCGATCAGCGCCCCTGACAATCCACCCGAGTACCGATTCTCGTTAATTTTCAATACATTTCAGGAACACTCTTGGAGATGACAAACACCAGCCGTCCTGACCTCCAAGTCCACGGGGTATGATTTTGGACCTCATATTCGGGATCAGCAACCCCCCAAAACCTCCGAGTAGCGAAATTGAGCTCATTTGCGAAATTTAGATTTTTTCAATCGCCTCAAAAGATGCACATTTAATAATGTAATTTTTCAATGCACCGATGCAATTAAGAATTTATGGATGATCAAAAGTGGTCACAAACTTTCTAGATGACTTCTTGAATCGAATTTAAAACACCGCATCTGGATCCGAATGCTTGATTTCCTCGACTAATAATGAATTAATGAGGCTGATTGAAGAGGAGTTAATTGATATCTCGGCAATTGTTTACAACTCTTTTTAGTTTCGTTGATGGACATATGCAATTATTACTGTTATTTTTCTTTACTTTTCTTTATTAAGTTTTACACATTTTCAAGTTATCTGCAAATAATTTTAAATGGTTATTCAAATAAAATCATTTTGGTGAAAACCGCCATTTTGTTTTAATTGTTCATACAAAGTGAAACCCAATGGTACTTTCTTAAAAAAATATCAATCTAACATCACTGTAAAGTGTCAACTTTGTAGAATGTTCCATCTTCGACATAATCATTTCAAAAATAACGACCTGTTCGTGGAACACCCCATATATAAAATACTTCATATATTGATATCACTTTCTTCATAATATATCAAAATTGTTACAATACAAACTATTCTTAATACAATAATATTTCAAGTGAAAAATATACGACCTAGACTGGGAATCGAACCCAGGACCTTTGTCTTTACGCGCCAATGCTCTACCAACTGAGCTCTATCCTAGTCGCTTCCAAGCAAAGCTAGTGGGAAATATTATTATCACTTGAAATATTATTGTATTTTCATTACTTGCTGGTAAAAAACGTATTAGTGTTAAAAACAATAAATTAAAAATCAATAAATACATACGTAAGGGCTGAAAAATGAGTAAAAATTTATTTCAATGTCGCATATGCGAGGTAATTAATTTGGTAACTCAAAAATTGCAGCAATAAAGTAAAGTCAAGTGAGAAGTCTACGCATTGTGCTGGGAAGCGACTAGGATAGCTCAGTTGGTAGAGCATTGGCGCGTAAAGCTAAAGTTCCTGGTTTCGATTCCCAGTCTAGGTTGTATATTTTTCACTTGAAATGTTACTGTATTTTCATTACTTGCTGGTAAAAACGTATTAGCGTTAAAAACAATAAATTAAAAATTAATATTCTTAATAGTTGAAGCGGAACGTGTTTTAATAGTCTATTAATCATATGTTTAACAAAAAATGTATTGTAAATTATTGTCTTTCTCCGTATAAGGGTGTGGGGGAGTAGTTACGTCATCTTGTGGATATACTGTAATAGTAAATACTTTTACGTTGTTGAAGGTTAACCCCATGAGAGCGGAAAGTTATAAGAACTGAAATTGTCTTTCACTTTTTCATATAAAAACTTGGTAGTTACTTCAAAGCTCTAACATATATCATTAACCATGTATTTTGTAGTAAATATATCAAGATGTAAGTTATGAACGTATGGCTTCTAAAAGCTGCTGTTTATTTCTAATATGTCGAAATATATTGAGTTTTTTTTTTAAATTTAAATCGGAGCTGGTAATACAGTATAACAAACACACAGAACACAATTATCACAAAAAATACGCCTAAGTATCAGGCGCGTTAGTTTGATTGGTGTAGCTGGTGTATCACTGAAGAGGACGACCTTGTCGTTGAAACGCGTCTGATACTTAGTCGTATTTTTTGTGATAATTGTGTTCTTCTGGATAGAACCACTTCCTCCCACAATGCTATGCAATTGAAATATGCATTGCCATCTGTTGAATCACAATCAGCTGTTGTGTTGTTAACACACAACAATGAAACAATTTGGTAGTTGTGTTCAATCAGTTTATATGGGATATTCGGTAGATAATATCCCTTTATTTTTGGAGAAACCACTCCTAAGGAAAGTTGGTGTACAAAACATTGCAAAATACTCTATTGTGTAAAAGTTAAAACTTTGAGTTTACCTGTTGTTCACAATAACAGTCAATTCTATAGAAATATTTCTTTCCACAATAAACAAACACTGGGTTATGTTTTGTTTATCAGTGGAATACTGACACAGCACGATGATTCCATTAAAAGTTAAACATCAGTATCATAGTTGTCATACACTGAGTATATAGGTACTGCTTATTAGACTATTATACAGTGTGCTCGTAATTTCAACAATTTTTCATTTGTCTCTGGAGTTTTCCATTTGTTGTAATCATTTGTTTATTTTTTAAACTCTTTATTTTACGACAAACTTGAATGGGTACGTTTTTTTTTAAACAAAGATTGTACTAATGCATGAAGGTACAATGAGAACAATTTTAATATTTAATATGAGGTAAAAACACAATACTGTCATACACGTGGATATACCGTAACAAATGGATGTACAGAGCCGTTTTAATTGAAGTACGTTCCATTTAAAATTGTTAAACAACCCCCCATCACCCAACACCCCACAATTAAAATAACCTAAACTTTTGCTTTTTTTAGGTTGCCCCTCTCACCTAAAAAAAATGACGCAAACAGAATTGTAATATCTCAAATATTAAAAACTAAATAAATAAGAAGAGTTGGTAGTTTCTTTTCACCCACCCTGTATATGTGTTAACGATATGTATTAACTGTATATGTTACCTCAGCAAACGCGCTCATACATGTTCAATATTGACTTATAACTGAACATAAGTTTCGTGTTGAGTGCCATGATTATAGTTTTATAGTTGCATGCATATTGTCGATAGGCGGGAAATCAAAGCAAACTGACATTTCTTTGTTTCATAAAGCTCTCTTCTAGCAGATATAATACAAGTAATTCTTGATCTTCCATTACGTTTGATAATGTCACAATTATGTTTCCATAAACTTTATCAATATCATTTACATTATCTTACATAATCGTCACAGAGCTTTGGTTTAATCTGGATGGAACAAGAGATGTGATTTTAAAACGTAATTTACTAGATTCTTGATTATAAAACCAATATAATATTGATATTGTAATCATAGTTTCTTACTATAATTTCTGTTCTTATTGTTTATCCGTACCAATAAGTTATTGAGGTGCATTTCTTACTGCTACGAAAAACAAAACAAAATTACATACTTATTATTAGAGAACGATTAGGAAAATATTTTTGTTAGTTTACATTTTTTTAAATTGGTTTCCGATGTTCTGATTAGACTATATTGGCAAACAGTCTCTGTAATAAAGATTCAAGGATCATTTTTGTTGTCAGCATCGTGTTCAACTTTGGAACAACGTATCGGCAAACGGACTGTATGCCGAAAATTTCAAACGAATATTAGTCAAAATATTACAGTAGATAATTTTCCCCTTTTACTGCTTTTAACATTATATAGGATCTATTTTACATGAACTAAACAAAGCCACAATCTGGAGGGACAGGGTTAGGTTAGGTTAGATTTGGCGTTGGATACTCACCCTCACCTATCCACCACCGGGGTAGGATTTACTGGTCTCCACCAATTATAGGATTTCTTGGTATCAAAGTGTATAAACTAAATGGAACTCCAATGAGCAGGACACCTTTTAAGAATAAGTGGTGATAGAAATCCAACAAAAATATAATAGAAAATAGATTAGTAGGTAGACTCGAAGCAGTGGTGCATATTGGCCTTGAGAGGACGAACAAGAAGTGCTCTTGATAGAGATATCTGGAGGGAGATATTGAAGAAGACATGAAGACCTCTAAGGAGCCGTAGTGGTACAAAGGTACAGACTGCGCTTCTCTCTTGGAATATTACTTAACCAATACTTTTGTTGTCTATAATTTTCTTGTGGAAATACTCAGAACAGCCAAGCCAATTTTACTTTTGACTTTTAAACTGTACATGTGTTTAGTGTTAAGTAGACAGTATTTGGATGCACTTTCTTGATTACATTTGTATGTAGACCGGAAATATAACAAAACAATAAACTGACTTAGTTCCTTGTTTAGTAAAGCTGTGTTCTCACGGTTCATAAAGCAGATATATAAACAGTACATGGCAATGTTTGGGCTTCCATTAAGTATTATGATGTTGTTTTTGTTACACTAAATACAATTTATAATGTTTCTATAAACTTTATTCTTCTCTGGTAATATAGTAATAATACATGAGCAACTATAAAGACATCATAATTTATCTTCCTGGGAGGGGGGAAGAGGATTGTATAATGTAGATGGAACAAGAGATAAGATTTGTGGGAATATTAAACAAGATTTTATCTTTAATAATAATAATGTTAAATGCACATTTATTTCTTATTGTTATCCTTAATAACTTACTGGGTGGCCAAAAAGTTACAGAACGGTTAAATATATTTTTAATTTGAAAAGAAAGAAAAGTGAAATCCTACAAATGCTGTATGATCTAAAAAACTATTTTTTTGGCATTTGATGTAAATTCACCAATACCCTCCAAATGTAGGGTCTACTCACAATTTTTTAAATGTAATTCCCCATGAAGTAATACCTCATTTAAAAAACCTTGGTAAAAAAAAGATGGTGAAAAGTAGAACTCCAAAACGGCGGCTGGTAAAGTAAACAAAAAGGTCATCTTACTTTATATTTGTATTCGTGAAAAATAATAAGATGTCAATAGTGTATTTTGATAAAATTTAATTAGGTAAATTAGTATTTTCCATTTCAACGTCAACATTGCATGGTACAGGATGTAACAATAATGAACAAATAAGTTTTAGTCTTCGCTTTAAAATCGTAACATATTCATTTTGTGGGGATAGGTGAATTTAGATCAAATGGTAAAATATAAAATAGTTTTATTAAACCATAAAACATTTGCACGATTTCACTTTTCTGTCTTTCCTAGTTTATAATATATTTAACCGTTCCGGGACTTTTTGAAGTTGAGCTTTGTGATTTGAAGACTTTATCAATCCATATACTTAAAAAAAAGTTCTCGGTTTTAGTAATTTCCGCAAAAAATAATGTTAAAGAAACTTAAAAATGATGTTTCTTGGTTGTTAAGCAATTCCTCGTATCGTTGGATACTATGCAGGGATAATTATATGCATCTATTTAATTTAATCCATCATACCCCACTTATCCTCCTTCCACTGACTGTATACAGTGTAAAGTACGGGAATATTTACGTACTATATTCGAATCACCTATTTACATAGATAACGCTATTTCCTTATTTTAAAATTAACTTTTCTTTAAGTTCTTAGAACGTAATAAAGCTAAGGTTGTATAAGGGCTCACATTGTTTGTCTTTCTGGCTTTTATAAGTCCAAAATTACTACATAACCTGACCTTAAACTGAAATTGAAAGATCGGGATAAATCGGAAATAAAACTGATTTACGTTTTAGAAATTTAGTACGTAAAGTTATATTGTAAATGTTCTAAAAAAATGCGATTACTAGAAATTATAATCGGAAAGACAAACTGGCTAAAAGTCTGACATGTAATTTTCTTTTAGCAACGATCTGGTTTAAACTATTGTAAAAAGGAATGTTTTTACTAAATTTGTTGATCTGTAGAGTGCTAAAACCGTGTTTCATATAAATAAAATAATAAATGATCACTCATAACGTGATCGGTGAACATTTCATTGGACCTAACCTAACCTCACATTTGTTTTAAAAATGTAAAAAGTGACAACCGTTCTTGAATTTGTACTGTTTACGTTTCAAAATCTGATACTTGTTTTCGAATATAAAATTAACAGTAAAGTGAACAGATGAACATTATTTGTTTTAATAATACAAAAAAATTGTTATTTTTTTCGCAACAGCATCTTCCTTTCACACACCCATATTTCTTGCAGATAAATATCGGGATGATGTCAACTAAACACAAGTGAGTCTTCTCCTTACCAGGTTTAAAAAAATCAAGTGCATAATTACCCAAATAATTTTGAAGTCACTTTGATAATTATAAGGGTTATTGAAGTATTTGGACGATGTCTTAAAAAATACCATAGTACGAGCATTATTGAAGTTTATTCACGTCATCTACACGACAGAGGGCTACACCGCCTGACAGTCATAATTTCCAAAACTTTTTTTTTTTGCCTTAAGGAGCCTTAAAACTTTGATACTGATATTTTATCACAGATATTAACTTTATGTAAGAAGTACAAAAATAATAAGACCAAGAAGATTGTAAGACTATACATAGTAAGAGTCCATTATGTAAGACTTTACCACGTGAGACTTAGGCGCGCACATCATGTCACACTTTGGGAAATTCATTTTTTGCTGAATTGAATTTACTTGGGATTTTAATGGGATTGCGGGGCTTCACCAGATTCAATATCTGGAATCAATATCGCATTTGCATGGGAGGTGGTTTAAACTCATAGATTACAGGGCGAGATTGAATGGTTTAAAGCTTTTAATATATTGTGAAAAGAGATTTAAAACAAATTCGATATTAACAATGTTTTATCTTATAAACAAATCGACAAATTTAAATAACAATGATGTCTATCTTATAATATTTACTTGGTTATTTTGTTATTATAGGTTGTTTTCAATATTATTTATAGTTAGAACTATGTATTATTTTGTACAACTCTCTTTATTTACTTGTATACATTTTTCACATTTGAATTACTTAATTATCGACTGTACGTATATTTCATAGTATTCGTAAGTACTGTATACAATTTGATGGATATATTTTATTTTTATTTTATTACAGATTTTCGTAGCTTTTTTAAAATTACTTGGCAGAGATCGTAAGATCTTCATGTCAGATAATTTATAATAAATGAATTTTTAATCTTTAATCATACTATTTGTTAAGTTTATTTTAGTTATTCTGTATTTGATTTTAAGCTTATTTTAGATTTACTGGTCTTATAGGTATTAATTATTAAAGGAACTTGGCTATGAGATCTCCCTTACAAAAATTTTACATTACAAATAACTTACATAAGTCTTTGAGTTTCTGTTCGTAGCACTTTAAGATTAACTTCAGACACATTATTCACTTTTTTTTTATTCATATTTTGTATTGATTTAACATTTCAAGTTACTTTACACTTAACATTTGATTTTGTAATGATTATTATAGCTTTGAAATACACTAATTACTTTTATAGACGAATTTGTGAAATTTTTTAATTTTATATTTGGAATAGTTTTGTGATTAATTAAAACTGAAACTTAATTTTATATCGTCATTCCCACCTCTTTATTAACGCGGTCAATAATTTTGAATTACCTTTGGTTTTACTGAGGCCTTCATTGGCTTGCTTCTGATAGGATTTGTAGTCCTTTGCTTATACTAAGTTTCGTAGAGGTTAACTCTCAGGTTGTATGTGTAGCTTACTTATCTCTCTGGGAACTTGTAGTTCAATAAACCATAGACTTGTCACATGTCTTCATTGAAACCTGAACTTATCCTGTACTGTTGTACGTATTAACTGGATTTACCTTCATGTTAATTTTTGTCTAGTATTTTAAATATATTCGTTTTTGACAAGTTTTATGGAAAGTCTATTCACAGTCTCTGTCTCCAGCATCACTGTAGTTACAGTTGGCAACCAGTTTATCGATATCCTCCATCATATCCGCCGAGACTTTATTCTGTCTTTCCTAATTATCTCAAAGGTACTCTTCCACCTTAACATTCGCTAAAAGGTTTTTTTAAGGACCAAACATTTTTAAAGACGTTCATTTATCTCGATTTGAAACCAACCCAAAACCAGATCAATTTAATTTGAATGACACGTTTCAACAATAACCGGTAGCGGCCTCAATTGAGGACAAAGATTCTAAAATCACATCAACATTCAAACATCGTTCCGCTTTATTTAATGCTAAACACGTTGGCAATAACAATAATAAACGTTAGAATTGTAAATACATATTATACGTAAGCCAATTTGTTGTTAATATCATGACTTGTTTGATCTTTTAGCGTAGGCTTATCCTTTCTTCTAAAGAAATTAAATTGATCTAGCCGTAAAGCAATAGGGCCATTTAATAAGGTCAAGCCTGTCATCATCTGCAGGCTGTGAAAGTCGTTAATCCCGTCACCTCATTCTCTCTCTAGACGATCCAACAATGAAATTCTGTTTGTCTGTCCTGAATGACAGTTGGAATAATGACTTAATATACATTTTATGGTTTAATATATTTTTTATTAAAAATATACAACAACAAGTGTAAATCATTTATAAGAGAAATTTCAATATAAAGTTTGATCTACAGAATATCTATTTTATATAGTTTTCTCTATCTAGTTTTATTATGGCTTGACATCTCATAGGCATCCTATAGTGATTACGGCCTGGTAAGCATAATAACCTGATGGATCTACATATTTTTTCAAGTAGTCTTGGGTTAGATCTCTCTCTCTCTCTCTCTCTCTCTCTCTCTCTCTCTCTCTCTCTCTCTCTCTCTCTCTCTCTCTCTCTCTCTCTCTCTCTCTCTCTCTCTCTCTCTCTCTCTCTCTCTCTCTCCGCATCTTAAAAATGTGTAATGAACACATGTGGCTTGTAATACCATAAATTAAAGCCCTTTAAAATTATGATTTCTGTAGTAAGTAAATAAAAATCGGTCAACGCACTCGTTCGCTACGCTCAAAAATATTATTTTGAAAATTATATTTTCTAGAATTTAATAAAATACAGAAATTCGTGGTTTTTAAAGTTTTTTAATTTTAGACATCACAAGAAATATGTGTTTTGAGATGGGGTGTAATGTAAGAGTGGGAGTTGGATTTTATAAATAGGTTTTCTAAGTTTTCTCCTAAAGGTGTAGAATAGACACCTAATGTTCTCCTAACTGTCTCGAGAATAGATTTTGGATGGATCGGAATATCTAAAAAATAACAAGGTTTCAAAATGTGTCGGAATATCTAAAAATAACAAAATATGAGAATGGGTCGGAATATCTAAAAATAACAAGATATCAGAAAGGGTCGGAATATCTAAAAAATAACAAGGTTTCAGAATGTGTCGGAATATCTAAAAATAACAAGATATCAGAATGGGTAGGAATATCTAAAATTAACAAGAAATCAGAATGGGTCGGAATATCTAAAAAAATAACAAGGTTTCAGAATGGGTCGGAATATCTAAAAATAACAAGATATCAGAATGGGTAGGAATATCTAAAATTAACAAGAAATCAGAATGGGTCGGAATATCTAAAAAAAATAACAAGGTTTCAGAATGTGTCGGAATATCTAAAAATAACAAGATATCAGAATGGGTAGGAATACCTAAAATTAACAAGAAATCAGAATGGGTCGGAATATCTAAAAAATAACAAGGTTTCAGAATGGGTCGGAATATCTAAAAATAACAAGATACAGAATGGGTCGGAATATCTAAAAAAATAACAAGGTTTCAGAATGTGTCGGAATATCTAAAAATAACAAAATATGAGAATGGGTCGGAATATCTAAAAATAACAAGATATCAGAATGGGTCGGAATATCTAAAAAATAACAAGGTTTCAGAATGTGTCGGAATATCTAAAAATAACAAAATATGAGAATGGGTCGGAATATCTAAAAATAACAAGATATCAGAATGGGTCGGAATATCTAAAAATAACAAGGTTTCAGAATGGGTCGGAATATCTAAAAAATAACAAGGTTTCAGAATGGGTCGGAATATCTAAAAAAAATAACAAGATATCAAAATGGGTCGGAATATCTAAAAAAATAACAAGATAGGGTATCAGAATGGGTCGGAATATCTAAAAAATAACAAGGTATCAGAATGGGTCCGAATATCTAAAAATAACAAGATGTCAGAATGGGTCGGAATATCTAAAAATAACAAGATGTCAGAATGGGTCGGAATATCTACATTCTACATTATTTAAAAAAATAAGAAGGTTTCAGAATGGGTCGATCTTTAGTATAACGTTATCACAATACTGGTGTTACATTGTCTGTCTTTGTAGAGATCGTCACCTAAGTAGAAAATTAAAAAAATAAAGATCCTACAGTGGATTATTTTATAATCGAAACTCTTGTGTTTACCTGTAAATGGAATTTATTTATTTTAAATTTATAATTTGAATAAGACTTTATTAGAACAACATATGGGCAATATTTCTTCCTTCTAGAAATCACTTTAAAGATTCAAAGCTTAACCCTTGTAAGTTCAACATTGCTTCATGTCTTAACCCATTTGTACTGGAAATAGTGTTCATTAAAACTGCACCGGAAGTATTAGGGTGTGTGCAGGCTGCTTCCGGTGCGACTCCAGACCAGATGTGAGCCACCGCCCTTTGCTAATTACTTAGTATATGCATTGACTTTGCAATGCCGATAATTGTACTCTGTGAACTATTTATATAAAAACACATGACCATGTGACCATGTGGTGATATTTTCTTATCTCCTTGGCATTGCTGTGCATTTCATAAGCATTATGATGTTCAGAAATTGTTAGGCATACGTTGATTGAATAATTGTTAACATGTATTTATCGATCGCTGCTATTTTTATTTCTTTGTTTTTTTTCTAATTGAGCAAAAAAATCACTACTTCTCGATATAAATCACATTTTTAATAATGCAATATAAAATATTTAATCAACCAAATTAAATACTTGAATATTTAGGGGGGGGGATCCCACAAAGTAAAGAAGTTTGTAATATCTTCCATTTTTTAGATCAAATTTTCGATTTGCAAATTGATAATGTCCAATTTATTTTAGCTGCTTTACTATTATATTTATCACAGTTCTGTGTTTTATACTAGTTACATTTACGTTATTTTATGGTTACCATATTTTCACCTACATGAGAGGACGTTTCTAAAATGATTATTTTTTTAATTGTGTATAAAAAACGCTTAAACACTTTTTATGTTTTCGGAATTTGCTTAATTAAGATATTAACAGAAAATTTATTTGCCACTTTTATCCCACATACCTAATATTCAGTTTTAAATTTATCACTACCTCTAATGAAGCATTTGTATATTGTTTTAATATCTTCATTAAATTTACATTGTCGTTTTTACAAATCACGAACTTAATAAAAAGTAATACAATATCAAATAAAAAGTAACGTTTTACTTTTGAAATGTACGGGTCACTTTTCGTCACAGACAATACAAGTTACAAAATGAGATTCAGTAATACTGAGGTACGCGAATAATACTATCGTCAAGTAATATAATGCATAGTCAATCTATATTTTATATAGAGTTTTCCTATATTATGTTCCAAAACTACAGGATACGGTTCCTTGGGTCATAATAAGTACGGTAAACATGTTCCTACAAATATTTGTCCCTAAAATGCTTCTTTTTTTTTTTTTTTTTTTTATCCGCCAATGTCCTAAAATTCCCAGTTTTTTGTTTATCCGCCATTTTGTGTTTCTACGAAAACATATTTTGGAAATAAATTAAAAAATTAAATGTCGAGTCCAAATTTGGTATACATATTTTTTGCATGACCTTTTATCGATGTACAGAAAAACCAGGTCTGTGTTTTGTATGATTTTAAAATGGCGGCCGGTTGAAGTGCTCGCGTCCCACTCTATGTCATTTGTTGGTTTGATTTTGGGTTATATAGCAAAGGTGACTGTTTACATTTTTTGCCGAATAATTAGAAAACCATTAACTTGTTTCCTATTCAACCATAATTTTTGTAATTGTAAGTTTATATGGTAATCATAAAACCTTCATAGGAAACATGGAACTTTTATAAATTGCTGGTACTTCACTCTCTGTTGTGCACTTTGGTATATTATTTTGCTTTAGATAGACCTATAACTTTGTTTTACAAAATATTGATCAATCTAATGTTATTGATATGGTTAGTACAAATACGACTCTAAGATTTTCCCTTTAACAATCTCCTCGTTTTTTATTGATTAGATTTTATGCTGATTTCCAATAAATTTTGATAAAACTAATATTACTCCAGTTGAGGCTGATACAAAATTTAATCAGATTAACATTTTACTTTATCTCTGTAAATGTTCTCTTTACTCTAACGTTAGGATACAGGGATATCCGATTTTACATATGGTCAAAGTATAAAGTAAATCCAAGAGAAGCAATATTGACTCTGGTTTTATCTCACTTTTCCCTTTGATCTTCACTCACAAATGATATCGCACCGTCACTAAAAGAGCAGAAAAACTCGTCTGAAACATATCACAAATGTGAATCGATATTTCAAAGTCTTCAAATAAATCACACAAATTCAATTATAGGCCTACTCACATACACTATATAGACAGTTTCGTATTGATTATTTGTGAGATACTCTCTGTCTGTAAAAAAAAAATAAAAATTAGATTTGTCTGTCATCCGGTAGTGCTTTACTTTAAAACGGATGGATTGATTTTAATCAAATTAGATGGACATACTTCATTTGTATTTCCAGTCTTATTTATTAATTATTTTTGTCTAATCGTACATTAAGCCTAATCACAAATTTCGATTTTCTTTCATAATCTGTTCTTAGAAGTCTAATACAATTTTGATGAAATCTAACCCCAAACAAAACAAAAATGTGTTGGCTTCTCTAACTTCATGAGAACGCCAGTTCGTGAATTATTAATGTCATCCTAAAAGGTGAATTTTCTAAAAGTTGCACATGATATTTTTACTAAACTTAGTGAAGTGCACGGGTAAATTCGTGAGATATTATTCCAAATAAAGTAACTGTGTTGACGTGGTGTTTAGCATATTGAATCGAAATATCTTGTGCCTTATAGAGAGTTTACGATGTTCGACTCTTTAGAATGGCCTCCGTGATTCTTTTTCACTTTCTGATTCAAGATAACTTGTAATTTGTGCGGTAATGATTTTGTATATTGGTAACTTATGTGAAGAAGGTAGTGCCATGTCTGTACAGTTTAGTTTTAGACTGTTTTTCAAAACTCACTGCAAATTAACTTAAACTTGATACTTTTTGTTACAGATACGACTACGAGTTATTGCTTCAGAACTCTACGTTTTGCCTAGTACCTCGAGGTCGTCGACTGGGTTCTTTCCGTTTCTTAGAAACACTCCAAGCCGGCTGTATTCCCGTCCTTCTCTCCAACAGCTGGGCGCTTCCCTTTGCTCAAGTTATAGATTGGAATAAAGCTGCTATCTGGGCTGACGAGCGTTTACTGTTACAAGTAAGATATAATATAGTCTAATGTAAAGTGAATTTAATAATCCTTAATACATAGCCAGAGATGCCTAACAGCGCTCTGGAACTAATCGATGTAGATATGTTTACGTGTTTTAAAGGCATTGAAAAAGTGACTCGTCGATTTCTCTATTAGCATCAGAGTCGGGAGTGAACAAAAGTTGATCAAGAAAGAATTTTTAGAAATGGTGAACGAGAGGGATCAACCATAGACTAAATTGATGAAAAATAGATACAAATATGACTAAATAGATGAAAAAAAGGTGTACATCGAGTTTGGTACTTTGAGATTATCACACCCGTATTCACTATATAAGTGGAAGGGATTTCTAATTTAGTTTTACCAACTATTAACCTAGATTTGATAATACCAGTGTTCAGAAAAATATACATTCGGTTTGTGTTTTAAATTGGAAACTATTATTATAGGTTTATATACCTTGTTGGAAGAGTTCAATTTCTTATTTATTGTGACAGCTGTTTCGCCTTAAAAGAAGGCATGCTCCAGGCGTGGAACACGTAATAGAAAAATACATCCACTACATATACATATGAAATTGCATATCAGGTTTGTATCTGTTAATGGTAAATAAAATGATGTTAAGTTGCCCAATTATTAGAAGTGTTAGGATGTGGCCACATTAAGAAACTAATTTTTATTGAACATTAACAAATACCAACCGGGTATGCAATTTCATATGTGTATGTGTATACATATTCCTGTAGTGAATGTGTTACGAGTGCTCATGCCTTCTGTTAAGGCGAAATAGCTGTCACAGTAAATAAGAAATTGAACTACTTTTGACAAGGTATGTAAACCAATTTAAATTAGTAGTTCAAAAAGCAATATGGAAATAAATAATAAATAGTATATTAGTTTATAAGTAAAGAAATGTAAATAAACACATCACATTTCACTGTCTTGCATGTCCGGTTATAAACCTAAATGTCATGTAAGTGTTATTCAAGATACTGACAACGTTAACTTAGACTACAATATGTACACTTCAATAATTAACATTTTCCTCTATTCTATAGCTCTAAAGAATTGATTTTCACGAGTGCTATGCTAAATAATAGTCTTCGCACAGTGCAAATGTAGTATTGAATCTCAAAGCTCATGAAAAGTTATGTAACCTAAATATATATCACTGACTTACGATATAATTTCTATGTACTATTAAATTTTTCGTCATTATTCTATATAAATAGGTGTGTTACAATGATCACAGCTTAGCCAATTTTGCATTTTGATGATTCTAATTTTAACATTTTGTATTGGATCCGGTACAATTACTTGGGATATTAGAGGGGAAAGGGAATGTTCTCTTTATACAAAAGTCACAGAGAGTCTTTAATATAGTATATTATACTTATTTTTATTATATTATAGTTATAGCTGTTTAAATTAATTTTAGATTAACTTGTATAGTGGTCACTTTATTTGTGAGGATTCACTTTGTTTATCCTTCATTCTGGAAATTTTAAGAAACGAATTTCATGTATTTATTTATTTTTTTTTTAAATAATGGTTCTAGTACCCGGAAAATGTGGTGTCAAATACAAGAGGTCGCATAAACTTTGACCAATTATTTAGGCACAATTCCTAGCGTAAATTGTGCTTTACTGGGTCTCTTAAGTGTCCTAGATTACAGATCTGTCGCATGTTAACAGTAGGTTCATATATTGTTTTATTGAAACCGTCTTTTCAACGCTTTTTTAGACAACTCAATCAAACGCTTAACATAATTTATAAGTTTATGATATTAAATCTTTAAATTAAAAATTATGATAATATACTATGTATATTAATATATTAATTATATATTATTTAATTGTCTTAAATTGGAAGATCGATTTAAACAATTATATGGTATAAATATTTGTTAAATTAACAATGTAGAACCTACAATAGGCTATTAATCGTTGTCCATAGTTTCTGTAGAAGTGTAACTTGAGTCGATTCGATACCGTATCAATGGTTGGTTTTCAGTTTTAAACCAATTATTAGTGGGTTTTTGAAGATGTTCAACAACCCACAATAGAATTTCTCGAGGCTTGTCGAGGGAGTTAATAACTTTGGTTTAGTTATGTTGTGATTTGTTTACAGTTTACAAGATAATCTGTAATCGCAGTGGGAGACTAACACATTGCAGATTATAAACTAAATAGTATCCTGTGTTTTTTACTGCTAAGCGCTAGGATTAATTAACGTTTGAATGTAATAATTGTTAATTATGACCGGTTAGGGTCGGCGATAGTTCAGGGAAAACCTCCCAATTCCCGCTGCTGAGATTATTATGTTTTCAATTAAAACTCAAATCGGGCCGATGGTCTAGTTAGTTCGGATTATTTAGTTTAGTGTTTAATTCAGTTGTTGGATATTTGTAATTACTGATAGTTTCATCAAAGGCTAAATTACTTTCGAGTTTGGGACAGTTATCGTGAATAATAACCTTCTATTCACGGTACGAATTAGGGTTGGAAAGTTCGTATAGTGGTATGCGCATTGAGCACCGCTCTGCATGACATCCACACATATCTACGTGCTTGAATTTTACCATCTAAGTTCATCCCCCCTCCCCCCACCGCCGCAAATATCCTCTTTTTTCCCTTACTAAATTTTCGTAGAGGTAATGGATTTTTGTTTCCTTAGGTTTTCATTTTGTGTACGACTGTGTCAGAAAGTTAGTGCAACGTTTATTTTCAAGTTATTTTTATTAAATTTATTCTCATCGTCATGGTATATAAGCCTACTATTTGTTATGGACATCCTGTTAGAATTACTTAAACTATACCAGTAGGATACTACGCTGATAAAAACCTCTTCCTCCATCCTCTGAGTGTATAATAGGAGGCGAAAACATTTTTCCGAAAATCTCACCGATTGACCTTCATTAATCCTTTCCACAAATAATATTATTATATTATTATATTAATAATTATATTATTTTATTATTTGTTCGAAATAATAGAAAATATGACAAACGATAAATAATTCAAAATATATTGTATGAATTTCTGCCCATAGCTTATATCACTATCGATGAAGGGTGTCTTATGTTTTTAGAAAGAGTTTGATTTTATCCATCTTGAACAGTAAGACGGTAGCTAAAGTGACTCTGTAAGACAATTTGCTAAATATACGTTTACTTTACTCGACAGAAACAACGCAGTAAACATATATTTTATTAAAATAATGACAATTAAATGTCAATAAGAACGTATCGAGAGAAGGCTTTTGAAACGAAGCCGGCTGGATTGTATGGATAGACTTAACACGATTTCGTTTTAATGTTTAGGTTGCAAACTGTTTTGCAATCAGTATGGATAGAACGGATGTCAATAACCGTTATTATTCCGTTGAGAAATTTTTACCTGGGCGACGTGACGCCAGCTGTGGCAGTTACTTCTCTGATATCATTGGTATAAGTAGAAAAAGTAAATCGATGAAACCTATAGTTGCCTTGAATAATCCGGTTATGCAACACGCTCAACACATTGTACTGCATAATGTATTCCACGCTTATGAAGGCGCTATTACACTATGTTCTGATCTGACTAACGTTTCGTTTTAAATGTATTCCTATTATTAAATGAAAATTGAAACGTTGCCCGTAACAGAAGCTTTTGAAAGTTTACTTTCTCTTATATTCATAGTTTAGAACATTTTGTAATAGGGAAACATCCCCTGAGTCTATAAAAGTAGTTGTGTAGAGATTTCTGATCTCCTACGAGTAGATTTTACTGTTCTTAGTCTTACTTGTGAACTGAACTTTAACTTTCATTTACCTTTGGTGAATAGTTTAGCACATTGATTTGTGTCATATACTTTCTTGTTTCACCAAAATATGATCGGAATACTATTGTCTAATGACAACCATTTATTGACAGATTTTCATTACACATTTATTTTGACTCCATTTTATTTATTTGGAATAAATTACTCTTATCGTTTAGATATATCAATATAGCATTATAAATCATTTTAGTTGATCAACATTTTCATTATACATTTATTTTCACACCTTTTTATTATTATAGAATAAATTAGTTAGAGATAATCGATATAGCTAGCATTACAAATCATTTTAGTTAATCAACATTATCATTATACATTTATTTCGACACCATTTTATTAATTTAGAATAAATTAGTTAGAGATAATCGATATAGCATTACAAATCATTTTATTTAATCAACATTTTCATTATACATTTATTTTGACACCATTTTATTAATTTAGAATAAATTAGTTAGAGATAATCGATATAGCGTTTCAAATATTTTAGTTAATCAACATTATCATTATACATTTATTTTGACACCATTTTATTGATTTAGAATAAATTAGTTAGAGATAATCGATATAGCGTTACAAATCATTTTATTTAAACAACATTTTCATTATACATTTATTTTCACACAATTTTATTAATTTAGAATAAATTAGTTAGAGATAATCGATATAGCGTTTCAAATATTTTAGTTAATTAACATTATCATTATACATTTATTTTGACACCATTTTATTAATTTAGAATAAATTAGTTAGAGAAAATCGATATAGCGTTTCAAATATTTTAGTTAATTAACATTATCATTATACATTTATTTTGACACCATTTTATTAATTTAGAATAAATTAGTTAGAGAAAATCGATATAGCGTTTCAAATATTTTAGTTAATTAACATTATCATTATACATTTATTTTGACACCATTTTATTAATTTAGAATAAATTAGTTAGAGAAAATCGATATAGCGTTACAAATCATTTTATTTAATCAACATTTTCATTATACATTTATTTTCACACCATTTTATTAATTTAGAATAAATTAGTTAGAGATAAACGATATAGCGTTTCAATAATTTTAGTTAATCAACATTATCATTATACATTTATTTTGACACCATTTTATTAATTTAGAATAAATTAGTTAGAGATAATCGATATAGCATTACAAATCATTTTATTCAATCAACATTTTCATTATATATTTATTTTGACACCATTTTATTAATTTAGAATAAATTAGTTAGAGAAAATCGATATAGCATTACAAATATTTTAGTTAATCAACATTATCATTATTCGTTTATTATGACTTTTCCGAAAATGCCCAAAGTAAATGAATAAAGCTGTCTTAAATAATATGGAGAGGGTAGATTTGTAACTGTAGTCAGTCATTCTGAAATGATCTTTAATGGATGTCTCTTTGTTATCAATTTACCAACAACAAGGTGAAATTATGGTTTGTAAGAAAACAATGAAGAATATTAACTTTTATAATTGCTTTGTAAAAGCAATAAATTTTAACTTCTTTATGTACACATAAATTTAGAGGAAGTTCTGAAATGGGATGACAATAGATGTGAGGAGTTATAGAAATATATTAGAGAAATTGTAAAGAAAATAATAATATCTGACATCTATGCATTGCTTTTAAATGTAACAGCTAGACCAATTTCATAAGTCTGAACATGATCAAATTTCAAATGTGAATATATTTTTACTCTTTTTGTCTCACATTTTTGGATATATTTTGTGTGACTGAAACAGAAAATTTCCTTTAGACAGTTAAAAATGTGTAGAATTAAAGTAAACAACGATACAGTTTTGCTCAATTGTACCCCTAAAGACTCCAATAAAATATATTTGTTCATGTAATACTTTCTTTACTCATAGTTTGAAATTAAATTTCTCACATCCAACTTGTCACATTTCTTTAGATTATAAATCTTTAGATGTCAGATAAGCAAATTCACCTAAGACTGTTTCGACATATCAATCTTCCAACACAGTTCATGCTAACTCTTGGGCTGCAGATGATGACCAATACTTTAGTTTTTTGTTATTGTTTGTGTGGGAAACTTGATGATCATCTGTCAGAGGATTTATTAAAACTAATCTTATGGTAGTAGGCTAATGTTCTGAACAAAAGTATATTTGTATACAGTGTCACACATCCTGCCCACTTCTTTGTCAGAGTCAAGCTTAGTTTAAATTAATTAATAATTTTAGCTGGCTACATTTTGTAGCGTTTTACATGAGAGTTTGTTTACCTTCCAGCCTCCAACAATTTCATGTTTTCCTTTTCTCACCGTTATAATTAGCAACAACAATATTTAAACTAAATTGTCTGTAAAGAGAATGTTTTAGTTCATAAATTATCCATGTGATGAACGTTGTGAAGGTCAACATGGAATAAATACCAAAAAAAAGTATTATAGTCTTTTAAGACTTTTAATGTGTTACTTGAGAACTAAGGGGCTCTGCTCCCTAGTGCATATGTTGCTCAACTCCAGAGTTCCAACCTGGTTCTCCTCGTACAGTACTTTGAAAACTTGGATTCTTGATTAGAACGTCTCCATTTCATATTAAAAAGCATATCACAACATACTATGCTTTGGTGCTATTGTTAATTTATAATTTTAAAATGCGATAAAAATTTGTAATTTCAACAATATTACATTTTGATCAATTCTGAAAAGAGTGTTTACAAACACATATATAAAGGAATTAAAATAAGCCTGCTATAATGTTAAAAAAAAAAAAAAAAAAAAAAAAAAAAAAAAAAAAAAAAAAAAAAAAAAAAATGAAATTAATAACTATGACTTTGGCGATATTTTTACTTTATAATTTTTTTAACGCAATACAAGTTTGAAATTCCAAAAATATTAAAGTTGGATAAATTCTGAAAAAATGATACCAAACACTTATATATGTAGACATTTTTGGTTATCTTTTTATGTATAGAGGGTATATGAATAAAATGACCTATTATTTACAATATTGCCTAAGAATTTGTTTTGATGATATTTATTTTGTATATTTACATAAGTTATCTTTTTGATGGATATTTTCTAAATCACTATTTCATAGATTTACATACAAGATGAACATTAAGTATGGGATATTTGGAAGTGCAAATAAAACCTTGGGTTACAAGGCATATATTGTATAATATTTGTAAACTTTCACATACATATTAGGTCCTAGTAAATGTATGTTTTCAGTAGTTATAAAAGATATTTTCTTCCATCTTGAATTGGTTATATTGAAAATGTCATGAAGTGTATAATGTATAGTTCTTTTAAAAGTTATAGTGAACATTTGTTGTCAATAATTATTTTAGGTTTCAAATTATTCTCTTTGAAAACTTGAGAAAAATAATTGCAAAGTACAACGTATACAACTGTATAAATAACGTATGTTATTGATTATATACGAGTATACACAGTTATATTTAGATTTTCTGCTTAATTTAAGCATTCAAAATTGTGAATTTACTTTTTCTTTAAAATAAACATTAATATAATGCTGTATGTTATAACATCATTTAGTACATCTTTAGTTTCTATCGCATATATATGGTTTATAGAAAGTTACATCATGATGTTGGTTAAAAAAAATATTCATTTTCTCTTATAAGTTAAATATATCGTTTTGATGTCTCTTGAATCTACAAAAATGTTTTTTTTTTTTTTTTTATGACTTCTGTGCTGTATTCTACAGTCCAAACACATGGAACAATTTAAATAAATGATATTGGCGTGTGGCATCTTGGACGTCATAATTCTGTGGGAATTTCCATAAGAAAAACAACAAGAAATGTAATTTGCAAGAAACCAAAATAAACCTTAGACTATCGTCATTAAAAACTATATTTTACTCAACTATGATTTACACTGTGGGAGCGTTAATAGCAAGTGTACAGCATGTTTAAGCACTCATTTAAAGAGTGTTTAGGCATGATTAATTTTCAGTTATTTGTTGACAACTACCGAACTAACAGTTTTGGTTCACTTTTATTTGGTTTTTGGGGATAGATAATTGAGAAAGTTCACGCTGTACCATTTATTAATAGTAGTCATTTGAGTTTCCATTTTAAACTGTTATCAATAATGTTTAGTACCTTTTTATTATTTATCATAGTGTTCCCAGACTTATATTAGAAATATAGAACTATAGCATTAGAAATGTAGCCTATAACTCATTTTAAACTGGCGTTATTTCTAATTCCTTAGGTTATGCTAGTTCAAATACAAAATGGCTTACATCTCAAATAGAATAATATTAAAGATTTGTATTTTGTATAAGAAAATTGTTCTACGTTGACTAAAAATAAAATAATGATAAGAAATGTATAAATTACAGGTGCCTGAAATTGTGCGATCCATCCCAGCAACCAAAGTGTTTGCACTCCGCCAACAAACACAAATATTGTGGGAACGCTACTTCTCCTCCATAGAAAAGATAGTTTTTACCACGTTAGAGGTAATTATATAATCTGGTTTGATTTGTGGTTGACTTTACAAACAAGTATTAGTCAGCTGATATTGAGGTAGGTTATGATTTCAGAGGACTTTATGTTCTTACTTGTAGTGCACACTTCAAGTATTGATAAACAAATGATATTTTATATTTTCAAATATTTTTAATTACATATCCGTGAACAAATAATGGCTGTCCAAGGATCCAAGAGTCTAATATATAATCTCAACTGTAAAACCGATTTGAATATTCATTTCAATATTGTATTTTCCTTAGAATGTATTATTAGCCCAATTATGAATGTTATTCTTACAATAAATAAAAATACATTTTCTTTAATTAGTTTTTAAAATTAACTGTAGTTTAAATGAGTGTGATACATTTTTCATTGATTAAACTGGTTAACATATGTTAAATGAAACGAGCAAGCAATTTTAATACAGTGATGAAAAATTTAGTTCCAAGTCACTTCATTTTCATTTTTATCCTGCCAAAGATTTAAAATTATGACTATAAATCTTATCTTTTGTTTATTCAATTATGAATTTCCTAATAAAGTAGGTTTTGAGATGCTGATACACAAATTTTATTTTCTACTAGTTTATTTCTATAAACTGGACCAAATAAATGTTGTGAATTATTTTTAAGTATATATCCAATACGAATGTAATTAGTTTATATCAAAAAAATACTTTTATTGAAATAACCAATGCCAAATAATCTAGAGAAGTTAGTAGACTTTTTCTATAAAGACTTTCCAATTGATTCAGTAAATTTATCCAAATGACATTTTTTCACAATTTTGAGGTCTTGTCATACAGTATAGAATAAGCGAATTTGAAACGGACATCATGAGAAAATGGAAAAATAATTTTCATCATCCATTTTAGAGGGAAAAGTACATATAAACCCACTTTAAATATAATTTATAACTGAACTACAACACATAAATACACATTCACAGCTTCAAGTAAGCCAACTTAATCAAAAACATCTGTTCCAATATTCCATAGCTGTAATATACGGAATATGGAACAGCTAGAATTGAACCTTAGTACTATGTATTAATAGAGAATTAAAGCAAAAGCCCCGAGCTATACTCGGTTTGGTCAAACACGTATACACACTGCCTTGAGCTATACTCGGGGTGTAGGCTTCAAATTGTTGTGTTCTTAAAAATAGATTGAAATAAAACAACTGAAGCCAAACACTAAGATTTATTAGTCAATAAGTGATTTGAGTATCTGGTAAAGTCATAACATTATAACTTAAATAATAGATTATCCATAGTAGATCTGAAGTAGATATGGAATAGGTACAGTCAAGACAAATATATGCTTTATGTGAACTATAAACTAAGTTTGTTTATAAGTTATAATTTGTTTATAATTAATGAAACAGTTTTTGTTTGAAATTATAAAAATTCTCTTGAAATGAGCAACACGTGATAACCAATCACCAAATGAAATGAAACACAAATTTCCACAACATGAACTTTATTTACAGCAAGACAATGTTTCAATGACTAAGTTATCGTCGTCAGTAGTTACATTTATATAAACCTTTTTAGCACTGAACTATAAGAGACAATACTAGAAGACCAGTGGTCTTGCATTATGGGTGGTAAAAAACAACGCATGAAGTATTGGTTTGTCTCTTTCATAAAGAATGGCTAATAGCACTGCATGAAGCATTGACCTTGTAGCTCGGAGCCAAAAAAGTTTGTGTACATGTAAGAATTAAAAATGATGACTTGGTCATCTTCTTTCAAAAATTGTTTGTTTTGTAAAATTGTGTGCTTCTTTTATTTGGTGATTACGAAAATTGTTTGAAAAATACATCAAAACAAGGCCAAATTATACTACAAAATGGTATGCTGTATAAATCAAATTAGTTTATTTAGTATCATGCAATTGAAGTTTTTGATTGTGTGTAGGGAAGGTTTAATGTTTCTACATAGAAGCAACTTTCAAATTGTAGTTAATAAACAAGTTTGTAATTTTAACACTATGATTAAAAAGTATACAATTTGCACTTTGAATTTAATTATAGTTAGAGAGGAATATTCCTGGAGAACATGGGATGTTTTACTACAGTTTGTTGTTGTTTTATAGAATTTCTCTCATTAAAATATTGCTTTATGTGATGTAATCAAAATGTTATGTTTATTAGTTTTCTTGCGAGTCGAGGCGTACTCATTAGTGTTTTGCTGAGGCTAACGTTACAGAACTGTCACTTGTCGTAAAGAGTTGTGTTTAATATGGATGATATATCCAGTACTTGAGAAAATAATTAATGTGCAGTACTTTGAGATGAATAAGCTCAACGTAAATTTTACATTATCCATTGAGCACACATACAAAACGTGTTAACCACAGTCATAAATTTATTTATATTTATAATAAAATTAAAAATAGCCCTAAAAATTATGTACTGTGTAATGTTAGATTTAATTCTAATTTACTTTTACGGATACGTTTGTTCTTTATCTGAGATTAGATGAGAAGGTTAATTTTATAATTTGAAATATAACTTTTCACAGAGTTTTCCCTCGTTAAAATTTTCACATTTAATAAAGAATGTGAATAATGTGTGAAATACAATGAATATTTCAGACAGTACTTCGATTACTTAAATGATTATAAAATGAATGTTAAACTCTATTGTGAGGTAATTTTCAGTATTTAAACATCACATCTGAAGTCTTCACCACCTAGTATAATTTTCTTCATGCTTTAAATTAGCATACAATTCTTATATTTCATCACCACATTAAGGGAAAATAATTTTATTCTTGCTGTTATTGTGATAAATGTAATCCATTCTGATAAACAGTGCTTCCTAAATTAGTTCTAAAATACATGATTTTTAGCCATAAAGCCTATTCTAAATGTCTATATATAACATAAGTGATTTATTAGATAAATCAAATTTGTGGAGTGTAAGTAACTGTGTTATATATATTATTGAAATCTTTATTTTCAGCCTGAATATGTCTCATTTGATGGTTAAATGTGGAATGAATCTAATAATTAAAACTAATTGTTTTAGGTATACATTTTAATACCATTTTATTAAACAGAAAATAAAGACAATGTTTTAAAATGAAAAACAAAACTTTTTGATTAAAATGTCCCAGATAATCCGAGAGCGGTTGCCACAACAAAAAGGAAGAGACGGGGTTGTTTGGAACAACGCGCCTGGAGCACTTCTCACATTCCCTCAGTTTTCAGATTCGTGGTCAGACTATCCATTCCTGAATTGGACTCCACCTGAATCTCTCTTCACTGCTGTCATTTACTGTCAACTAGGAGTCACTTTGTCTCCTACCTCTACTCTATACAGACTTGTTAAGAATGTGGCTAAAAGTCAATATGTTGCTAGGGTAAGATACATTTTGTGGTTTATGTAACTTTATTATTGTCAGTTTTAAATATTTTATATGTGCATTGTTTCGGTAAATATTGGAGAATTTTTGTAAATACATTTATGTGTTTGTAATTTAAATGTTCGTTTTAATTCTGTTAACAGTTTAATCACTTAACATGTTCTTCAATATAGGTTAGACTTAATAATTTGGACAATAAATTAGAGTTTTCAAATAAGAATTTTGAGATTTTGGTGCTGAAATTTAAAACTCGAATTTAATTGATTACGATTTACAATGAGGATGTGTTTATTGCAGAAGCGAAGCAAATATAGAACTTTTTGTAATTTTTATTAAAAATTTTAAAGCTAGCTTCCATTATTCATATTTACTTCTTTTTTTTCTTGTTCAATGGTGAAAAAGCTCTCTGTCATCGTTGCCTTTTTGAAAGGAAAAAAGAAAGGTTGACATAAAGACCCCTTTTCCTTGAATACTCTAATAGTGTCAGGATTGGGGAAAAAAACAAGAGTTTGTTATTAAGAGAGACCTTATAAAAATATGAAAGGGACTACAATCTAACCCAAGACTGCATAAAAAAGTGTATGTCCCTCAGGATTGCCATGACCATACTCATAATGAGCCCCTGAGGGGATTTTACTTTTGACTCACAATTATTGAACTAATAATTTTTTGTAATGGTCGTTTTGCTTGGTTTTGGGAATGGGTGTGTGAGAAAGATTCTACACCAATTATATTGTCATTTCAGTTTCCATTTTAAACAATTGCCAATACTTTTCAGATTTTGGTGGTTAGTTAATCAATGGTTGTCACAATGTTTGTGTGACAGTCTAAAAACTTGAGGCATTGCAAGTATAGGGTTTAATAACATAAATAAACTATCATGGATAATTATAGTTCCATTTATAAACAGTCAATGAAAAATACATAAATATAAATCTTTATATAATTCATAAGTGCATAAATTAAATTTTTTATATAGCTTTTGTTATAATTAAATATCGTATTGTTTATGTAATAATATTCATAAGAATAATTGTCATGTTACAAATATCATTAATGAATTGTTTATATTTTCTATATTTATAAAAACAAAGATTTATATTTTAGGTTAGAGTTTAGGTAATACCAAGGACCACTTTCCAAGGTAAGTTGTATCTCCTATCCGTACATAGATTTATATTTTTTTTTCTTCTATCTTTAACAGATTGTTATAATGTGGGCTAGTGATAAACCACCTCCATATAAATCAAGATGGCCACCACTCCCAACCTCTCTACCTCTTCATGTCCTTCACGAAGCTTCAGAACCTGGAATTTCTCAAAGATTTTTTCCACATCCCTTGCTTCAAACTGCAGCTATATTGTCTCTTGACGAAGATGCGTTATTAACTACAGATGAAGTTGATTTCGCTTTCCAAGTATGGTGTGCTTTTCCTGAGCGTATTGTAGGCTATCCAGCTCGTTCTCATTACTGGGATGATGCGAAGGTATAGTATTAAGATATTTTAATGTAATTGAAAATTATTTGCTTCATTATATCTTTAATTTGTTTGAAATTTTCAAATTTTTAGAGGTAAGCATAACAGCTATTTTACGGGAGTAGGGCGTCCTAAAGTTAATTTTTTTTTTCATATGAGTGAATGTTTTAGCTTATAAATTATCAATCAGTTTATCAGTATTGCGTGGAATTTTTATAGTGTAATTTCAAGAACAGTCAATACAACTGTCTAAAATAATCATTTGAGAAGCAAATTAGTGGTAGTTTATTTTTTATTTTTACTACAATTGATTAAAAATCACGGCTAAAATATCTAAATTGACAAATGACATGTAGGGGTAAATACTAATTTTATTTTGAAAATGTCAACAAATTATCTGTTTTTACAAGCCATTGTAAAAAAAAAAATATTTGTAAGCAATACTTTACTAAATGGAGATTAAAATAAATTAATTTATTAGTTGACACTTTTTTATTTTGCTGTTCTCCTATTTTAATATTAAATAGTATATAAGCTACTTATTGTTTCCTACTGAAGTATTAAAACTAATTTTACACATCCATAATAAACAGTAAAAAAAACATTCATTCAAAATTCTAACCAAAAAAAAAAAAAAACAAGCTATTCATCGCCTAAAATGTTAGTTCAGTATTGGTCTGTACAAAAGTATAAAACAACCATGCCACAATCTTAGATTTTGTAAATTATTTTTAAAAGTATTTATATATTTAAATTAGGTCTAAACTTGCTTTACTTGTATTATAAACTTGTCTTAAACAAAAATATTGTAAGATAAAATCAAGTTTAAATGACAAGTCAGTTTCAAAAATCATGATTGTTTTTTGAAAGTTATTCCTTAACTGTAATTTTCCATTATTATTTAGAATTTTGCACAATGATTTGAAGTCATTAATCTTTACATTTTTAACAAAATTTAAGTGAAATTTGTAGAGCTGATTTTGAGAAGTTGCTCTTTATAACACGAGTTCTATGGCTGATTTTTGGTTTTTAACAATAACTTATGAACTGACATTTTGTCTTAACTCACAACCGATATATTTTGTTGGTTATGTTGAGGCTATATTTATGAAAAAATTCATCAAAATTGTAAGATTCGATTGTGAGATGATCATAATTTTGTGTTTTGTCTTTTGGCAGGTAGCCCAAAATTTTGAATTATCAACAAATTAAAAAACTATCCTGAAATATAGCCAAAATATGCCCTAACATACCAAATTTTTTAAGGAGACCAGTTTTTTGACCTTTTACATAACTTTCTTTATTTGTGATAAAGTAAAAATAATCTACGCAAGTTATAACTGATGTCCTTTTGGACTTTAATGTTATGTGTTTGATTACAAGTGATAACATGAAAATCCATCTATATCATGCATTACTCTGAATAAGCTAAATAGTAAGTCACCCCCAAAACCACAATCATTCCATTAGATGAGATGACACTTGAAATAAACTCCCAGACAGCAAAAAATTCAAAATTACCAACACATTTTAAAGTAACCTAAGTTGACTTTTGTCACCCGATCATTTTATTTAGTGAATGAGTTTATAAGCCAAAAGTACTCTTGAGGTATATCTGTGTCTATGACATGAATGTCTTTAAGTTTTGTTTGTGATAATAATTTATAATAGTTTTAATGTTATTTATGCTTTGTTGAAATTGGTTTAGAATAATAGTTTTAATTTTGTTTGTTCTCTTTAACCTAATTGTTTTCTAATTTTGTCTTTACCTTTGATGTTTCTTACATAAAAAATTGTTTTAAAAGACAAACAAAAATACAGATACAAAAGCTGAAGATTTTTTTTGACTTCAAATTATCTGTTTATCATGACATAAGAGGGAACAGGATAGTTTGATTTAGCATAAATAGAAATCCTTATTTATTATCATATTTCTACTCAGATCCTGCAGGATTATAAACTATGTTTATATTAATGTTTCCTGTTTTCAATTTGGAATTCACTTTATTTATAGGGCACATGGGGCTACACTTCAAAATGGACCAATGATTACTCTATAGTTTTAACAGGAGCAGCTTTTTATCACCGTTACTATAACTATCTATATACTGAATGGTTAAGCCCTCTATTACTTAAAACTGTAGAGCAATCACATAATTGTGAAGATATTCTTATCAACTTCTTAGTTAGTCATGTAACACGTCGGCCACCAATCAAAGTCACTCAAAGGAAACAATACAAAGATCAGCCTCCTGGAGGAGGATCAAAGTAAGTTAAAATTCGTTAATTTCAAAAATATTTTAAATAATCTTTAATTTAAGTTTGTGTTTAATACTATTTAATTAAATTAGAAAGTTATAATGTAATAATTATATGTTTTTAATTATTGAATCAATTAGAGTAACACATGTATCTCCAATTTGTTACTTGTTTAAACTATCTTTGTCCACAAAATATAAACGTTAATTTTAAAGTAACTAAGTAGCTGATTGGTAGCAATCAGAGCCTCATTCTATTTTTGTATGCCGGAAGAAACTTTATGAATATCTTTTGAATCAGAGTAGAAATGATTGCCTTCCAGTTTGACTCTTTCAGGCTGGAGGTTAAATAACCAATGGCAGTACATCTCTCACAGCGACTGAAGATAATGGAATAGAACTTCTGGAATTGTATTGGAGAGATTTGAAATCATCTCAAGTTTTTACTATCCTAATATCAGCTAGACTATTATTGTGAAGTATAATTTCCTGGAATTTTCTGAAAAGATCTAAAATCCCTGCGAAGATAGGGGAGTTCAAGCCCCTGAAGAGATTTAAGATGATCTCCACCTAAACCACATCATGTAAATATTATTTACAGTGTGGAGGAAAAAAAAAAATAGAAAAACGTATGACACATCATTTTAAAGCTCTTGACCTTAAGAAATTTACTATACATACAGGATGTTTCAAAATAATACTAAACATGATTTTTCTTAACTTTTTGGTATATAAGCATGCTTTTATTCTTACCAATTTAAAATCTTCAAAAAAATAACTGATTTTTGTTAAAATTTCGTTCCTCTATTCTATTTATATGTTAGCGAGTTATAAGGCATTACTTTTCTAAACTTATATTAACTTAGTTTGTATTAAAGCTAATCTTCCAAATGACCACTCCTTAGGAAACTGTTTACTACTGTTATTTAAAAGATTGTATTAATTTTTGAATCCTTGACACTCTAACCTAACCTAACATTCCTTTATGGGTTCAAAATGTTATGGTATCTTACAATAGCAGTATAAAACCGTTCTAATGGGTGGTATTTTGCAAGGTTATCTTAAATACATGCTAAGTTAATAAATGATTAAGTTTATAAAAGTAATTCTATATAACTCGGTATCATAACAATAGAAGAACGAAGCTTTCACAAAAATTGTACAACCTTTTGAAGATTTATAATCTGTAAGAATAAAAGCAACCTTACATTTTAAAAAGGTTAAGACAAATCATGTTTTGTGTTATTTTAGAACAATCTGTATGTAGTAATAAACTGTTGTATAACCTGAAGATACCAAAGCCCAACAGCTTTAGTTTTTTCTACCTGCATAGAACCAAAAATATGAAACATATTTTTTCCATAATGTTTAAAATAACCCTAAATATAATTGATATTTCATGACCACTTTTCTTTTTTCATAGAGAATTCCCAAGTTCATAACTCTTTTATAGAAATCCAGTTTCCATAAGATGTCAAAACATAGCTTCCTCATAGACTCTGTATGTTTACTTATGTATTATGCCAACAATTATTATTATCTTGTATTACCCCACTTATTCAAAATACACACATTATCAAAATATGAACGTTATATCCAAATGAAAGAAAACATAGTTTAAACACCTTATTTATAACAGTACAACATTTCAATTTCAAAGTTCATCATCTTCAGTTTTTGTGTGTTCAACACACAAAGCTTTAAAGGTAAAATGTTCGTATTTTTTTCAGGTGTTTCAATCAAAATTATCTAGAAATTGAATTAAAAATAATGTTACATATAACTAAGTAAAATGTAATGTCTTATATTTGTTTACTGTTATGTGATATTCTTACATGTTTTTTACGAGTTGTATATTATTTACAGATCTCCATGGAATGATCCCGATCATTTCATACAAAGACAGACATGTCTCAACACGTTTGCTGCTGTATTTGGATATATGCCTCTTCTTAGATCTAACATGAGGCTAGACCCTGTACTCTTTAAAGACCCTGTATCTAACCTTCGTAAAAAATATCGTAAAATTGAACTCGTAGGTAGCTAGTATTGGGCTACCTTGCAGGTCGTCCAAACCTATTTACTGTAAATAAAGAAAATACAGTTCTGTGATAATGTAAAAAAATAAAATGTATATGAAATAATATTTAAGTACGTTTTATTATTAGTTTTATATATTTTGTAACTATTGGTCTCAGTCACAATTAAAGTCATAAAATGTCTACTGTGGATAGACCTCCTCGGCTTTGTAAACGTTAATTACTCATAACTGAAATGTATGAATTATTGTGTATCATTGTAACTTTTTAGATACTCTTACCGAATTTGGGCATCTAATTTGTATTCTGTAATAATTTATTTAGATTTTATTATTTTGGTGTAGCTACTAACAAACAGGGTTTATGTTTACATGGGTCAGTTGACCACCAGATTGTATACTTCAAATTGGCTGCTAAAACCTGACTATATCAATGAGAGAAAAGTAACTGAGTATCAGAGGTTAGCTATTTAATAACCGTATATTTAACAAATAGTTTGATAAAAAAAACAATGTTCAAAACCGTACATTATTTAGAATAGACTGATTTCCTTGCTAATCTTTTAAAGATCTTGCTTGGTAATGAGCTTTATTTTTATTTTATAACATATATTCTTTAGTATTAATTTTATATAGTATGTGTTCCTGATTTTCTTCAATTTCTTGTCTTAAGCTAACAATAAGTTAGGTTCTAACTTCTTGGTTAGGTTAGGTAATTGCTGTTGAAAATAAGAAATTTATTAATTGAGTTACTATAAAATAAAGTTTTCTTTTTTTGGTTTCATTCATTTCTGAAAAGTCGCATTTTATGTTTAGTTCCGTCTGTTAATCACCTCTTGGTTACATTTGTGATTGATTTGTTTTTCATATTTTTAAAGTTACATTGAACTGAGTTCTAAAAAATCTGACTTTAAAAACGTAAATCTACTTTTTACTTTTATTATTATTGATTTTGTTTGAGAAATAACACAACTAACAGTGTCAAATTTTCATTGAAAAAACTTTGTATTGTTATTTATTTGTTAACAAAAATTCTATAAATATCATGTAAAAACAACATTTATGAATGTAGTTAATACATTTTAAAAATATACATAGAGATTCACAATAAGATATGTCTGCAAATATCACTAATGATCACTTGAATCATGTGTTAACATATTCATGGCTAAAAACTGAACAGTAATTGTTTGTATAAAGCTAATGTCTAAGGCCTTCCATTTGCTCTGATCATATCAGGTTCACTGTGGCATCTTCAACCTCACTTTCAGAGCTCTTATCTGTTGATTCCCCTTCTGAAGACAACACTAATATTTACGGCTGTTGTCATTGATAATACACTATTATAATTGTATTTCAATCACACTTAACAGTAAAATCTCATAATTACAAAAAACAACTTGATGACGGGAAACTAAACAATGATATGTTATACAACACCAACCATACATGACGTATGCGAGTTATTCACAGTGAACGTGTAAAATAATTTTCTTACTGAAAATTACTTTTTATAACTATGCAGCAAATCTCAAAATTAAAAAATCTCAACTATATGATTCTACAGTATTTGATATTTCAATGAGATATTAATTTTAATAACAAAACTTTAAGTTTATGAACCTATATGTCCCACTTTCATTCAAAGTTAAATAAATACCTTTTTTATAACATCTTGTATTACATTGATCACCCTTTTGAATTAAGTAAATTTCATTACAATTTACTGCCATGTAAACTTGTATGTTATATTCTAAATTTGAATGTATACGTATATCAAATGTTCATCAGTTGAATTAACTTCAGCAGTTATCTATAAAAATAAAGACTTTAAAAAAGTAAAAATAATTACTTGATGAATAAAAATAAAGAATCATTCTACCAAATAAGATCTAATAATATTCCAATAATAAATGTATTTTTATTTACAAATTACGTTTACTGTTTTTATTAAGTATGACTTCATTTTGTGTATAGAAATGTATACACACAATTTTGAACAGTGTTTATTTACATTTTTTATTTTTTGTTAATGATTTGTTTTTGTTTTATGTATATATATATATATATATATATATATATATATATATATATATACCCGAACAGTTGTGTTTAGTTATTATGCAATCTTTTATAAGTATAGTTTATATTTTATCATTTTCATTTCTTACTTAATTATATCAATCTGAATATAAACATATATTTATCCAAGTAGTTTACGCTCAATTGCTACCAAATCATTTTGTCTATATACTGCTATTATCACTGCCATTATCTGATTGAATGTAAAATAAAAGCTTCTTTATTTTTCCTAATAACTAGGGCGTACTAAAAATTATATATGATTAATTCCTGGATATCCATATTTTACCTGTAATATATAATCCATTGTTGTGCTCCTAGAGACCCCCTACTTCAATATTTGTAACTGCTAAACAATATTTTAGCTTTAAATTAATTTAATTTTTATGAATAAAAGTTACTTGATTGCCGAACATTTCCAGTGGCTGTAACTTTATTACAAAATAATTTGGTTCACTTTTTATTTCATTAACTTCATTATTATTGGTTTTTAAAAATTTTGTATTTGTATATTCCATATTAGGTTAAACAGTTTATTTACAGAATGATTAGTACAGATAAAACAGAACACTGCCGGTCCTACAATTGTTGTATCCAATTGTTTATTAAATGATAACATACACTTTATTTATTTTAGCTATATCTGATCTTCCTGCTGCATCACGTTTCATTTACCTAGATGTCAACATTTTT